>JAGFBZ010000461.1:0-430707 GCA_018398805.1 Hirundichthys speculiger | reverse complement strand
ACGGATAATATGAATATCTAAATTAACCATGGTTCTGGTTAGCTGGTCTCTCAATGCAATTGATCAAATTTTTTCTATAAGAAGGGAATCTAGAGGAGAGCCTTCGTGCCCAGATAGAACACATGTAACCGGGTACGTTCAAGATCCATGGGGGAAATGGCGCTTGAGCTGCCAGGCTCCTCTGTTCATCGAGGATGCTGTTTACAGATGTTTACATATTTGGATTTATGATCATCGGATTCCGGCTGTTTGGAGTTGGCGGATACCTGATGTATCGGAAAATTAAGCGCACGGATGCTGCTATTCCAGTCCTGATGTCCGTGTGCGTGGAGGTTAGCCGTGCTGTGAGTGCCGAGACTGTAAAAAGAGACAAAATGAATCGGAAACTGGACGTGATTCACGGCGTGAGCCACCGACAGCTTCAGATGCATGAACTCATGGGGAAAATGGATAACAACCTGGGGAAACTACATGCACAGCTTAGGGAGAACTGACATAAATAATTCGGACTTTTTGGATGATTCCCACGAGAGATAACCAGCAAAAGGACTCAAGGCAGGCAAAAATTCACTGTCAGTCTGACCGAAAACAATCTCTCTTATCTGAATCTGGCTCCCCTGAGCAGCCTTCACTCAAGGCCGAACTGAAAAGAATCTCTCCAAGGTTTTATCCGAAGTAGGCTCCCCCCCCACACCATCCCCCGCTCCATTGCCTTTCCCTGACTCTCAACGTACTCGCTGGTTCCTGGTGTTCTCCCCCACGTGGAGCGGACTGATTGCACTGCGCGCCACCGGCTGCGCGCCACTGGGTGCGCGTTGTCAAGTGACCCAGGAGAAGTTGGAATTATCCCAGCTTAGTGGATGAGGTTTTTCTGGTATAATGTAGTGGGGTAACAGAAAAGTGGTAATTAATGTGATTTGGAATCAATCTATAATCAATGAAATGTGTGATTCAATGATCAATGATCAGAACCGATGATCAGAAATGATGGGGGAATAGATCTATGTTCGCTCTGTGTCATAATTAACTGTGAGCTGAGGTAAGCGGCCGATGGTCACTGTGTGCCGCAATGGAATGAAAATAACAGATATGTTTATTAAAACAGGAGTAGAGATGGATGAAAACTGAATAAATATTATATGGGGTTTTATAAGGTAAAAGTCCCAATGAAAACAATAATTAGCCATGAGGATACTGTTAAAATAGAGGGGAAATAAATTGAACGAATTATGAATTAAGGTTTTGATAATTAGGCTACTTTTTGATTAACTGGTTATCCCAAACAATTCTGCAGGCAAAGCTACGGAGTCATAACAGAAAGCAGGAGAGAGTGGGTAAGTGTAAACATTAAAGTTACTTCGCCATACACAACAATGGGGCCAGGTGTCTGGGTCAAATGGCGATGAGGGTGGCAGCTCAGCTCAGATTGGCCTTGGCGAAGTGGCTGTGTGTTTAGTGCAGAAGCGGTACATGGGCTCCAGGCTGCAGACTGTAGTTCATTACCAAATTCTGTTATTAAATACGAACCAATCAATCAATCAGTTAATGTAACGTGGGAACATACATTGATAAGTAGATTGTTATAAAGGGTTAGCGTTAGCTGATAAGCTTTAGCTTAACGGGCTGTATAGCCAAGTAAATGAGGTAACCTTGGGCTGGTGATAGGGATGATGTCATGATGAGGAGGTGAAGTGAATGCCCCTGCTGATCTGTAAACCAATGAAATCATTGTGGGACATGGCCTGTGAACTACGCATGATGTAAACGAGGTATATGTAAAATTATGCACGCCTCTGTAAATGTGATATAACCAATCAGAAGTGTCATGTGACTTTGGGGGAAATTATGTATGCATATGCAAATGTGAGAGAACCAATCAAGAGTGTGAAAGGCCGAAAAGGGACATTTTGGGGCTGAAGCAGGCTGGACGTGAGAAAGTGAGAGAGAGAGAGAATAGCATAAAAAGAGAGGACAGAGAGAAATCGTGGTTCTTCCGTTGGGGCATCTTGCGGACTAGCTGGACCAAGGGAGCTGACCATCGAGGGAAAGACCTAACGGATTTATTCCTCAGGCACAAGAAGACGCAAGAACGGATTAACCATTTTTTCCAACCCTCGAGGAATATAATTGGAGTTTTCTGAAATTACCCTAGCTCACTGCTAGCAAGGAGGAGGGGCCGAATCAGCGTACCTGCAGGCCTGATCGTTTGAGCTCTCTCTCTCTCTCTGCCAGCGGCCTTGTGAACGCAAAAGTGCTACGTTGCGTACCAGCCTGTCCTTGACCCAACCAGATGGATCGATCAGTAAGCCACAGCTTTAATTTGCCTCTTCGTAGAATTAGAATTGTATAACCAATCAATGCTGCTGCTTAACCTTGCTAATCTGCTTTAATAAATATAAAAACTATCATAAGATGTCGTTGTGGACATTACATCTGTATTCACAATTGTAATGATCTATCTTGGTTTTGCCTCTGCACTAGTAATATAGATTCTTATGGGTTATTCTAGTCATAATATTGTCAAATACCCTTGCGGCTTGCTGTCCAAGCCACTAAATTTTTCCTAGCCAGTAACAAGAGCCCAGATCTTAGAGGGAGCTGCAAATTAACAGACGTGACCGATAGCTGGACTTTGAGCCAATTGGCCGTTCCTCTTAGGTCTCGGCTATTGGGGGGAGCGGGGTATACGGCTGGAAGTTGTATGCAGTGAGAGCTAGGCGAATCCCCTCGACACCAGCTTAAATAAGTTGAGGAGATCTTAGTGAGGTGAACCCCCCTTGACCGCAACTTCTTATCCGAAGAGACGGAGAGCTGGTCCCGGTGACAGACTCTGCTAGTCAGAGACTGGACCAAAACTGGGGGATCTAACAGCATGCATGGGCCGCTTGGCTGGGACCTTTTCCTGATATGATGTCTTGTCTTGTATTAAGTTTGTTATGCCTGTGCTGAGTTTTTTTTTTGTGAATCCCACAACATGTGCCTCTGATCAAGGACATGTGGTGTGAGACACCTGTTTTTTATCCTCTCCCCCACCCATCCCCTATGTGATCATATTTTTCTTCTGCTAAAATTGAAGCGCTCTTATAGCGCTGACCCAAGCACCGTTGACTCCTGTCCATATGTTGTGTTGTTTTTGTATGTTTCTCTTGGACGGTGTACTGGGAAGTCAAATTCTACTGTGTTGGGACGCTGGCTCAGTGGCGACAATAAATTTGATTCTGATTCTGATTGATTAAGCCAAACAGTGGCAAGAAAAAACTCCACTTTAAGAGGAAAAAACCTGGACGAGGACCTGGATCATATGGAGGGACCTTCCTGATGAAGACCAGCTGGGAAGAGAAATAAAAAGAGAGGAGAGACAGGACACAGAGAGGATGGAGGACAGAGAGAGGAGAGCACACAAATGACTGAATATAATGACCATATAAACATAAACAGATGCAGGTAGCAGTACTGAGGTGAGATGGTCAGAGGACTAGATCACCGGTCACAACGCCAGCCGGCACCCTGAACACATCTACACACACAGGTGGAGGTAAACGCTGGGATGGACAGAGGAGGGATCTGCAAGTCAGCATGAAACTCAGGAAACTTTGGCCTGCAGAAGTACAGAAAGAAAGAGAATAACAAGGTTCTCCTAATTAACTATGAGCTAGAGGAGGAAGAAGGGAGGAGCAAAGGGAAGGAAAGGGAGAAGAGCGGTGGAGACAAACCTCAGCTGATCATGTTGGTGTCCCCCTGCAGCGTAGGCCTATAGCAGCATAACTATGACGAACCTGTGATTAAGACGAGCTACTCTAGTCTAAACTACTACAACTATAGCTATAACTATTAGCCCCTACACACTATAGTTTAGACTAACTGTAGGCTTTACTGAACAAAAATGTTTTCAATTTAGTTTTAAAAATGGAGATGGTGTCAGCCTCCTGAACCCAAACTGGTAGCTGGTTCCATAAAAAAGGTGCCTGGTAGCAGAAGGCCCGTCCTCCAAACCTACTTTTAGATATTCTAGGAACGACGAGTAATCCTGCACTCTGAGAACAGAGAGCTCTATTAGGAGCATAACGTGCAATCAGGTCTTTTAAATAAAAGGAGCTAGGCCATTAAGGGCCTTATATGTGAGAAGCAGAATTTTAAACTTAATTCGAAATTTCACGGGAAGCCAATGGAGGGAGGCTAACACGGGAGAGATGTGATCTCGCTAACGGATTCCTGTCAGCACCCTCGCTGCTGCGTTCTGGATCAGTTGGAGGCTATTCAGCGAGCTTTTCAGACATCCTGCTAACAACGCATTGCAATAATCCAGTCTAGAACTGACAAATGCGTGGATTTATTTTTCAGCATCACTCTGGGAGAGGATGCTCCTGATCTTTGCGCGATATTCCGGAATAAAAAAAGGCAGTCTTGCAAACCCGACTGACAGTTTTGAAGATGATGTGCTGTAAAAGCGGGTGTAAACGGACACGACCGATATCAACTGGTGCTGGTACCCATGTAGTCCCTGTTGGCTTTTCCATAATATTGAACACATAGTAGATGGAGACTCTTCAGTAATTCCTGAGAGCATGTACCAGACTCGATGAGCCTGAAGTGAAGTCCCTAACATTCACCAGAGAGGAACTATCCAAAAGAGGATGTTTACGTTACACAGTGTCTCATGATGTACATCCACAACAGGCTCATTTGTGGTGATTAGGTGAGACAATGCTCAACTGGGGTAATATTTATGTGAGGCACAACAATATCCTGTTGAGAGCAACAAAGTGATTGCTGCAACTAATCTGTATGACCTGCCTCCCGTACCAAGGACCCCTACTGGACAGAGCACAGCTGACAGCACCAGAGGCTGAGCTGCAGAAGCTCCTAATCCTTTCAGATTGGACCAATGCTGTTTCAGTACAAAAGACAAAACAAACAAACAAAAAACACTGCAGACAAAAATTAAACTGACCAAAGGCACCTCCCACCATTCAGTTTAAATTCTGGTATCAAAGAGGGCTGTCCCATACTGCCCTATTTACTTTTGACTTATACCTAAGAGGGGAAACCCAAGTACCACAAAAACTTTATCCACTGGATGGCAGCATCGGCCAATTTTGAAGGTGACTATGCAAACTCCCACTGATTCAGATTTACCACCAGGGTAAGGACATAGTGAAGAAGAATTTTGAAGTGCTGAACCTCACAAGAAATTCCAACCGATGTTTCTGACAACTGGGCAACGAACAGATCAACACTGACTGTGAGACGAGTGGTGATCCTGTCTACTTTATCTGAAATAACTGGAGGAAGCCTGAAATAACTGGAGGAAGCCATAGCGGATTAGAGGCAAAGCCCCGGAGGAAAGGAAGTACATCAGAAAACCAGTTCCAATGAATCCTCATGGTCTGAAATTTCTCAACTTCACCACTCTTAACAACATCTTTGAAATACATTTAATCAAGCAGTTTCTTAGGAACCTGGAACTATTGTGTAGCAATAATGTTAAACAAAAAACATGCACTCAAACTATCTAAACTTTCATAAACAAATGCTCTAATCTTGTTATTTAATCAACAGACAACTTTTCTTCACATACATATTTGGAAATATCAGGAAATATTTTGCATAAATACAAATCAATTTTTTTTGTTTTTTGTTTTTTTTTTAAACTGGAGTCTTACTGGTTATTCAGCTGCTCAACACCAGGGGTCTCTTATCGTCATGACTACTGGATCCATATCACACCAAAGGTATGTGCTGTAGTTCCTGATGCTGTCGAGCTACTGAAGTATTCAGTAACCTTATCTCCCTTACCACTAAACCTCATAATGACAAGAACTGGTCAAATGAACTTGACCAGTTTGTTACTGCTTGAAAAGCAGTAACACTAACTGAGATGTCCATGGGTTATTTTAAAATGAATTGATCTGTTTCCAGTGTGGTCTGTTACTGGAAGAATCTCATACCAGACATAAACTGGAAAAAAATTAGGTGTTTGTCCTCTAAATGTCTCATCACAAACAAGGTAAAGGAAGTGTAATTAAAGTTTTTAACCATATTTATCCCTGCAGTGTTTTTCTATGAAATATATATATATATATATATATATATATATATATATATATATATATATATATATATATATATATATATATACACTATATATTTATATGTAGACTGTAGATAGATAAATGTAGACTGCAGATGTTGGAACCTTCATCTCCAGACATTTTGAGTTTTTCCTGCCATTTGCAAATGTATTGTTTGGGTTACTTTCTTATATAGTATATACATAAATCAAAATTTTATAATCACAAGCCTTACTGTTATTATTATTTGAAAATGAACTCAAATACTATACCACACTATACCACTATAACATTCTTGTGAATCAATTTATTTTCTGTTCTTTTGTTACGAACTTTTCTTATGTGTTATGTCCAATTTCATTTTTTACTGTATTGTTGTTAGTATTTAAAAAAGGGGGGGGAACAATTTGTGCTTTCAGAGTGATTAGAGAGAAATAAACAGAGGTGGATGTGGACTATTCCACCGATGTATTGTTAGTATTTCTCTTCCACTTTCTACCTCTGTGACATCATTTTTTTTCTCTCTGAAAACAAAGTCCAGATCTAAGCATGAATTGAGAGTAACAGTAACGAGCCAGCAGCCTGTTTTAAAAACACACGCAGTTCATTGATGTGCAGGTTGTCACATATACGACCTCATGCTTATAATCCCACCACAGCACCAACTGCAAATATTAAAAAGGAAATTTTGTATAATTGTCTATTGATTAACGTCATGCATCAACAAAACAGCTTTGACCACATATGGGGCCAAGTGGGATTGTTGTGGGTTTGTCGTGGCCTCACTGACACACAAAAAAACAGCCATGAGAAAATCCACACAGCACGTTTACTGGGATGCTGCACAAGCATCAATGTTTAAGTCACTTAAGTAACCCCACAGGCTCTGCGTGGATGTTATATTTAGACATAAATCTTTATTACAGGGTCATGACTCAGACACAACAGATCAACAGCTGATAATTTTCCATAAAGCTGTTTGGGGTATGAACTAATCTCAACTGTGGTGTTAGCGATGCATGCTTTTGCTTTGATAGAGCAAACAGGAAGTTAAGACTGGATGTACAAAGCCTAGAGTAGAGTGCTCTTGATTACGCTTCTGTACGGTTGTTACTGTGAGAGCCGGTTCGGAAATAAAAGTGTTGTTTGGATACGAAAGACTGTTTATTAAACCCCCACCACGACATGGTGTCAGAAGTGGGCAACAACAGCACTAACCAGCTATAGTTTTGGAGCTGAAGAGAGAGATTTGGAAGAGTTAATGCCCGCGATCCAAATGGCTGATGAGGACGACAGCAACGCGGCTCCCCAAGCGCCGCAGCCACAGGCTTACGCAAACGCTCCGGGCGCTACGTTCACCATTCAACCACCGGAAGCCTTCGACTTCTCAAAACCACAAGATTGGGAACGGTGGATACGCAGGTTCGAGAGATTCCGACTGGCCAGCAACCTCCATCTTAGCACAGAGGCTAACCAGGTGAACACGCTGATCTACTGCATGGGGGATGAAGCAGACGACATCCTGTGGGGACATGACCTGACCGCCGCACAGAGACAGCAGTACGGCCCGGTAAAAGCCACGTTTGAAGCATACTTCATGCCGAGGAAAAATGTGATATACGAGAGAGCAAGATTCAACCAAAGAGTCCAGCAGCCGAACGAGCCTGTGGATGTTTTTATTACTGCCTTGTATGCACTGGCTGAGAACTGCCAATATGGTGCACTCCACGACGAGCTGGTAAGAGATCGCATCGTGGTGGGTCTGAGAGACATCAGTCTATCTGAAAGGATGCAGTTGGACAGAGACTTGACACTGGGAAAAGCAGTCCAGCAAGCCAGACAATCTGAAGTGATTAAAAAGCAGCAGACAGACCTCAGAGGTGGAGGTAGGATGGACATTGATGCTGTGACAAAAGGCAGAAAGCAAAAACCATTCACACCCAAGTCATCTCATCACTCCAAGCACCAGTTTACAAAGCCACAACCATCTTCTGATCGCCAGTCTACATGCTACAGGTGTGGAAAATCCCCTGGCCATTCAAAGGCACAGTGCCCAGCCAAAGAGGTGACATGCCACACGTGTGGAAAGAGAGGTCATTATAGTAAAGTATGTAAATCTACCAAAACAGTTCATGTTGTAGAAACAGAAAACAGTGACTCTCCCTTGTTTTTAGGCTCAGTTGATGCAGGCTTAGACCCATGGTATGCTGATTTGACTATAAGAAACCATAAAGTCAGGTTTAAGATAGACACAGGAGCTGATGTTTAAGTTATTCCAGCCCAGACCTTCTATACCATTACTGAAAGAGACACACAGTTGCTTAAGTCAGACAGACCATTGTTTGGTCCAGGCCGCATGCCTTTATCAGTGTTAGGCAGATATAGCGAGTCACTATGCAAAGGAAAGCAGGTGATACAGGAAGATGTTTATGTTGTCAGTGACTTGAATGTAGCCCTGTTAAGCAGACCAGCCAGTGTAAAGCTGAAACTAGTTTACAGAGCAGACAGCATAGACATGTCAGAAATGAAAGAATCCTACCCGAAGTTGTGTAAAGGTTTAGGGATGATGCAGCAGCCTTATACTATTAAGCTTAAGCCGGACGCTATTCCCTATTCACTGGCCACCCCGAGACGGGTCCCCATCCCTCTACTTGGCAAAGTCAAAGAGGAACTCAAAAAAATGGAGGACAGTGGAGTCATCTCCAGGGTGGAGGAGCCAACCGGCTGGTGTTCGGGCATGGTCCCAGTGCCAACAAAGACGGGCTCAGTGCGCATCTGCGTTGACCTCACCCGCCTCAACGAAGCAGTCTGCAGAGAGAAATACATACTGCCTTCAGTTGAACAGACTCTAGGATCTCTGGCAGGAGCTCAGGTCTTCAGTAAGTTAGATGCCAACCGAGGATTTTGGCAGATCCCATTATCTCCTGAGTCAGCACGGTACACAACGTTTATTACTCCCTTTGGCCGTTTTTATTTTAACAGACTGCCTTTCGGCATAGCGTCCGCCCCAGAACATTTCCAGCGGCGCATGTCAATGATTCTAGACGGACTTCCGGGTGTTGTATGTCACATGGATGATATCCTCATTTGGGCTGAAAATCCACAGCAGCATGACATCAGATTACACTCCGTACTTCGCAAGCTTCAAGAAGCCGGGGTCACACTGAACATGGAGAAGTGTGAGCTCCACAAGACTCAAGTCAAATTCCTTGGTCACATTCTGTCGGCTGATGGTGTGCAGCCAGACCCAGACAAAGTTAAAGCTGTTATGTCCATGAAAGAGCCAGCCAACACAGGAGAAATTCGCAGTTTCCTGGGAATGCTAAATCAGCTGGGAAAGTACATTCCAGGCCTGGCAGAAAAGGACAAGCCGCTGAGAGACCTTCTCTCTAAAAAGAATCACTGGGCCTGGGGCTGTGCACAACAGAAAGCATTTGAGCAGCTGAAAACATGTCTCACATCGCCACCTGTACTGACACTTTACGACCCTAACAAAGACCTGAAACTGTCAGCGGATGCCTCTTCATATGGACTGGGTGCAGTTCTCCTTCAGAAGGAGGGAGAGGAGTGGAAACCAGTCGCGTACGCATCACGTGCACTGACAGACACAGAACAAAGGTATGCCCAAGTGGAGAAAGAGGCACTTGGACTGACGTGGGGGTGTGAGCGATTCAGAGACTTTCTTATTGGGAGACACTTTGCCCTGGAAACTGATCACAAGCCACTAGTCAGTCTGCTAGGTCGACAGGCTCTAACTGAGCTTCCTCCCAGAATCCAAAGGTTTCGACTCAGGCTCATGAGGTACAGCTACTCTATCTCACATACACCTGGCAAAACACTGTTTACAGCTGACACACTTTCACGCTCGCCTGTCAGTCAAAATTCTAGATCACAACAAACTGACAGGGACTTAATGGAAGACACAAACATCTATGTAGATGAGATTGTCAATTGCATGCCCGCTAGCTCAACATATATGACACAGCTGAGAGAACAACTGCAGGAAGACAGCGTGTGCTCAGAAGTCATGTTACACTGTCAGCGTGGATGGCCTGACCACAGCCGGCTCACAGGTCCGGTGAAAGCTTACTGGTCTGATAAAGCCCTACTTACCGTACACGATGGACTACTGCTCAGGGGTTCCAGGTTAGTCATCCCCACAGCTATGCGCAACTCTGTCCTCGATGCTCTACACGAGGGACATCAAGGGATGACCAGGTGCCGTGAGCGGGCCAGGGAGACTGTATGGTGGCCTGGCTTGAGCGGCCAACTAAACGAGCTAGTGAAATGCTGTCAAACATGCATCAAAGAACGTGCCAACCCTGTGGAACCACTAATGTCCAGTAAACTCCCAGAGAGACCATGGCAAAAAGTAGGTTCTGATATGTTCACACTCAACCGAGACAACTACCTTCTAGTAGTGGACTATTATTCTAGGTTTGTGGAGATTGCCAAATTAAACCCAACACGTTCACAGGACATTATTGTGCACCTTAAGTCGATCTTCTCCAGACATGGGGTCCCTGAGGAATTTTTCAGTGACAATGGTCCACAATATTCTAGCCAACAGTTCAAAGACTTTGCAGCAGCTTACGGGTTCACTCACGTCACTAGCAGCCCTAGGTTTGCTCAGAGCAACGGAGAGGCAGAGCGCCACGTCCAACACGTGAAACGTATGCTAAAGAAAGTGAAGGATCCATATCTCGCTCTGTTAGCGTATAGAGCTACACCACTCGCAAATGGATACAGTCCCGCTCAACTCCTTATGGGCAGGAGACTGCGCACACCAGTGCCCCAGCATCCTTCTCTACTCACTCCAGAGCTTCCAGTCAGCACCATCATTGCAGCAAAAGAAAAGGAGAGGAGAGAAAAGGACACTGCAAGCTTTAACAGAAGACACCGTGCGAGACATCTGAGTCAGCTTACACCAGGTCAGTCAGTGTGGATTACAGATGTCAAGTCTAAAGGTACAGTTGTTTCTTTGCATTCAACTCCACGTTCCTACATGGTGGACAACCCATCGGGCACCATCAGGTGAAACAGGCACCATCTCATTCCTTTTCCAGAGACTGTGCCACAAACTCCTCACTCTCCATCACCTAACTCGCCACCCCAACCAGGTGAGCCTACACTGAATTCTCCAGTGCGCCCCGAGTCACCAACTCAGACTCCAAAGAGACACACACCCGCCTGTGCTCGCCCTCTAGGCCCTACTACCACTAGATATGGCAGAGTGGTAATAAAACCTCACAGACTGGACTTGTGACCTCAGAGGGGAGGAAGAAAAGATAATGTGAAAAAAAGAGAAAAGAAACAAGAAATGTTATTGTGTTATTGAGTTCAAATGTGTGATTTGAAATGCCTCAGGAAGTTTATGTCCTGACACAGTATTTTTGTTATTTTTAATATGAAGCCATACATGTGCTTTAATCTTTTTTGAGATACTGAGGGGTGTTTAAAAAGGTAAAGAAAAGTTTATTTTTCTCCATAAGAGAGTTGCTTCTTTTCAGAAGGGTGTTAAAGATCTTCAGTTTTTTTTGAATGAACAGTTTAAAGGTAAATGTGTACACTCCGTCTGTTCTGTTTTCCAGAAGGGGAGATGTGGTGTTAGCGATGCATGCTTTTGCTTTGATAGAGCAAACAGGAAGTTAAGACCGGATGTACAAAGCCTAGAGTAGAGTGCTCTTGATTACGCTTCTGTACGGTTGTTACTGTGAGAGCCGGTTCGGAAATAAAAGTGTTGTTTGGATACGAAAGACTGTTTATTAAACCCCCACCACGACATCAACAAGCTGACACATTTTTCTGTCCACAGTAAAACAAATAATGGCATTTCAATTCAATTCAATTTTATTTGTATAGTGTCTGTTACAATGTCAGTTGTCTCTAGGCGTTTTACAGAGACCCAGATCATTACCCCCGAGCAAATATCATTAACTGAAAATATGATATTAAATCCAAATCAAGGATAATGGCAAGTAGCGGGATGAAAAAACATTTAAGCTAAACAGTGACAAGGAAAAACTCCACTTTAAGAGGAAGAAACCTGGACCAGGACCTGGATCATATGGGGGGACCTTCCTGCCGAAGGCCAGCCGGGTAAAGAAAGAAAAAGAGATGTAGGACGGAGAGAGACAATAATTTAGTACTGTCATGACTGTCCCAGACCTAAGCTTCCAGTTATTTTGATTTCAAACATGCAATGCAGAATGTTCTCAAGAAATATTGCATATGAAAAGAGGCCCAAAGTAAGATCAAAAATCTTAAATTAGCCATCAGTGCTAGTTTGTATCTTTGTTAAACTACTTTGTTGTGAAACTACTATTCAGAAATCATGGTAAAAATTTTATGGGGCAAGGTTTCCATTCAGCACATACCAATGCACACAAAAAGCCCAGACATTAACTCAGTGGAGATTATTGACTGCTTGAGATGGACTGACCCAAGCTGTTTACATTAGAAATCCTGATATTTGTGTCCTTCTTTAAGTTCATACAAAGGTCCACGGGTATTCAGTAAAAACACACTACAAGTATGTTCTCCTCTGTACTGGGATGGAGATCAGATCAGATTTGATTAGATGCTTATAATAAATCACTCTCTTACTTTCCTACTGTATACAACACAACATCAAACCCCCTCTGATTAAGATGGCTGGTGCAATATTTATATGAAGTTACAGTAAATCTGCTTAATTAGCACCACAGTGTAAAAACGAACTTGCTTTGAAGTACAAAACAACTAGTACAAAACTAATGAGGGTGTAATGTTAAGTGCCTGTAGCACTACTCAATGTGTAGGAAGCAATGATCATTTCCTCCATACAGCTGAAAATGAGACATGGCATTTGAGCTGTGTTTATGCTAATCCAAGTTGCTCCCCTCAGGTGAAGCAGGCAGTCGTGGAGGATGATCAAGTGCAGTGAAGAGGGAGGAGGTCATTGATAAAGCTCTCTCTCCTCCTACAAGCTTCCCCCTGCAAGTTTCCTGGGTCAAATGAGCCTGGCAGACTCAGGTGATCGTCTTTTCCAAATTATGTTTAGCTCAAGGACAACAGTGATATTTGTTTTTAAATTTAAACTATGTTCTGGTAGTGTTTAATAATTTGGATCTTATTCACTGGTCCTCCTAGATCTGCTGCCTCACGTTAGTGGTGAGCAAAAAAGTTACATCTATGAGATAAAGTTTCCTTTGTCACATGGTAACCATTGTTTCCTGTCTTCTAGATCCATCAGCACCTGATCATGAAGAAACCAACCTCTGCTCGAGTCATTATTCCATCACCACCAAGAGTTACAGCCATTGACCATGTCCTTGGCCAGAATTAATACACAAGCCCACAGTTCTACAACTCCCCAGCTTTCATCTGCCCTTACCCCTATCTCTAATTTTCCACACACCAGCTGGGAATGACAACTCTATCGCCTTCACCCAAACATCCTTTCTGCATGATAACATTGCTGCTGCTTCGCTCCAGGCTCCAGGTCATCGTTGATGTCAAAGTCATCATTCCAAGCTGCCCAAGCAAGTGACAAGATGCCTTCATCCAAGATGTAACACGGCACATAAACCATATTTCTTATGCAGTTTTAAGGGGACTGGTCAAAATAGAGCCTTTTGACATTCAAATTCAGTTCATTTAAAAAATACTTTGTTAATCCCCGAAGGGAAATTAATTGATGCAGTAGTTGTCATTATTTAAGTCTCCTCAGTGATTCATTATAGATGGTTATAGCTGTGGGCAGGAAGGATCTCCTGTAGCATCTGTGTTGCAGCAGATCTGAAGAAGATTCTGACTGAAGACACTCTGTTGTTGAATCATTGTGTTGTGAAGAGGATAATTTAATTTATCATTTTATGAAGTATTCTCCTTTGCACAATCAGCCCCAGGGGTTCCAGAACGGTCCCCAGAACAAAACCAGCCTTCTTTATTAGTTTGTTCAGTTTCTTGAAGTCACTGGCTCTGATGCTGACAGTCTGCTCTGTCCCTTCTTGTAGACAGCATCAGTGAATCATCTCCAGTCCAGTCTGTTGTCCAGGTGAACACTGAAGTTTATACTTCTCCAATACATCCACTTCTTCTTCCATGACGGAAATGGTATTGACTTGATCCTGGCTCTCCTAAAATCCACGTTCTTGTTGTCTTGTTCACATTCACGATGAGCTGATTTTTTCCACACCATCCTACACAGCAGTTCAGCAGTTCTCTGTGTCCTCTGTCTCTGTCTGTCTCCTCTCCACAACTGATACACCCCACGACTTCAAAGTGATCTGAGTATTTCTGCAGATGACAGGACTGGACTCTGACTGGCACTGGAAGTCTGAGGTGAACAGAGTGAAGAGAAATGGTGAGAGTCCAGTCCCCTGTGGTGCTCCTGCCCACCTGGTCAGACACGAACATTCAGTCTCATATACTATGGTCTGTCAGGTAGTCAGTAATCCAGGTGGTTGTGGAGGCATCCACCTATGTCTTCTGGAGTTTCTTTCATAGTAAAGCAGGCTGGATGGTGTTAGGTAGAGTGGGGAAATTTAAGAACATGAACCTAAAAGTGTTGTCTGCTTTGTCCAGATGACTGTGAGCTAGTTGAAGGAGGTGAATGATGGCATCTTCAACTCCAGTTCCATGACATTCAATGAAAATTTATATTTAAACATTTTGACATCATGAGACGGACCTGTCCAGGGTGGACCCCTACCTTTGGTCCAAAGAGATATGGGATAGGCTCCAGCAGATCCCCGTGACCCTGCAGAGGATAAAGTGGGTATAGATAATGGATGGATGAATGGACATCATGAGACCAAGGGCCCGATCTTTGGCCAGATCAACTATAGGGATTTAGGGATATTTAGGGGTAACGTGTGGCGGGAGAGGCATTCCTCCCAAAAAAAAGAAAATGCAATCTTCCACCCTTGCTATATCCTCTTTCCCACCAGCACTACCTGCTGCATTGTGCATTGGAGTGGTTAGGGCATTCCACTTGTTAATCAATCAGTGCGTCAGCAGCCATTGCTTTAAAGAGCTGGTTACGCTATCCACAATCCACTTTCCTAAACCCGTCATGGAGGGAGGACGGGCACAGCGCTTCTCTGAAGATGAGATAAAGCAGCTCATGCATGAGGTGAAGGCTGCAGATTTTTTAAGCATTAACGGACAGGAACATCAAACCAATGCATTCAAACCAGTGTTTGGCTGTGTTTGAAGCCAGCCAGTTCCATATTTTCATCTCTCCTGATATAAGTTTATGTTGCAACTTGAATTCAGGTTCTACCGGTTTAATCTTCCTGTCCGTGAACGCTTCAAACATCTGTCCCCTTCTGGATATGTGAAATGTTCGCCGGCATGGACTTGCGTCTCGGAGGGAGGGTCCTAGCCTACACACACATATATATCACTATATATATATATATATATATATATATATATATATATATATATATATATATATATATATATATATATATATATATATATATATATATAGATATATATATATATATATATATATATATATATATATATATATATATATATATATATATATATATATATATATATATATATATATATATATATATATATATAAGTGTGTGTGCGCCGTAGCAACTATAAAGTATATAACACCATTTGTCGCGGCTAGACGAGACGACAGATGTCAGTAACGCGGCGCAGCTGATGTTTTTAAAATACTGCAGAACGAATCATTGGATGAGCAGTTCTGCCTGTCAGGGGTGAAAGAGTTTTTCGACACTTTTGTGCAGAGATTGCACCCGAGATTGCGCATCTCAGGTGCTCCTAGCGCAAGGAGAGGGCCAGCGCACGGAGGGATATGCGCACAGTTTAAGAAACTCCACAACAGTGTTCTGGAAAACCTGATCTGCTAGATAAGGAACCGATCTAAAGATCAGAAACAATTAATGTTCCTGTCTCTCCTCGACCACCAGCAGTTTCAGACATATCGGAAATAAATTCCCCCATCCAACCCTGACCGTGACTGTTCCCACATCCACTGCAAATGCTGATCGACATCCTCTGACTCCAAGAGAATAAAAACGTCTGACAGTAATACGGTGATAGGTAATCTCTAAGCAGCACCCTCTTCTTGTTATATTGTGTTTTTTTTATTGGTGGCTTGTATGATTATAACGTCATGGTGGATTAAGTGATTAAACCCGCAGTGGCCCAGGTACCAAATACACGACCCGCCACTGAATAATACTGTAATAAACATTAAACCAGACAACTGGAATTAAGAGTAAATTTTGAACTAGGGTTGCACCGATACCATTACCAGTATCGGGTATCGGGCTGATACTAAGCTAAAATACTCGTACTCATATTCGCACATACATTGCCGATACCATGCACCGATACCACTCCACAACATCAAGGCAGACCAAACTGATCGCGCACGACTATTACAGCCTACTAAGCCAGTGACTGTTGTCCTACCTGACTTCAACCTCTCTGGGGAGTCAGTGAGCCGAGTTCTTCTACCAACAAACTAGTGCGCAAGACCATGGACGGCTAGATTTTCAGTCAGGAGAGTAACCTAAGAAATGTCAGCGATTTGGGAGTATTTTAAAATAAAAGAGGAGGACAGGAGTAAGGTGGAGTGCAAGATATGTGCTGCTACGGTGTCAAGGGGCGGAAAGGAAAGTACGTCGTTTAACACCAGCAATTTGATCAAACATCTGAAGACGCATCACAGTGCTAAGTACACAGAGTTCGCTAATGCTAGTGCAAGTGCAAGACCACAGCAACCAACCTTAACTCAAGTGTTGCAAAAGCGAGAGAAAATGTCAAAAGACAGCATACGAGCCATAAAAATAACAGAGGCTCTTACTCATTTTATAGCTCTCGATGACCACCCACTTTCCGTAGTTGATAATGCTGGATTTCGCCGTCTTCTTGGTGTGCTAGAACCATGATATGAAATTCCCAGTCGTCCCTACATCACAGATGTAATGTTGCCGAAGGTGTATGATGGAGTGAAAAATCATGTGAGGTCCCTGGTGCATGATGTTGCGGCAATAAGTTTCACAACTGACATATGGACAAGTAGTGTCTGCCCATTGTCTCTCCTCAGCTTAACAGCCCAGTGGATAGATGAGGCGTTTACACTTCACCACATCACACTGCAAGCTAAGCCATTTCGGGGTTCTCACACCAGCCAAGCTATAGCTAATGTGTTCGAGGACATGCTACAGGTCTGGGGCATCTCAAAAACCTGCGTTCACGTTGTGCTCCGAGATAACGCAAGAAATATGATAAAGGCTATGACTGATGCTGGACTTCCTAGTCTGTCTTGTGCTGCTCATACTCTCCAGCTGGTGGTTCACAAGGGCCTGTTGTCTCAGAGGAGTGTTGCCGATGCTGTGGCAGTAGGTCGCAAAATAGTTGGGCATTTTAAACATTCTGCTTTAGCCTACTCTCGAAGACATCCAGCTACAAATTAATCAGCCCACAAAACGTCTCCAGCAAGACGTACAAACACGCTGGAATAGTACGTTTTATATGATCCAGTCCCTGGTCGAACAGAAACCGACGCTTGGGATATATGCGTCTGAATAAGATCTCCCTGACAATCTCACGGCTAACCAGTGGACACTGCTGGAGAAGACCGCATCTGTCATGGGTCCATTTGAGGAGTTGACGCGAAAAGTCAGCTCTTCTGATGCAATGGCAGCAGACGTAATTCCTGCAATCACTGTGCTGCTAAGATTTCTATCTCGAGAGACCGAGGAGCACCACGGCATCAAAACTACGAAGGGGACGTTAGCTGCAGCTGTCAAGAAGCGATTTGCGGATGTGGAAGGAAACCCTCTCTACAGCCTCGCAACTTTGCTCGATCCGAGGTATGTTTGTGTGCGTGTCTGTGTGTGTGTGTGCGCACGAGCGTGCGTGCGTGTCTAGAGTGAGTGAGAAGTGAACACTAAACAGGATTCCAATTTACTTAGCTGGGATATTTTGTGGAGTTCCTAAATGACCAGATATTAACCCTTAATGTTTTGTCTGTTAGGTATAAATGTGTGTTTTTTTCAAACACCAACACTGCTGCAAATGCCAAAGAGATGCTGATAGCTGATTACCTAGTAATGTTATTTAAGCTCCTTTGATTTAAGTTTACACTCTTTTGGAGTAATTGTTTCAAGACGGTTGATAACAATTAGGGGCCGGTAATGTAGGAGCCTAAATTCAGTTTGAATCTGTTAAGGTAAATGATGATTTAAGTTGATGTGTTGTTTTATTTCCCCTAAAAATGTGTGGAGGATTTAATAGATAAAAAATTAAGTATATGCCCTTTCGTGCGCAGTTAGGATCCGCGTGAGGCAGTGGGAAGTCAGTTGTCATTGAGTTGAGCCACACAGTTTCTTGACCTCTCGCTTCACTTGCTCTTTTTACAAGCTTTTCTAAGTTTTTGTTTGCTATGCTGAATTATTTTTGTATTTTGTTAATCGTTCTAGTAAAGCATGAAAACTAAGAAGACGGCTTTTGGAGTGTTTTTTGTGGATGTGGTGGAGGAAGAAGGAGGAGAGCGTCAGGCTCATGGCTGCAACAACTAGGAACCTACACCCCATATCCAAAGAGGCTGAAGAGGACAGAAACAAGAAAGTAGAGCAGGAATATAACAGGCAAGAAGAAGAAAGTTGAAGAAAGAAGAAAGATGAGAATGTGAGATTAGTGATACACAAAATAGAAAGGCTTAAGATTCATTAAAACATTATTGAAGGAACATATTGTGGACTGAACAGAGCAGCATTAAAGGGGAAAGAGGCTGTAAACAGATCAGCAAGACCAAAAGGAGGAAGGAGTGCAGTGCTTGTTAACAACAATGTAATCTTGTGTGTGTTGATTTGGAGGAGCATCTCTGTATGCCTTAATGTGAACTGTTGGCTTTAATTTTCATCCAAGTTATCTATGAGAGCCTTTTCAGGCACATGGCTGAACCCAGTACTATAACAATGTGGCTTATTTGAATCCATCCAAACCATAAAGTAACCACAGTTCATGACTGCTGGTATGATAAACAGTAACTGAATGTGAAACAAAGCAGAGAAGTGAGGATGTTGTGACAGGATGGTGTAGTATGGCTCTGAGAAAATTATGTATATGACCCCCTTTCAAAAAGAAAATTGGATTCTGCATTAAAAAAGGTCTCACTTTTTTAAATAAATCCTGACACTTTGAAAAGTATTTTGTAATAGCACTTGTAATATTTCCAACGTGTGTGTATGTCCAAGTTCAATAAAGAGATGGATAATTCATTTGGAGTGGTTTATTTAATATATCACTGAGTTACATGTCCTGCTTTCATAACTCGACCCTTTCATAACTCGCTGCTGTTCCTAAATGATCGAACAGTAGCGCTGGATTCTGCAGTGCACCTGAATGAATCCTTTTGAAAAATTAGTTTCTGGTGATGGGATGGCTGTTCTGTCCAGCTGTCACCACAGAGCCCTTCACACGAGTGGTTCTTTGTTGTGAGCTTGTTCCTCTGCAGCTGAGGACACAACACAACTAACTAACCCTAACCCTAACCCACCTGGTTTGATGTTGGATGGTGCAGGATGTTGCCAGTCATCAGAACGTTCATTTGGGCCTTTGCCTCAGTGTCTTTGATGCGTACCTGACTGTCAGGGTGGGATGATGGTATTTTAGTATTCACCTTTTGTTGGAATATGAGTTCAGCGGGTGGTCTTCTTGTCATGCTATGAGCTGTAGCTTTATATTCATACAGGAAGATATTCAGATGCCGCTTCCATGATGTGCACTGAAAAAAATGTTTTGTTGAATTTAATTAATTTTATCACATCAAGTGGTTTGTCTAAATCCAGATGAATATTTTAAGTTCACTGAAATCAATTAGTTTGAGGAAGTTCAAATATGTATTTTTAGCCACTTTAACTTAACTAATATGGATAAACCTTAGTCAAATATTCCAACTACTCATGTTAAATGGACTGTAATAAATTGATTCCTATGAACTTACAGAGCCTTGCGAAAGTATTTGGCCCCCTTGAACTTTTCAACCATTTGCCACATTTCAGGCTTAAAACATAAAGATATAAAATTTAATTTTTTTGTCAAGAATCAACAAGTGGGACACAATCGTGAAGTGGAATGAAATTTATTGGATATTTTAAACTTTTTTTGTCAGCCACACACAAGAAAGGACTCAAAAGCAGAGCAAAGGTCACTTTAGGAAGGGTTTAATTTCCAAGTTCAAAAATATCAGACAAGGGGCAGGCAGGGCTCGTAGACAATGGGAAGCGAAGGTCAAAATCCGGGAAGCGTCCGAGAAGGTGAAGGTACCGGCAAGGGCTAGGCAAGATCGTGGTCTAGGGAGAAAGCAGAGCAAGGTTCAGTAAGGCCAAAAAAACATGAACAAGGCTTGAAGGAAGGCTGGAAAGCTTGGCAAAACCACAAGACAATCTGGCAAGGTCTTGCTGCTAGAGTGAGCCTTAAGTGCTGTGGCCTGATTGCAGGAGATGGGAAGCAGCTGGTTCAGCCATGCCCTCAGGCTGTGACAGTACCCCTCCTCCTACGAGCGCCTCCTGGCGCCTCATCCGACACATGGGGGTTGTCACGGTGAAAGTCATCAATGAGGGTATGGTCCACGACAAACCGGGATGGGATCCAGCACCGCTCCTCCGGTCCATAGCCCTCCCAGTCCACGAGGTACTGGAGACCCCGGCTCACACGGCGAACCTTCAGCAATTTCCTGACCGTAAACGTCTCACCACCATCTATGATTCAGGGAGGCGGTGGAGACTTGGAGGGGGGTGAGAGAGGGCTGGAGACAACAGGTTTGACTTGGGAAACATGAAAGGATGAGTGAATGCGCTGCATGGGTCGAGGCAGTTTAAGCCTTACAGTAGAGGGATTGATGAGTTTGGTGATAGGAAAAGGACCCACAAACCTAGGTGCCAGCTTACGTGAAAGGACCCTTAGGGGTAGGTTCCTGGAGGACAGCCAGACCCTCTGTCCAGCACGGTAGCGAGGTGCGGTGGAGCGGCGTTTGTCAGCCTGCTTCTTGAAATAAGCCACCGACTGCAGTAGACGGGCACGAGCCTGCCTCCAGTTTCGCCGGCACCGCTGAACAAAAGCCTGGGCAGAGGGAACTGCCACTCCCTCCTCTTTTGCTGGAAATAGTGGAGGTTGGTAGCCCAGGCAACACTGGAAGGGAGACAGACCAGTACCTGTAGTGGGGAGTGAGTTATGGGCATATTCAATCCATGGAAGCATCTTACTCCAGGATGCAGCATTGGAGGAGGTCATGCATCGGAGGGCAACCTCCAGATCCTGATTCGCCCTCTCCGTCTGGCCATTGGTCTGGGGATGAAATCCAGAAGACAGGCTGGCAGAAGCACCAATAAGTTTACAAAACGCCCTCCAGAATTGGGCGGAGAACTGGGGTCCCCTGTCGGAAACTATATCCTGGGGCAAGCCGTGCAGTCTAAAGACATGTGCGATCAGAAGATCAGCTGTCCCCTTGGCTGTGGGCAGCTTAGGCAGGGGAATGAAATGAGCTGCTTTGGAGAACCCGTCAACGATGGTAAGTATGCACAAGTTACCTTCAGAGATGGGCAGCCCAGTGACGAAGTCCAGGGATATGTGGGACCAGGGACGGCGAGGGACCGGGAGGGGTCTCAGAAGGCCAGCCGGGGGTCTGTTGCTGGACTTTCTCCGAGCGCATGTGTCACAGGCTGCCACAAATTGTCTGACATCCTCCCTCATGGATGGCCACCAGAAGCGCTGCCTGATGAAGGCCATAGTTCGTGCCACCCCTGGGTGACACACCAACCTGGAGCCATGCCCCCAGGTCAACACCTCAGAACGGACTGCTGTGGGGACAAATAAGCAGTTTGGAGGAACATTATCTGGGCTGGGTTCCTGAATCTGAGCCCTCTGAACTGTAGACTCCACATCAAAAAGAGCAGCCCCAACAACAATCTCAGGTGGCAGAATAGGTCCAGGTACCACAGGTTCTTTCCCAGGGGAATAAATCCTGGACAGGGCATCTGGCTTGGTGTTCTTAGAACCTGGTCTATATGACAGGGTGAAATTAAAACGTGAAAAGAACAGAGACCATCGAGCTTGGCGGGAATTAAGGCGTTTAGCAGATTTTATATACTCAAGGTTTTTGTGATCAGTCCAGGCGTTGAAGGGTAAGACTGCCCCCTCTAGGCAGTGGCGCCACTCCTCAAGAGCCAGTTTCACAGCCAACAGTTCACGATCCCCTATAGAATAGTTTTGTTCTAGGGGAGTGAGACGATGGGAGTAGTACGCACAGGGGTGCAGTCTATTGTCCTTGGGAGATCTCTGGGACAGCACAGCACCCACTCCGGTCTCTAAAGCGTCGACCTCCACAACAAACTGCCTAGAGGGATCAGGGACAGTTAAGACAGGTGCTGTGGTGAAACAATGCTTGAGCCTCAGAAAGGCATCCTCTGCCTGGGGATTCCAACAGAAAGGTATCCTGGATGAGGTTAGGGCTGTGAGAGGGGCAGCAACAGTGCTGTAGTTATGTATGAACTTACGATAAAAATTGGCAAAGCCTAAAAATCCTTGGAGGTCACGCCTGTTGGCAGGTCTGGGCCACTCAGTGACGGCTCTTACTTTGGCAGGATCCACATGCAGATGCCCCGCACTCACCATGAACCCCAAAAAGGAAACTGTGCTCTGGTGAAACTCACACTTCTCTGCCTTTACGAAGAGGCGGTTCTCCAGGAGGCGTTGGAGAACCTGCTTGACATGGCGTCTGTGGTCTGGGAGAGAGGGGGAAAAAATTAATATGTCGTCCAAGTAGACAAACACAAAGCGGTTCACCATGTCCCTTAGCACATCATTGACCAGGGCCTGGAAAACAGCCGGTGCATTAGTCAAACCAAACGGTAAAACGGTACTCATAGTGTCCTGTGGGTGTGTTGAAGGCAGTCTTCCATTCATCTCCCTCCCTTATCCTCACCAGATGATAAGCATTACGCAAGTCCAGTTTCGTAAATATATGAGCACCCTGTAGCAGTTCAAAGGCAGTGGACATGAGTGGCAATGGGTAGCGATTCTTGATTGTGACATCATTTAAACCTCTGTAATCGATACAAGGCCTCAGAGAGCCATCCTTCTTGCCAAAAAAAAAGAAGCCAGCACCAGCAGGGGAGGACGATGGGCGGATTATCCCTGCAGCCAGGGACTCCGAGATGTATTTGTTCATAGCCTCGGTCTCTGTGGGAGAGAGGGAATAAAGACGCCCCTTGGGCGGCATGGCTCCTTCCAGGAGGTCAATGCAGCAATCATAAGGCCTGTGAGGTGGAAGGGAAATGGCACGAGACTTACTAAAAACTGACTTTAAGTCCAGGTATTCGGAAGGAACTGCAGACAAATCAGGGAACTCCTCCGTCCTGTCTGGCTTTGAAGAGAGAGAGAAGGCAGCAGATGTTAGGCAGTGAGAGTGGCAGAACTGGCTCCAACTTATTATAGAGTTATCAGCCCAATTTACATGAGGGTTGTGGGTCAACAGCCAGGGAAGCCCTAGGACAACGGGGACATGAAGGTTATCCATTACATGAAATGATAGATGTTCAAATGATTACCAGAAATCCGCACTCCAACAGGCTTTGTGACATGAGTAATTCGCACTAGACTGCGTCCATTGATGGCATTAGTGACCAAAGGCTGCTCTAAGGGAAGCATGGGAATCTTTAGCTGACGGACTGTGTCAGAGCAGATAAAGCTCTCATCAGCCCCAGAGTCTATGAGAGCTGTGAGGGGGTGAGAACCGTTAGAAAGTAACATCATGGGTAAATAAGGACGTTTGACAGGGTAGTTACCTTGGGCGGTGCCCACCAGAAGTCTTGCTCCTACTGATGGCCGTTGACCTTTTACTGGACACTTGAGGGAGAAATGGCCCACATGGCCACAGTAGAAACAGGCGTTCTCCCGGCGGCGACGCATGCGCTCCTCAGGGGACAGCTTGGCACGGTCAACCTGCATGGGCTCTGGAGGGGGGGGTGCATCCTGGGAAGGTGATGGGGGAGAGGCAGTCGGGGCCCGTGGGCGAGGCCAGAAAGGATGGTCCTTTTCCGAGCGGCGCTCCCTGAGTCGAGCGTCGACCCTGCCAGTTAGTTTTACCAACTCCTTGAACTCAGTCGGCAGCTCCTGAGGCACCAGTGAATCCTTCACAGCATCTGATAATCCATTCAAGAAGGCATCATACAAGGCAGTTACTCCCCACCCACATGAGGCAGCCAGGGTACGGAAGTCAATGGCGTAATCACAGACTGATCTGCTGCCCTGCTTAAGTTGCAGTAACTGCCTGGCAGCATCCCGGCCTGACCTAGTTCGATCAAAAACGTCTTTCATTTCTTTGGTAAAGTCTTGATAGTCACCACAAACAGGGTCGTCGGAGTCCCATAGGGCCGTTCCCCACTACCGAGCCTTGCCAGTGAGTAAAGTTATAAAGTAGGCCACACGAGAGCGCTGTGTGGGAAAGGCAGAGGCCTGTAACTCAAAAATCAATGAGCACTGGGATAAAAAGGAACGGCAGATTCCGGGCTCACCATTGTATGTTTGAGGTGGGGAAGTGTGGGTTCTCTGGCAGGGGGTGGAGGAGCCGTGGTTCATTCAGATGAGGTGGGGGTAGATGCCTGCAGACTCAACTGTCGCAGCTCTGTGGAGAGGGTCAGGACAGAATCAGCTAAATCATTGATGTTGCGATTCACCTGCTCGATACCTCTTTGTTGGTCATGGAGTAAGGCTCCATGTTCACACACCGCAGCCTTCATGGCCTTAAGGTCCGCTGAGTCCATACTGGCCAGATTGTAAGGTCAGCCACACACAAGAAAGGACTCAAAAGCAGAGCAAAGGTCACTTTAGGAAGGGTTTAATTTCCGAGTTCAAAAATATCAGACAAGGGGCAGGCAGGGCTCGTAGACAATGGGAAGCGAAGGTCAAAATCCGGGAAGCATCCGAGAAGGTGAAGGTACCGGCAAGGGCTAGGCAAGATCGTGGTCTAGGGAGAAAGCAGAGCAAGGTTCAGTAAGGCCAAAAAAACATGAACAAGGCTTGAAGGAAGGCTGGAAAGCTTGGCAAAACCACAAGACAATCTGGCAAGGTCTTGCTGCTAAGACCTTAAGCCTTAAGTGCTGTGGCCTGATTGCAGGAGATGGGAAGCAGCTGGTTCAGCCATGCCCTCAGGCTGTGACATTTTTAACAAGTAAAAAACTGAAAAGTGGGGCGTGCAATAATATTTGGCCCCTTTACTTTCAGAGCAGCAAACTGAGTCCAGAAGTTCAGTGAGGATCTCTGAATGATCCAATGTTGTACTGAATGACTGATGATGATCAATAGAATCCACCTGTGTGGAATCAAGTCTCCGTATAAAAGCACCTGCTCTGTGATAGTCTCAGGGTTCTGGTTAAAGCTCAGAGAGCATCATGAAGACCAAGGAACACACCAGGCAGGTCCCAGATACTGTTGTGGAGAAGTTTAAAGTTGGGTGTGGATACAAAAAGATTACCCAAGCTTTAAACATCTTAAGGAGCTCTGAGCAAGCAATCAGACTGAAATGGAAGGAGTATCAGACCACTGCAGATCTACCAAGACCCGGCCGTCCCTCTAAACTTTCATCTGGAACAAGGAGAAGACTGATCAGAGATGCAGCCAAGAGGCTCATGATCACTCTGGATGAACTGATCTACAGCTGAGGTGGGAGAGTCTGTCCAGAGGACAACAATCAGTCCTACACTGGACAAATCTGGCCTTTATGGAAGAGTGGCAAGAAGAAAGACATTTCTCAAAGAGATCCATAAAAAGTCTGGTTTAAAGTTTGACACAAGCCACCTGGAGACCAAACATGTGGAAGAAGGAGCTCTGGTCAGATGAAACCAAAATCAAACTTTTTGGCCACAATGCAAAACGATATGTTTGGAGTAAAAGCAACACAGCTCATCACCCTGAACACACCATCCCCACTGTCAAACATGGTGGTGGAAGCATCATGGTCTGGGCCTGCTTTTCTTCAGCAGGGACAGGGAAGATGGTAAAACTGATGGGAAGATGGATGGAGCCAAATACAGGAGCATTCTGGGAGAAAACCTGTTGGAGTCTGCAGAAGACCTGAGACTGGGACGGAGATTTATCTTCCAACAGGACAATGATCCAAAACATGAAGACAAATCTACAATGGAACGGTTCACAAATAAACGTATCCAGGTGTTAGAACGGCCAAGCCAAAGTCCAGACTTGAATCCAGTCCAGAATCTGTGGAAAGAGCTGAAGACTGCGGTTCACAAATGCTCTCCATCCAACTTCACTGAGCTCCAGCTGTTTTACAGGAAGAATGGACAAGAATTTAGTCTCTGGATGTGTTGAACTGATAGAGACAAACCCCAAGAGACTGGAGCTGGAACTGCAGCAGAAGGTGGCGCTGCAGAGTATTAATGCAAGGGGGCCGAATAATATTACACGCCCCACTTTTCAGTTTTTAATTTGTTAAAAAAGTTTTAAATATCCAAAAAAATTTCGTTCCACTTCATGATTGTGTCCCACTTGTTGATTCTTGACAAAAAATTAAAATTTTATATCTTTATGTTTGAAGCCTAAAATGTGGCAAAAGATTGAAAAGTTCAAGGGGGGCCGAATACTTTCACAAGGAACTGTATGTCCCAAAGTTACATTCAGATCAATTAAATTGTTAATTCCTCTTTATTTAAGTTTACTTATATTTAAAATCATTGTTTGCTCCGTTCACAGAAACAATTAACCAAGTTGTCTTTAAATTAAAAAAAAAGTCTTATGTGAAATAATAAAGCAGTGTAGGTAGAATTAAATACCACAATTATACACTGATGACAGAGTCTTTCTAGAGTCCAGAATTCAGCCCCAGTTTGAGACTGAAGCTATCAGTGTGCAGAAATTGTATTTTAATACAGTATGTACACTAGATGGAACTCAACTTTTGTTTTCCCAAACAACTCCCTATAGAGCAGTTTATCTCAGTTCTGGTTCTTGAGGGCCGCTCGGTCCATTAAAGCTGGAAAACATCTAAAACATGCAGGGCAGCCACACTGCTAAAGAGCAACTAAATAATTAAAGAGTTACTTATCATCTTTGAACACAATGTACCAGACTTGTGTCATTCATCTCTGAAAACATAAATATACAACCAAAACATCACAGCACCAATCATTTGTGGTTATACAAGTGTTTCACTCCTACTCAAAATAGCACCTCATCTTTTTATTTTACTTAACAGCATGTTTTGAAGTGTGGCTTCAGAAATCTTCCTGTCCAAAAGCAATTTTGTTTTTCAGCCCAAGGACTTTGGGTGAGAGCTTTTCCCCATCCAATCTTATCAGCATTTTTCTGAATTAATTCATAGTAGTGTCTTAGTTCCTTTGGGGAAGAAGGTTCAGTACATAGATTACACTGAGCATCACTGCACACGCTTGAACTGAAGATCCAGCATTTTTCATGATGATCACCTGTTCAACAGATATTCCTGTCTCATTATAATGTACATTTTGTCCACGACATAAGTACCATGGTGTACTTCTGCAGTTCTTTCTGGATGTCATCGCCATCAGTGGCCTAAATACATAAAGTTAAAAGAAAAACAATTACTTTTACATTTAAATTAAATTCTCCAGATATTCTCCATTTTATTTTTCTGGTCAAATGAAATATTAAAAGTATCTTAAACCAAAGTAAGTGAGTGAAACACAGGCGCAGACATTTACATCACTGCTCAACCTCTGACACAGAAGATCTGTCATTATACAGATAATGAAAAAAAGATTCTTGGGTTACACAGCTGCTGTAACAAAAGATTTAGTGACTTTTCAGTGTCTTTCATAGTCAAACAAGGCATTAAGCAAAACATCTAGCAACATTTTGAACTGCAGCTACTTGTTTGTTTCCTACACTTTCCATCCCCAGTGTAGGCCGTTCCACTGGACTGGGACCATTCTAGAGCTGCATGTCAGGGAAAAACCATGTGACACAGCGACAGGAAACTCTCTGGTGGGCCTTGTAGTTTATAATAGCAATGTGTCTCTTGCCAACCACTGCAACACCACCATCATGGCAAATCTTAATGAAAAAAGTGAAAAAACAACTAGGTTTTTGGCTGACTTTCCATGAACTCTGGAATAACACTTTCATCCTCCTCACCAACGTAGAGGCAAAGTGCCTTGAGAACTGCTCCCATTTTCACTTCAACATCACGTGTGGTCTGTTTAAAAAGATTTCAAA
This sequence comes from Hirundichthys speculiger, assembly GCA_018398805.1. NCBI lineage: Eukaryota > Metazoa > Chordata > Actinopteri > Beloniformes > Exocoetidae > Hirundichthys > Hirundichthys speculiger. The sequence continues at coordinate 402,382 of JAGFBZ010000461.1, read as the reverse complement.
GATTAAAACATCTTAAAAAACACAATACGATAATGTTTAAGATTTACAACATGTAGATCCAATCTAAATTTTATCAGTTAAAAAAAACTTTTGTCAATTCAAAGAAGTATGAAATGCAGTCACCTCACAAAGGACGACCAAAAATGAGATACACAGTGACTGGCTGGTAACCTGTAATGGCTGATTTGCCAGAACAGTGTTCTGCATACCAGGAACAAAGAAATCCGAATGAGATTTGCAATATACACATTTACCTCTTGCAGGATCTGTAAGTAGTGAGCAGGTTTCTGGCCATAAACACCATCCTTCCTCTGGAAAACAGATCTCAGCTCAGGCGTAATACCGTAACTGTGCCACAACGGTTGTCTCAGGTTGAAGTGTTGTAATATGCTGGAGTTCAGCATTTACCTGTATTACACACAAAAAAAGCAAAAAGCATTGTGCTCATTAACTGGTATGATTATTTTGTTTTTACTCCATTAATTACCACATTGGAATTGTCATCCCTACATAAAATGCGATTAGCATATGAGTTCATACACAGTGCATGAGGAGTGTTACTACCGCTTATCCAGGGAGCAATTTAAAAAAAGAAAAGAGAAACAAAAATGCAAAAGGGTTGGGTGACAGACAAAAAAATTATATCTCGGTATTATCATAGTAAATGGTAATACAATTGTAATTCTATCAAAAGTATTTATCAATTCAGTATTTTTCATCATTTATTCACAAAGATTACCTTTTTCAAAAGTATATCTCATTACAAATAATCATAGGAAAGCTTCAATTCTTCTTTTTTTTCCTTTTAGCTTTTCCGTTCAGATGTTGCCAAAGCGAGTCCTCTGCCTTCATCCTACTCTATCCTCTGCATCCTCTTTTCTCACATCAACTAACTTCATGTCCTCTTTCACTACATCTATGCTAAATAAAGCCAAAATATTTTAGGCATTGGTTGCTGAATACACATTTTTTGTGGTTGAGTGTGAGGCACCCTTCTTTGTGGTTGGTAGATTAGTTGTAGATTGATATTTTCCTGGAAATTCTTAAACTTGCTTATTCCAGTGAATAGCTTCAGATAATCATCAAGAGTTTATATGCCCCGCTTCACCTGGTAGGGTTGACATCATTATTGATCTGAATAAGTTCAATAGATTGAAATAAGTTGACTGGCTGTCACAAAACTGAAAAGTTAATGTCTGTTGCCTTTCAAAAAAAATAATATTCTGCTTCTGTACTTATGCCGTTAGTCTGGATGCTGCTTGTGAACATGCCAGTGATGGGCGGACCACTCTGAGAGACGTAGGACATTATTTTGATCTTCACTGCACTGATCTTTGGCATGGGCTTGATAGTGTTGAATGCTACTTCCCTGACGATATTAACTGCTCCAGAATCAATCAGAACTCTCACTTTGATGCCGTTTATCCCAACGTGTGCTTGCGGATGTTTCATGCATGCTTCACTGTTGACTGTTAATATATGAATATATACTCAGCTTGATGAATCTTTGTGTCCAGCACTCAAAGCAAGAAGAACTTACTTGATTTACTTTTTTTGTGCTTTTCTGCATTTTTCTTTCTTGTGTCCCTGCTTCCATGTACTTTCCATGTACCACATGCCTTACCTTCCTTCCCTTTGGCTGGACTTTCTCCTATATGGGGGTACGTTCCTTCACAGTTCCTGGATTTTGTGTTTGTAGCATTTGTGTCTTTGTGTTGATGATCATTTTGTGCCTTGTGCTCTATCATGGTGACTGCAGAGACCGTTCCTCTCAATGACTGTTCTGATATTTCCAGCATCCTGCTGAGGTTTAACAGTGCTTCTTTTTTTTAAATAATCTGTTTATTGATCTTTTTTGAAATAAGACATTAAAACAATACAATATCAAAAGTAAACTAAGACAGGACAAATACCACAAACACAAATACACACACGCACATACACACACATAAAAAAAAAGAAAAAAAAAGAAAGAAAAAAGGGGCTTACTAATATACAATTGTATCAGTGCTGTGTGCAAAAATTGAAACAGAATGAAATATAAAACAAATTTTTAAGAGGAGAATACTGACTATCGGTCAATCCGGGAACTGTCATGTCTCAACGATCAGATCACTGAAATATGTGGTAAGTCACTCAGGGATAGCTGGGAAGTCCAGCTCTCGAACATAGACCAAAAAGGGGTGCCATGTCTAATGAAATTTCCTAAGGGAGCCCTTCAAAACATACCTGATATTCTCTAATCTAATATAAGTAAGGACTTCTCTTATCCATAATGTGTGTGAAGGAGGGGTTGGAGATTTCCACTTAAGTAAAATCAAGCGTCTTGCTAGTAAAGTGACAAAGGCTATAAAATCAGATTCTGAGGAGGAGAGTGGTATCGAGGGTGGAGATGCACCAAACAATGCAATCGTAGCATTAGGTTCTATTAATTTATGAATAACCCTAGACAGTGATCCAAAAATTTCTTTCCAGTAAGAGTGTAAGGCAGGACAACACCAAAACATATGCATATGGCTTGCCGGTGCCTGGCGACACCTGTCGCAAGTTGGGTCCACTTCCTTATAGATCCTCGAGAGTCTGACCTTCGTGAGGTGTGCACGGTGAATAATTTTACATTGGATCAGTCCATGTCTTGTGCAGATAGAGGACTTATGGACTCTAACAAGGGCCTCTTCCCAAAGATTCTCGGAAATCTCCGAGCATTTCCAAAGCATTTTAATTAAATTTAGAGTAACAAGACGAAGAGAGTTAATTTGAGTGTATAAGTGTGACACCATTCCCTTCAGGGAAGGTGTCGGCCTTAGGAATGTGTCCAATGGAGTATCAGTGGGTGTGTTAGGGAATTGAGGGAATCTCCTACTAACAAAACTGCGGATCTGAAAGAATCTAAAGAGGTGCCGTTTGGGTAGGCCAAAATCATCAGACAGCTGTTGAAAAGATGCAAAAGTGTCATTTATATACAGATCTTTAAATGACTTAATGCCAAGACTAGACCAGAGAGTAAATGCTTTGTCTACCAGAGACGGGGGGAAAATGTGATTTGAGGTTATTGGAGCCAATGGGGAGTATGTTTGGAGACCAAAGCAACGCCTGAACTGATTCCAGATCTGCAGGGACACTTTAACAATTATATTTTTTGTGTAATCAGAAGAGGGACTCTTAATGGGGGAATGAGCCAAAGCTGAGAGTGATGATGGGCCACATGAAGCAGCTTCCATTTTAAGCCAAATAGGAGGTGTTAGGATTTAGAATTAACCATGTAGATTTTTACTTGTTATATTGGCATGAAGGAATGCTGCTGGTTTCTCAGCTCAGGTTTACAACTTAATTACTGCAACATCCCCTCGACCCCCATCACCAGTTTGAAATTCCCGGAACAACAGTTGTTGATTAACAAGGACTGTGAGACTGGACCATCTGGACTTCGAAGACAAAGGACTATAAAACTCAAGAGTGTGAGAGGATACGCCTTTTCTGTGACTATAAAAACTCAGGACATTTTGAGATCGGGGTGCATTTCCTGACATCTTCTGTGGTGTCAAGAGGTGTACCATCGGCCGATTAAAATATTCTGCATGGCATAATAATTCTTTGTATTCATGATTGTATTAAATTCTTGATTGATCTTTGCTTCTAGACTTGTCATTTAGGCACCAGATAAAAAGAACACGGAGAGATACTTTTCAATTGGTGACCCCGACGTGATTCTGGCAGTCTTTAAAGTCTCTCATTGTGAGATTTTATGACAGAACGCTGGAGATCTGGTCAGAAGTCCGATGCTGGCCAGCAAAGGGTGAGAAACTCTGCAAATTTATTATTGAGTATTAATTGGTTCTCTGAAAGGATTTTCCTCACGTTCATAAATTTATGAATGAATTAGGTAACAAATATTGTTTGATGAATTTTGTATTACGTTTATGTAATTTTTGGGCCATACACAATATTTAAATACCAGCTCCGTGAGCTGAGGAGCGCTAAAATCCAGTGGGGACTGGTTGGGTCGGGGGACCTCAGAGTACTGTGATAAAGGGAGAGTGCACTTGTGGAATCAGTCGGGGACTGATTGAGAGAATGGCCGAGGATTGGTAGGGAAATCCAGCAGGGAGACTGGTCAGCTGAGAATCCAGTGGGACTGGTTGGGTATGGGACCTGTAAAATCAGTCGGGGACTGATTAAGAAGAAATTGGAAGGATACAGTACTGATTGATCAATGTGGTACCGAAGAGTTATGGGTCTCTGATTAATAAATTGGCTGGTCAGGAGGCCTCAGTCTATTTTACTTGTACATATTTATTTGATACGGTGAATATAAAGCTGGATTGTATTGATTAGGGATGCACCGATACTTTTTTACAAACCGATACGAGTACGAGTATTTTTATTTGTGCACTTGCCGATACCGAGTACCGATACCGATATTTCCTTAAATTGGATTTCCATCAAAGAGTTATCAATTTGGAAGCATGTTTTATTTACTCTTCTGCGGATTTTAACAAGTCTTAATACAAAAAGTGTAGCAGAAGGCTACTCCAAGCCAAAAATAAACTAATCACTCTGGTTTTAACAAAAAAGGCCTTGTATAAGGCAGTGTTATCACATCAGAAAATAAAAATGTAATGCACCAGAAAACCAGAAAAATAAAAATGTAATATGTTGCACAGTTAACCTACTAAACGGTGAGCATAACTGTAGCTCTTTGTGCACATTTCAATTACACGAAGTATTAAAATGGTCTCCTGCTTTCAGGTGCACAAACCATCACTTAACATGACGTGACATATTTCCATGTTTCACTTAAAGAATATTTACAACACTCAATGTTGTCAAATGACTTATAGCCTCCAAATTAAGAATTCTGGGGGAAAGTGAGATGCAGATTTTTTTTGATGAACAGAATCATCTCTGCATGATCAGGTGTTATCCTGTTTCTGCTTTCATTCACAATATGTGACACTGAGCTAAACAGCCGTTCGCTATCAACACTGCTGCACGGTGCTGAAAGGTATCTGCATGCCATTTTGGCCAGAGAAGGAAACCGCGCTTTGTTGACCTCCCAGTACTGCAGAGGCTTGTCCTCACGGGACATAGGGGCCTCTCCCAGGTATGTCTCTACTTGTGCAGTCAGTCCTACAGCGGCTGGGGTCAGTGCTACTGATGCCTGCTCATTTGCAATTTCATTAAATATACTGTCCAAACTGCTGCAGGCCTCTTCCCTGCGTGGCTTTCGAGTAGGTGGCTCATTTTGGTTGTGATCCTCCTGCTGGTCCTCTTCAGCAGTCAGCCTCTGCAGCTCAGCCAACAGCATCTCTTTGGCATTTGCAGCAGTGTTGGTGTTTGAAAAAAACACACATTTATACCTAATAGACAAAACATTAAGGGTTAATATCTGGTCATTTAGGAACTCCACAAAATACCCCAGCTAAGTAAATTGGAATCCTGTTTAGCGTTCACTTCTCACTCACTCTAGACACGCACGCACGCTCGCGCGCACACACACACACACACAGACACGCACACAAACATACCTCGGATCGATCAAAGTTGCGAGGCAAATCGCTTCTTGACAGCTGCAGCTAACGTCCCCTTCGTAGTTTTGATGCCGTGGTCCTCCTCGGTCTCTCGAGATAGAAATCTTAGCAGCACAGTGATTGCAGGAATTACGTCTGCTGCCATTGCATCAGAAGAGCTGACTTTTCACGTCAACTCCTCAAATGGACCCATGACAGATGCGGTCTTCTCCAGCAGTGTCCACTGGTTAACCGTGAGATTGTCAGGGAGATCTTATTCAGACGCATATATCCCAAGCGTCGGTTTCTGTTCGACCAGGGACTGGATCATATAAAACATACTATTCCAGCGTGTTTGTACGTCTTGCTGGAGACGTTTTGTGGGCTGATTAATTTGTAGCTGGATGTCTTCGATGCGTGAGTAGGCTAAAGCAGAATGTTTAAAATGCCCAACTATTTTGCGACCTACTGCCACAGCATCGGCAACACTCCTCTGAGACAACAGGCCCTTGTGAACCACCAGCTGGAGAGTATGAGCAGCACAAGACAGGCTAGGAAGTCCAGCATCAGTCATAGCCTTTATCATATTTCTTGCGTTATCTCGGAGCACAACGTGAACGCAGGTTTTTGAGATGCCCCAGACCTGTAGCATGTCCTCAAACACATTAGCTATAGCTTGGCTGGTGTGAGAACCCCGAAATGGCATAGCTTGCAGTGTGATGTGGTGAAGTGTAAACGCATAATCTATCCACTGGGCTGTTAAGCTGAGGAGAGACAATGGGCAGACACTACTTGTCCATATGTAAGTTGTGAAACTTATTGCCACAACATCATGCACCAGGGACCTCACATGATTTTTCTCCATCATACACCTCCGGCAACATTACATCTGTGATGTAGGGACGACTGGGAATTTCATATCGTGGTTCTAGCACACCAAGAAGATGGCGAAATCCAGCATTATCAACTACGGAAAGTGGGTGGTCATCGAGAGCTATAAAATGAGTAAGAGCCTCTGTTATTTTTATGGCCCGTATGCTGTCTTTTGACATTTTCTCTCGCTTTTGCAACACTTGAGTTAAGGTTGGTTGCTATGGTCTTGCACTTGCACTAGCATTAGCAAACTCTGTGTACTTAGCACTGTGATGCGTCTTCAGATGTTTGATCAAATTGCTGGTGTTAAACGACGTACTTTCCTTTCCACCCCTTGACACCGTAGCAGCACATATCTTGCACTCTGCCTTACTCCTGTCCTCCTCTTTTATTTTAAAATGCTCCCAAATCGCTGATATTTCTTAGGTTACTCTCCTGACTGAAAATCTAGCCGTCCATGGTCTTGCGCACTAGTTTGTTGGTAGAAGAACTCGGCTCACTGACTCCCCAGAGAGGTTGAAGTCAGGTAGGACAACAGTCACCGGCTTAGTAGGCTGTAATAGTCGTGCGCGATCAGTTTGGTCTGCCTTGATGTTGTGGAGTGGTATCGGTGCATGGTATTGGCAATGTATGTGCGAATACGAGTACGAGTATTTTAGCTTAGTATCGGACCGATACCCGATACTGGTATCGGTGCAACCCTAGTAATGATTATTATAAATGATGCTTGAATGATGTGATAGGGAAGTTATGGTTATTTTTGTGAACGAATGTTAGCAGTTTTATTTTTTGGGTTTGTCTAAAATTCTGTTGGAACTTTTTTGTGCAATTAGTCAAATTAGTGGTATTTGTTTTGGGATTCATCTCCTGTGAAGGATGGAGTTCTGTTTTTCTCAGACTTATTGTCTTTTAAACTTTTTGTTTTTCTGCTGTAAGCAGTTAAACATTACAAGTCCTCTATTTTAGTGGCCACATTCAGTTTACTCTTAGTGCCGTAAAGTGATGGAGAGATTTACGACTTAGAGAGGCTGTTAGTCGGGGGATGTCTAACGTTTGCGGACTCTGCTCCTGCTTCCTGTTTTTATGGCTCATTTGGTCTCTGTGGATCTGGATTTTATGGTGACCCCTGAACACGTTTCCTCTAAAGACATATCAACGCAGTTGGTCAAGAATGATGCTGTTCATAAGACTTACCCTCTGCTCTGCAGCTGCTTATGAACAATAATTACGTGAGGTTGGCTCTCGCGAAAGGACACAGACACTTGTTCAATGGAACTTTTATGGCTGGCGGACTCTGATATCAAGATACTGCTGAGGAAACCGACACTGGAGGGGAAGCTGTGAAGTCTGGCGTTCATGGTTGATCGATGCGGCTGTAGTTACGGGGGTGGGGCTGAGTTCTGTGACCATGATAGTCTCTTGATGGCAGTCATACTGAGTTGCGTCTCTCTTTCATCGTTTCTTTGGTGATTTAATTTTTTTTAATATATAATTGGGACGATCTGAGGTATCAGTTCCTAATGAGGGAGTGTGGCATTTTTTCTCTTCTTTTTTATAAAGAGAGGAGAAAGAGGGAAATAAGAAAAATATGAATGCATTAAAGAAGGACAGAGAAAGTATGTGAAGATATGGATATATTGAAGGACATGAGTGGAAGGGACTAGGATGGAGGTGATGAAAAGTGAAACATAATAAAGGAAATATAATTGTAAGTGAATGAAAAGGCTTTTTGTAAGTGATAAAAGAGGGAAGAAATAAATTACCATTCTAAATTTATATTCACCGTAATGAATTTACAACAAGGTTACCACTTTATTGATTAGTTTAATATGTTTTTTCTATCTTTTTCTAACATACATACTGTTAGGATTTAGGAATTAACAGAATTTTAGTTAAAGCTAAAAGTTTATTGCCTGTATCTGGCTACTGAAGGCCTCAGGGTGGCTGCTTTATGACCCAACACTGGGATCACGACCTCCTGACCTGCTGTCTTCAAGGGACTATGCATGGCATAGATCAACATATCTAGTTACACGCTTCCTGTGGCAAACACACCACTTTTGTTTGGACTGGACATCTGGACTTAATTACTGCAACATCCGCTCACCCCCATCACCAGTTTGAAGGCCCCAGAACAACAGTTGTTGATTAACTCAGACCGTGGGACAGTGATTATCTGGACAAAAGACCATTAAACCCAGGACACGCCTTCTCTGGATCTTTAAAAAGATGAACACACTAACTGGGAGTGTGCATTTGTCCATGGTAGCATCTCAGTGATGTTGTGGACAAGTGTACCATCGGCCGATTAAAATATTCTGCATGGCATAATAATAATATGTTGTATACATGATTGTAATAAATTCTTGATTGATCTTTGCTTCTAGATTTGTCATTTAGGCACCAGATAAAAGAACACGGAGACACAGTTTTTTCAATGGTGACCCCGACGCAGGATCTGGTCGTCTTTAAAGTCTCTGATTGTGAGATTTTATGACAGAACGCTGGGAGGTCTGGTCAGTAGTCCGCTGGCCAGCAAATGGTGAGAACTTTTGCAAATCTATTATTGAAATTAAATTGGTTCTCTGACAGGATCTTCCTCACGTTCATAAATTTGTAAAGGATTTATGTAAAAACTATAGTTTGATAAAATTCATGTTACGTTTGTGTAATTTTTTGGGCCATGCACAATATTTAAATACCAGCTCCGTGAGCTGAAGAGCGCTAAAATCCAGTGGGACTGGTCGGGTCGGGGGACCTTAGAGTACTGTGATAAAGGGAGAGTGCACCAGAGGAATCAGTCGGGGACTGATGGAGAGAATGGCCGAGGATAGTTAAGGAAATCCAGCAGGGAGACTGGTCAGCTGAAGAATCCAGTGGGGAACTGGTTGGGTATGGGACCTGTAAAATCAGTCGGAGACTGATTAAGAAGAAATTGGTTAAGGAAACAGTACTGATTGATCAAGGTGGTACCGAAGAGTTATGGAAAATTTGAATGTGTGGGTGGTTTGTTCATCCGATTTGATCAATTAAACTCGGAGGCTGCAGTGTACGCTTCACATTGTGGGCGGAATTCTTGCATTCTGTCCCGGATCATCGGATGAATTTCTGTTGGGGTTTTTTTTTTTTTGGGTTGGATAGACGGGTTTTAATTTCATTAGGGTGATGTATTCAAAGCTGTTGAAGAATAACCAGAAAAAGGCTGGGTTACCCTCGATGATTAAGCGCACGAAATTTCTATTTTGTGTAGAAGCTTCTTAATCAAGTCTTTTATCTGGGATAATATTCACAGCTGGATATATTGCGTGTATAATTTTGCTGTATATGTTTTATGTTTGTCCGTGTCTGTCATAACTTGAGAAAATGAGTAGGTCGTTGTCAGGGAGTGAACCCGGTTCTGTGGGATCGGTACTTCATATGACTTTGTCTAGATGGTTGATGCATAAGGTGCCGAGATTGGAACGTGGGAAAGCTGAGGAGAGGTTCATTTGCTGGATTGGAGAAATGCAAAAACGTGATCATTTTCCTCCGGTTCAGTCAGAGGTTGGGGCGGTCGATCCTAAAAAGTTTCCATCTATTATACAACAAGCTATGGCGAGTCTGACAGAAGCTGATTTGCGAAATGATCAGGCAAATGTTTTCCAGAAAATGAAGACTATTAAAGCCCTAGGTAAGGCAGAGAGATTCTGTTCGGATTGTCACTGTTTTCTGGACGAAATGCGGTTGACAATTACACAACAGACGGCGGGTGCCCCCATTAATGGAATGCTTCTGTCACAGACTTCTTTCGGTAATACAATGCCAGTTTTCTTTCAGACTACTGCACAGAGCAGAGATTGTGTTCCGCCACCTCCTTCTGCTGAAGTTGGAATATTATTGGATCACTTTACAAAAGGATCACATCAAATGCTTCAGACTGCAGCAGTTCATTCTCCACATAAATAAAAGGATTTTGTGGGACATGCTCCTCGACCCCCCTGTCCCTCCGATGCAGCATTTCTGATTAGACGTGGTGTCTCAGATCAGGGACGTAAGAAATATCAAAAGCCTAATTCTTGACGTCTCCGGGATTTATGTTTTCGTTGTGGCCAGCAGGGGCACTGGGCCAGAAATTGTAATAATTCGGGTTCTGCTCGATCTGGTTGCGATGGTATAATGCAGTCAGCATTATCCTCCCCTTCTTCTCAGATTAACCAATAATCTTTTCACAGCCTCTGGGTCAACGGTAGATTATGCAGAAGATAATGGGTGACGTTTGGTGATTCCAGGTTCATCTTTTCACCTTGTTTGGGTTTTATATTTGATGCGGGTGTTTGGTGAATCTGTTTATCGAGAGGTCTGGTTGGATAATGTTTTTGGTTTGGATCGATATTTTGATAAGAGGCAGTGAGGGTGCTGTCTAGAGTTTACAGCAGCGGGGGACATGCTTCAGCCCCCTCTCTCCCTTTAGTGAGACAGATGAGTGCTTCTTTGTCCTGCAGTTGTTAAAGGGAGGTTGAGAAGTTGGGAGATGTTTATTCAATTACAGCAAGGTGATTATAGGTGATTAAATTGAGAATGATGAAGTACTTATAACATGAACTAAAAAACTAAGGTTTTGAAGAATTTTACAGGAATGCATTACAGGAAAAAAGAAGAAAACTTTTCACACTCTGATCACCCCCTCCTCCTCCTTAGACCCCCTCCTTTTCTAACTGTGCTGTTTTTTCTTCCTGTCCTTTTCTCCCCCATGAAAGACCATGGTCCTTTTTATTTATTTATTTTTTTTTGGTGTGTGTGTGTGTGTGATGGCCTACAAAGAAAAAACTGACAATATTGGATATGACCCACGTTATATTCTGGATGCTGACAGGACTGACTGTAAACTGACATGAGGTCCGGAACTGACAGACAATGGGCCTCTTTTACCTGTTGAATGGACAAAAACTATGACTATACCCAATGACTTTATGTCTGTGGAGTCTGATGATTCCTCAGGCCAGGTATTATTATGAGGTATTATTGATTTGCTTTAACTTGGTATTATGATAATATTTATGTGATATAGTATATAGATCATGATATAATGATGAAGTATACCAGAAGGTTGGTGTACTGAGGTCAATATGTGGGAGAATTTTATTATATGTGTGTTTTCATACAATGTTTGATGTTATGCATGCTGATGTCAGTAGTAATACTTTTCTCTATAGCTGTGATGAAGTTTTTATTCTGTTTGACATGTTTTTGCATTTGATTCTGTGTTTCTTTTATTCTGTGGGACTAGAGGTGATGGGTTTAATTTTATGCAGTCTCTCACTCATATTGGTTTCATGGAAATATATAAGGGGTCTCTGATTAATAAATTGGCTGGTTAGGAGGCCTAAGTCTATTTTATTCATACATATTATTCGATACGGTGAATATAAAGGGGGATAGTTTGATTATTATAAATGATGCTTGAATGATGTGATAAGGTGGTTATGATTCTTTTTGTGGACGCAGGTTAGCAGTTTGATTTTTTTGGGGGGTTCGTCTAAATGCTGTTGGAATTTTTTGTGGGGTTAGTCGCATTAGTGATTTTGTCTTAGGATTTAATTCCTGTGATGGATGTAGTTCTGTTTTTCTTAGACTTCTTGTGTTTTACACTTTTTGTTTTTTTTTCTGCTGTAAGCAGTTAAACATTACAAGTCCTCTAAGTTAGTGGTCACATTCAGTTTGTTTTTAGTGCCGTGAGGGGATGGAGAGATTTACGACTCGGGGGGGCTGTTAGACAGGAGTTGTCTGACGTCTGCAGACTCTGCTTCCGCTTCCTTTTTATGGCTTATTCTGGTCTCTGTGGATCTGGATTTCATGGTGACCCCTACACACATTTTCCTCTAAAGACGAATCTTCAACGCATTGGTCAAGAAAGATGTTGTTTCTAAAGATCTCAACTCTGCTGCTGCAGGATCTACAAGAGACATTGAAAGCGAGGTGGGCTCTCGCACTGGACAAAGGACTTGTACGATGTCCAAAAGACATTGAAAGCGAGGTGGGCTCTCGCGCTGGACACGAAGGACTTGTTCAATGAACTTTTCATGTTCTGATATAAAGATTCTGCGGTCTGAGGAAACCGATTCCAGGGGAAGCTGTGACGTCTGGAATTTCATGGTTGATTTGATGTGGCTGTAGTTTGGGCTGGGGTTTTGTTTGTGGCTCTGATGGCCTCTTGCCGGCAGTTGTCTTGAGTTGTGTCTCTCTTCCATCCTTTCTTGGTGGTTTAGTTTTTTTTTTTTTGTATATAATTGGGTTGGTCTTAGGTATCACTTCCTAAGGGAGTGTCAGGCATTTTTTCTTTTCTTTCTTTTTTTTAAGAGTGGAGAAATAAGGAAATAAGAAAAAATGAATGCACTAAAGAAGGACAGAGAAAGTATGTGAAGACATAATTTTGAAGGACAGGAGTGGAAGACATCAGGATGGAAGTGATAAAGTGAAATATAATAAAGGAAGGATAATTGTAAGGTGAGTGGAAAGGCTTTTTGTAAGTGATAAAAGGGAAGAAATGATACCATTCTAAATTTATATTCACCGTAATAAATTTACAATAAGGATACCATTTTATTGATTCGTTTATTATTTTAAACATGTTTTCCTATCTTTTTAATTTTTAACACAGATACTGCATGTTTCTGCACAATGTTTTTGACTTTAACATTATAACAGTACTGACAGTTTCTTAATAATCATGGATTATAACAAATCGGAAGGTGAGCCGATTTGAATCTACATATCGATATTGCAGAATATTTTCTAATCCATAACATCTCTGAGTCTGTTGTAACCCCTTTTGATCTAACATAGATTAGATGAATGTTATTTGTGCAACCTCTGTTGTGTCCTTCTGTGGCAGGATGAGATTGTGGTGCCATTAAGAGTCCTGTGGCAGAATACGTTGGTGTTTACGACCAGAGTGGATGCTGCCAGGCATATGGAGCTCGAACACCTTCTGACGTGTTTATGTGAACACGGGAAGATCGGAGGATTTCAATAATTTTTTCACATCATTTTGATCCATTGGAGGTCACCTTTTCATTTCATCTGGAGTTGCCACACTGGCCTGTCATCTGCGAAGCTGTCACACTGGCCTGTCATCTGACATTTTGGATCTCCTTTCTTCTAACTGGGATGAACTCAATAATTAAACGCATTACGGATGTTTATTTTATTCATATATTTTACAATATACAGTTCTTATAGAGTTCATGAGTGTATATCAGTTTTATGACATATTACAGAATGTGTTATAGATATCTTTTTATACATATAGAATACTGGATATTTTTGCTACTGTTGATTTAGAAAACATGAATAAATCATGTTTTGAGTGGAGATTTGTTAGGATTTAGGAATTAACAGAATTTTAGTTAAAGCTAAAAGTTTATTGCCTGTATCTGGCTACTGAAGGCCTCAGGGTGGCTGCTTTATGACCCAACACTGGGATCACGACCTCCTGACCTGCTGTCTTCAAGGGACTATGCATGGCATAGATCAACATATCTAGTTACACGCTTCCTGTGGCAAACACACCACTTTTGTTTGGACTGGACATTTGGACTTAATTACTGCAACATCCGCTCACCCCCATCACCAGTTTGAAGGCCCCAGAACAACAGTTGTTGATTAACTCAGACCGTGGGACAGTGATTATCTGGACAAAAGACCATTAAACCCAGGACACGCCTTCTCTGGATCTTTAAAAAGATGAACACACTAACTGGGAGTGTGTATTTGTCCATGGCAGCATCTCGGTGATGTTGTGGACAAGTGTACCATCGGCCGATTAAAATATTCTGCATGGCATAATAATAATATGTTGTATACATGATTGTAATAAATTCTTGATTGATCTTTGCTTCTAGATTTGTCATTTAGGCACCAGATAAAAGAACACGGAGACACAGTTTTTTCAATACTGCATGTTTCTGCACAAGGTTTTTGAAGTTAACACTATAACAGTATGGACAGTTTTCTAATAATCGTGGACTAATTATCGGAAGGTGAGCCGATTTTAGATCCACTTATTAAACATTGTAGGATATTTTCTAATCCATAACATCTCTCCTGAGTCTGTTATAACCTCTTTTGAACTAACATAGATGAGATAAAATGTTTGTCTGTCTTGTGCTTTCTGTGACAGGTTGTCGAGTATTCAGAGTACCCCCTTTATGGTGCCATTAAGGGGCCTGTGGCAGATACGTTGATGTTTTACGACCAGAGTGGATGATCTGAGTGGAAGTTCCTGGCTGAGTTCTAGGTTGATGGAGCGGGACCACTGCTTTTGATGTGCTTATATCAACTCAGGAGGACAGAGGATTTCAGATAATTTCTTCACATCGTTTTAATCCATTGGAGGTCACTTTCCCACCTCATCTGAGTTGTCACACTGGCCTGTCATCTGCGGACATTTGGATCTCCTTCTCTTCAAACTGGGATGAACTCAATAATTAAATACATTACTGATGTTTACTTTATTCATATTTTTACAAATTACAGTTCTTATAGAGTTCATGAGTGTTTATCAGTTCTATGAAATATTTCAAGATGAGTTTACATGTTCATGTGTTGCTGGGAGGCTTCAATATGAAAAGGGGATATAGAAATCTTTTATATACATATAGAATACTGGATATTTTCTAAAGTTGATTTGGAAAACATGAATAAATCATGTTTTGAGTGGAGATTTGTTAGGATTAAGAATTAACCATGTAAATTTTAACATGTTATATTGGCATGAAGGAATGCTGCTGGTTTCTCAGCTCAGGTTTACGACTTAATTACTGCAACATCCTCTCTACCCCCATCACCAGTTTGAAATTCCTGGAACAACAGTTGTTGATTAACAAGGACTGTGAGACTGGACCATCTGGTCTTCGAAGACAAAGGACTATAAAACTCAAGAGTGCGAGAGAATACGCCTTTTCTGTGACTATAAAAACTCAGGACATTTTGAGATCGGGGTGCATTTCTTGACATCTTCCGTGGTGTCAAGAGGTGTACCATCGGCCGATTAAAATATTCTGCATGGCATAATAATTCTTTGTATTCATGATTGTATTAAATTCTTGATTGATCTTTGCTTCTAGACTTGCCATTTAGGCACCAGATAAAAAGAACACGGAGAGATACTTTTCAGAGGGGAGGGATGGCTGTCAAACTGTAACCACATTTGAATTGTTCTAATATTGGCTGCCCAGTAATAAAATCTAAAATTTGGTAGGGCCAAACCTCCGGGTGCTTTTGGCCTCTGCAAAAATTGCTTGCGGATCCAAACAAATTCTGAAATAATGGCATCGACTTTACTAAAAAACTTTTGTGGGAGGAAAATAGGTACGCACTGAAATAAATATACAAATTTTGGAAGAGTGTTCATTTTGACAGAGTTAATTCGGGCAGCTAGAGAAAGCTGTAGCACTGACCAGCGGTCAAAATCTTTTTTTTAATATACGGGTCAGAAGGGGGACAAAATTGGCATTATAAAGATTTTTAAAATTGTCAGTTACCTGAACCCCTAAGTAAGTGTAACTGCCTTACGATCTTAACTGGCAAGCTATGAGTTGGGTATTCATGTGCTGCCTTATTCAAAGGAAATAACTCACTTTTATTTAAGTTTAATTTATAACCCGATAAGGCACCAAAAGAGCTTAATTGAGTGAGAACCGCAGGGATAGAGACAGAAAAGTTTGAAATGTAAAGCAGAAGATCATCTGCATTATGAGAGACTCTCTGTTCCATCCCATTCCTTAACCTGTTAACGTTCCGACGGCCCGCCCGCGGGCCGTCAGTCCGAATTTCTATAGTTTCCGAAACTAAACTGTAATTTACACAGCTCAAATGTTACGTGAGGCACTCATGCGACATATCTTTGGAAAGCTAAGATTCTTGTGATTCAATCAATGTAAAACATTTCAGGATATAATCATAACAGCAGGTACAATCAATGCCTTTGTCACCACAAACAAACAAACAAGAAGTCACGAAATCAACGCAACTCACCTTATGAGCGTTATAAAAGTCGTCCGATCAAAAATATTCCCACAAAAATGGTCTGGTTAAACTCACAAAGGTCCAGTCGATCTAATCCAGTAAAGTATTTAGTCCAAAATGCATTATTATACCAGAAAGTATCCACAAAAACGCCACTGGTAGCTGGTCAGTGTTCAGTAACTTCCGTGTTTTCTTCGTCATAAAACGCGTCTTCCTGTGCTGACGTACGTGTGCCTGGTCTCAAAATGGAGGGGGGCTTCTGAGCTTTCGATTGACACCTCATACAGCCATACAGCAGTTTTCCTGTCCTGTCCACACCCTAGAATAGCCAATAAGGGCCAACGTTGAAACGAAGCCATGTCCTAGTTTGCTTCAGGAAAAAACCAGCCAGTTAGAATCAATCGTGCTGATGACTGACGCATTGAATAGCCAATGAAATTCTGAAAACAACGATGTGACGGTCGAGGGGGTGGAGATGACGGGGAAACAAAGAAAGCCGTGCGTAAATGGTAATTAGATAGTCTCATGAACGCGCGTCATTGTTGCGCCTCAGCAGGGCGCACCAGTGTGGCTTATTTCTCAGCGTTTTTTTCAGTTTGGGAGCGTATTTATTGTAGAAAATGGTGAAAAGGACTGTCCAAGAAGGAAGGGGAGGAATTTGCTCGTCGTGAAAGTGACGTGTCAGGAGAGGGGATCAGATAAGATCAGATAACAGAGCGCACGCCTGCGCAGAAGACATTTCCTCCGTTCTGAGAAGATTTTGCTCTGCATACGTAAGTATTTGACTAAATTGTGACTTATATTACAGCTTATATTATATTATTACGTATATATTGTATCATAATTGGTAGTATTATTCATATTATTATTACGTTTTACTGTATATTTCGACATAAACAAGTTTTACTTTGAATAAATACAAAAGCCTTTGTTTGTTTGTGTGTGTGGGGGGAGGAGTATGTGTGAGTTGTTTGTTGGGGTGTGTGTGTGTGTGTGGGGGGGGGGGTCATTGTGTAAAGTAGTACAATACAGAAAAGATGGAACATTTTGTAAATGACTTATTTCTTTATTTTCACATAATGGGCAGTCATCTGAGGATTCAGATGTGGATTGGGAGCCAGTCAGCAAGTGGTCACATAGAGGGACAAAGGTGCAGATGGCCATTGGCAACTGTGTATTCATTTTGAAATGAAACAATTTTTGTGTTGCACATATTTATGTTTTTGTATATATTTTTTTCATTGTTGTTCCAGGTGTATGGGTGGAGAGGAGAGATCCCTCTGCACCAGAAGGCATTCTGGGAGACCCTCACCGAGCAGCTGGCAGAAGCAGGGTCTTCCTCCACAGCCAGACCTGTCCCACCTCCTGCTCCGTGTGGAGCACATCACATACTGGTTTTTATCAGTGGGCAGAGGACTACTGGTAGGCTGAAGTGCAGGCACTGTCATGCTAAAACACAGTTGAAATGCTCCTCATGTGATGTGCCTTTGTGCTTGATACCAACTAGAGATTGCTACAGTGACTGGCATGCTGCCAACCTGTAAATGGTTATAATTGTAAATATGTTCAAATATGTGAATAGTTTGCTGTGTTGTAAAAGATAGTCATTTTTTTATATAAATTACATTTTCCACAACAACACTTGTTTTGACTCTTTTTATATGCAAAATTTAGCTTTATGTTTCAGTAACCTTTTTTCAGCAATATTGATAATGAATCTGAATGTGGGATAGGATACCTCTAAGTGTCACCTTTCATTAGAGGCCAAGATTATGACTGTACGATGAAGCGTTCAAGAGTTATGTCCTTTTATCCGAGGTATGTGACCATGTTTATCCAAGTGCCATTTTGGAGTCTCCAAATGTGCCATTTTTGGAAACGCCTAGACATACTCTTACAAAAACGTGTGTAAAATACTCATTTTTAGTGGTATTTTTATCAAATTTGAACTTGCACTAGGTAAGGCTTTATGCTGTGGTCCCATTGTGTTTTCCAGCTAATAAGTCACAGCTGCACTCATCTGCAGACATCTGTTTACAAAAAAAATTCAGGCGGAAATAAAAAAACTTATATTTCAGTGTGTTCAAACTTAGATTACTCAATGCTAGTAGCACTTACAGTGATTCTGACAGTTGGGGGAAAAACTTCAGAGTGTTACCTTTCAAAAGAGACCAAAACCATCCATGTGCTATAAACGGTTCAAGAACAGCTTTCAATTTACTTTGGGTATGTCTTGGATAGGCGTTTTATACAAATTATACAGGAATGTTAAGGGGTTAAAATACCTGTAATGTGGGGGTCAGAGTGGAGCGCAATGGAGAGGGGCTCAATGGCTAACATGAACAAAAGGGGACTAAGAGGACAACCCTGACGGGTGGAGCGATGGAGAGGGAAGTATGAAGATTGAGTGTTATTTGTTCTCACCGAGGCTACGGGGGATGAATAAAGTAATTTCACCCATGTAACAAAATTCTTGCCAAAGCCAAACTTCTCTAAGGTATAAAATAGATACCTCCACTCCACACGATCGAAGGCTTTTTCAGCATCCAGTGATATTACAGCTTCTGGTACAGCAGTCCTAGGATGTTGGTAAATTGTATTAAATAGTCGCCTCAAATTGAAAAAGGAGTGCCTGTCTTTAATAAATCCAGTTTGGTGGGGAGAGATAATGGTTGGTAAAATGGTTTCCAAACGTAAAGCAAGCATTTTAGATAGCAACTTAAAATCTACATTTAACAAACTAATCAGGCGGTAGGAAGAGCAAGCAAGGGGATCTTTATTCTTTTTAAGGATAAGAGAGATAGAAGCTTGGTTAAGCATTGGGGGTAAATGAAGAGATGTAAAAGACTCATTAAACATATCTAACAAAACGGGAGACAATTTGTGTTGAAATCTTTTGTAAAATTCGAGTGGGTAGCCGTCCAGTCCTGGGCATTTTCCACTTTGCATGGATCTGATAGCAACAGAAAGTTCATCGATGGTTATAGGCATCTCCAACTCTTCAACCAGGGGTGGACTGAAGGAATTTTGAGCGTAGTAAAGAAACTATCAAAATCCTGCATATCAGAATTAACTTCCGATGTGTACAGTGAAGTATAATAGTTTTTAAATTCCTCATTAATTCTTTCAGGGTCTGTGGTAATATCTACCGACGTTCGAATTTGGGGAATTTGGTGTGAGGAGGCGGTTTGTCGTAACTGGTGGGCTAGTAACCTGCCAGCCTTGTCACCCTGTTCATAGTAATTACTTCTGGACTTAAGGACTAGTTCAACAGCATGGTCTGTGGACAGCATGTTGAATTCTGATTGGAGAAACAGGCATTCTCTATGCAAGTCTGGAGTTGGTGATGTGGTATATAAACTGTCCAGCTGAGCAATACGTTTTGTCAATTCATCCAGTTTCTTCATCTTTTGTTTTCTCTCATTACTTATATAAGAGATTATTTGTCCTCTGATGTAGGCTTTTAATGTTTCCCACAGTATAGAAGCAGAAATATCTGGGGTCTTATTTATACTCAAAAATATATCAATTTGGTTTGATATGAATTCCACAAAATTTTCATTTGAGAGTAAACGCACATTAAAACGCCATGGGGTATGTGCATGAGGGTTCCCCTTAAATTGGACATTCACTGTGACAGGAGGGTGATCAGAAATGACTGTGGCCTCATAAGAGCAAGAGCTCACAGAAGGGAGAAGTCTATTATCCACCAAAAAGTAGTCTATTCGTGTAAAAGTGTGGTGCACATGGGAAAAAAAGGAAAATGCTTTACCGGAAGGATTTAAAAAACGCCAGGCATCCGAAATTGCAAACTCATCCATGAAGGTCTTAATTGTTCTAGCAGATTTTGAGGGCGTAGTGTATGGAGCCCCGTTTGGGTCATAATTCAATGAATAAATGAGTCTATTATTATGAAATACAGGCGTTTATTATTATGAAATACGTATCCATTATTATTAAATGTTTCCCATTAATATGAAATATATGTGTATTATTATGAAATATTTCCCATTATTATGAAAAAATGTTTTAATTATTATGAAATATATTATAATTATTAAATTTTAGTTTAATGCATAATAGTTTATTTCAGAATGTCTTTTTTTTATCAAAGAATGAGTTTTTACATAATGGCTTCATTTTTCATAAGAATGAGCTTTTACATAATAATGACATTTTGCCAGTGGGCGGGGCCAGTGGTTGACCTGCATGCTCATTGGCTGATCCTTCTCCATTCTACGCTCTGACATTGACCAGTTGGTGGGGGACTCACATCGAGCCTGTTGGCTACCTCTTGGAGTAAGTCAGAAAAGGATCTTTCTCCTGTCGCCATGCCATCAAAATCAAGTTTTCCCTACATTCGCGCTACTTTTCTTAGTCGATGTCAACTTTTAACCGTAAACTGAGGTGAATGCACCTCAGTTTACAGACTCGATGTGAGTCCCCCACCAACTGCATGGAGAAGGATCAGCCAATGAGCGTGCAGGTCAACCACTGGTCCCGCCCAGTGGCAAAATGTCATTATTATGTAAAAGCTCATTCTTAAGATAAAACGAAGCAATTGTGTAAAAACTTATTCTTAGATAAAAAAAAAAAGACATTCTGAACTAAACTATTATGCATTAAACTAAGATTAAATAATAATAAAATTATATTTCATAATAATTAAAATTTTTTCATAATAATGGGAAATATTTCATAATAATACACATATATTTCATAATAATGGGAAATATTTCATAATAATACACATATATTTCATAATAATGGGAAATATTTCATAATAATGGATACGTATTTCATAATAATAAACGTCTGTATTTCATAATAATAGATTCATTTATTCATTGAATTATGACCCAAACGGGGCTCCATAGTAGTGATCTTCAATGAGGAACGGTCTAGTTTTGGGCACAACCAACAGTTAAAGTCACCTCCTAAAATAAGGAGATGTGAGGACATATCAGGTAAGTTGGAGAAGAGGTGTCTAAAGAAATCCGGGTTGTCCCAATTGGGGGCATATACATTCACCAGTAGAACCAGAGTGTCATACAGCTTACCTGTAACAATTAGAAAGCTGCCACCTGGATCAGAGACAACATTACAGCATATAAAGGGAACTGATTTATGCAGCAAAATTGCAACCCCTTTAGACTTGCTATGAAATGACGAATAATAGGTGTGACCAATCCACCCACTCTTGAGCCTAGGATAAACAGATGGTTTGAAGTGTGTTTCCTGGAGAAATATTACTTGAGCTCCCAAATGTTTAAGGTGATGTAGCACCCTGTTGCGCTTCACAGGGGAGTTTAACCCTTTACAGTTCCAACTAATAAACTTAAGCGCCTTACCATCAGGATGTTGTGTCAACCCAGACTGGGTCATTCAGAACTAATAGGGAAGGGTAAAGAAATCAATGACATTGAGAGGCGGATCAACCTCACAGTGAGTTTTAAGATTATACAGACCAGCAACACAGCAAGTGAAAGAAGAAAAAAAAGGAACAGAAAGTAAATATACACAAAGGAATCACACATAACCCTCACCCTATCCCACCCACGGACAGGCATCTCCCCAACTGAGATGTGTGCAGTAAACTCCACAAACCCAAATATTCCAAAATGCTCCATGGTAGCTCTAACACAAACTCAACAAAGCTACCTGAGATTAAATGTGACTTAAAGAGTAAATAAATACACATCGTACAAACTTTTGTACCCGTACCTGAAACAGCAACTAACAACATGCACAAAGCACAAAGTGTTATCAGGTCGATAAAGAAAGAAAGAGAAAGAAAAAAAGTAGTTCACAGTGTGAAAAACACAGCATAATCACTTAGGCTCTCTTCATACCATAACCGGACAGAGCCGTCTACTTACAGTTTTTATTAACAAAGTCAGCGGCCACAGTAGGATCTTCAAACCTGTGCGACGTCCCGTCTGGCATGGTGACTTTGAGCACCGCTGGGAAAAGAAGACCAAACTTCACCTCTGGAAAGGAGCGGAGACTGCGCTTCACCGCGGCAAACGTGGCTCGCTTCTTGGCGACAGAAGATGTGTAATCAGGAAACACAGAAATTCTCTTGCTATTGTAGAGAAGTGGAGTTTCCCCGGCTCGCTGTAGAATCAGGTTCCGTACGTGAAAGAAGTGGATCCTCGCGACAAACGGCCGAGATGGATTTCCCTCTCTGGGTCTCTCTCGCGGGGTCCGGTGGGCACGGTCGAGTAGGGGTTTGTCGGTTAGTCCGAGCGTATCCTGCAGTAACTGGGCGAAGTCAGTGGCTCGGGGGTCCCTCTGCTCCCTCCGGTATGCTGATCACGCGTATGTTATTACTTCTGGACCTGCCCTCCAGGTCCTTGCACTTGTTCTTCAGATGGGCAGCATCTTTGGTTAACTTGCTAACGGTGGCTTCCAACTGGTTGATCCGAATGCTGTGATCAGTGGCGGCGTGCTCAAGTCCACGCACCCAGCGGCGGAGCGTCAGGGGGGACTGGGGGGGCGTTACTCCCCCGGCCCGGGCCCTGAGGGGGCCCGGTGAAAGACGAAGAAACGGGCCTTTCCCTAAATGTCGGTTATACTTTGCACATCCGTGGATTTAACAATTTCTGCGCAAAATACGTCGTGCTTCGTCTGAGGTTATATATAGGTTGCTCCAGCCAGAATAAATCATGGTTGGTCAAAAAATTTAAGACTAACTTTGGTCATGTAGTTTTATTCAACACAGTAAATTAAATGTTGTGCTGCATGGCTGGCTTCATGTTCACTCTAACAATTAACTTTACAATGTGCAAAGTTACAAGATCTCCAAATGTATTTTGGGTAAAATCGTCATCAACAGCCGTCCACCAGCATCATCATCAATCACTTGTCAACAGAGTCAACGCGACTTCCGGTTATGGCGTGGTGCTGGTGAGAGGCGTCCTGGTGAGGCTCCGAAGCTAACTTATTGAACCAATTATTCACGAGACCACAAACAGTTAAAACCTCACATAATTGGAAACGATACAACATCACCGACCAGTCTAATGGTTGGGAGATCTCGAAGAACTGCTCGGCAAGGTTCAACGCCATTGAAATCGCCAGGAACTCCGCAAGCTACTTCGAAAGCTACAGCTAGCCTGTCCACCCCCAGCATGGAGAAGACGGACGCCGCGACAGCTGAGCTCAACACTGAGGTTCTCAGCGCCATACGCTCGATGAAAAAAGACTTCACAGAGAAATTCGAAGATGTGCTCGCCGGGATAGGTGGACTAAAGAACGAACTACAAACCCAAGCTCACAGGATAACAGAAACCGAAGACAGAATTGGGAGGGCTGAGGATGATCTGCACGCTATGCACAGCACTATTAAAAAGCTGAAAGAGAAATGTGCTACGCTGGAAAGCAGAGTGGAAGAGCAGGAAAATAGAGGACGACGCAACAACTTAAAGGTGGAGTAGGTGTTGTTTGAAAAACGGTTCCAGCAATCCAACTCAAGTGAGATTTTGAAAATATACACTCCCTCCCTCCTCCCAAAGGCTCCGCCTCCTCCTCTTCAGCTCACCCCTCGAAACCACGCCTTCACATGATTCACGACTGCATGAACCATAGGGAGAGAGGGAGCGAGGGGTGATATTTGATGGACGTATTAGGCAGCCAATCAAAATAGTGATGATCACTTTTTTGATTGGTCAGAGTTTTTCTCTGATTATACCTTCTAGACTGGACCAAAATGTTTAGTTTTTTTTGCAAACATTTTATTTCAGTGGGTGCAATGGAAATGTGAAAAGGTTTTCAGGCAATATTGTAAAAAGTGTTGCAAAAAAACAACACCCACCCCACCTTTAAGAATCATTGGCATCCCCGAAAAAGCTGAGGGTCAAGATATGTGCGCCTTTTTAGAAATATGGCTACAAAAAGCTCTTGGCACAGACATCTTTCCCTCCCCTCCCGTTATCGAGAGAGCGCACAGAATAGGGCGACTTATCGCGGGCCAGGATTCAAAACCAAGAGCGGTAATTATGAGATTCCTCAACTACAGAGAAAAAGAAAAAGTTATGCGAGCAGCCCGAAGACTGGGAGAAGTGAAGTTTAAAAACCACACTGTCCGATTCTATCCAGACTATTCAGCGGAAACTCACCGGCAGCAGCGGCTCTTCGACGCAGTGAAAAGACAGCTACAATCCATGGGTCTGCGCTACGGCATGTTCTACCCGGCCATCCTGGTAGTCACATACAACGGCCAGCGACATTCATTCACGTCGGCCCCCGACGCAGAAAAATTTGTCCAGAGCATTAAGAGAGATACCGCCTCCACGTTGGCGCCGGATGATGAGTAGACTGAACAGAATATGCTGCACCGGGGCTATTCCGACACTTACTGCTTCCAGGTGGCCAGAGGTAAACATGACAGAGTAACGTCAGGATGATTGGCAGGCTGAATAACTTCATAGTGACTGACAGGTTGTGACAAGCTATCAATGCGGTACCCTGTAATGTTAACTGCCATTCCAATTATGCGGTGCAATATTGGAAATTATTCGTTTCTGAACGGCTGTGTAAAAATGACCTGACGCCTAAATATACAAATTAATCTGCCTTATAATAATGATGATAAATCTCAGTTTGGTTTAATCTGAACTTTTTATTTTATTTTATTTTTTCTCTCTCTCTAGCGAAGCTATTTTTGCTCTGTCATTTCTTATCTCCTTATTTGATAACAGTCTTATGTTGACATATCAAGAGGCAAGGCCCATTACATGTTCTCAGAAATGTTCAAATGGTCAGATTATTTAATAGTTGGCTGGAGCCCTTGCGGGAATGGGGCTCATAAAGTTCTCACGCCACACTGCTCCTCACTATGAGGATCAGGTGTCTAAAATAACCGAAGTCTGTAGTTACCTAAGGGGTCATAATGTATTTCAGTTGGGGAAATGCATAGGGGTTCTCAGGGTTTTTTCCTTACTGTATTTATGTGGTCACTGTTTTTTTTGTTTTGTTTTTTCTTACTTTGTTCATATACTGTTTTCCTGTTTGATAAAAAAGAGAGGGAATGTTGGTTTTCATGGAATACCCTGCTGCATAGCTACTTTTAAGCTTAATGATGGGTAAAACAGAGATTAAGATCACATCCTGGAATGTCAGAGGATTGAATAAACTGGTTAAATTAAAACAGGTATTAGGCAGAATTAGATTACTTAAATCTCAAATTATCTTCCTGCAGGAAACACATTTGACTGAATTGACTAAAGTTAAAAAAAGATGGCCGGGACAAGTCTTTGCAGCCTCATTTAACTCCCAAGCCAGAGGGGTTATTATTTTAATTCATAAATCAGTCCCCTTTAGGCTCAACCATGAAGTAGTTGACTCAGCAGGCAGATACATTATTCTACAAGGAACAATATTGACTACCCAAATTACCCTAGTAAATGTCTATGGACCCAATATGGATAATCCCACCTTTTTTAGGAATTTATTTCTCACTATATCCTCTACTCCCGGACAATATATAATTGGTGGTGACTGTAACTGTGTGCTGGACCCACTGAAGGACCGCTCCACAAGTGTTGATGCTTCTCATTCGCAAGCCAGAAAGGTTTTGCTTCAGTCTATAAATGATCTTAACTTAACTGAGGTCTGGAGGAAACTCCATCCTAATAAAAAGGAGTTTTCATGTTACTCCAGTACTTATAAAACTTCATCACGTATTGATTACTTTCTGATTTCCATGAGTCTACTACCTCATGTGAAAGAATGTGCTTACGACAGTATAGTATTATCTGATCATGCTCCCATATCACTTACTCTTAATATACCAGGACTTGCCAGGTGCCCTCCCAGATGGCGCCTCCAAACAAAATGGCTTCAAGATCCCGAATTTGTCAAATTTCTTGGTGATAATATAGATAACTACTTTTGTGTTAACACAGACCAGACCAGTGCGGCCACGCGGTGGGAGGCATTTAAAGCGTATGCTAGGGGTGTAATGATAAGCTATACAAGTTATAAGTCAAAGTCCCACTATAGAGAACTAACCAGCCTTGAAACTCAGATTAAAGCTCTGGAGCTAGACCTATACCAAAATGACAGTCCAGAGAAACATAAGGAGCTCCTTTTGTTGAGAACTAGGTATAAAGAACTGTCTACTAATAAAATTGCAGCAAATCTCCTTTGGCTGAAACAGTCTTATTATGAACAAGGAGATAAGGCTGGCAAGCTACTTGCATGGAGAATTAAAAAAATGCAGTCACATAGAGCTATAAATTCAATTCAGCTAGAAAATGGAGAGCATACAGTGGATCCAGTTGAAATTAACTCCTCCTTTAGAACATTTTATGAATCCCTTTATCGATCAGAATACCCAGACGACACACAGTTACAGTCTGAATTTCTGGACAAACTAGACATTCCAACTATGACAGATCACGACAAAACTAAACTGGACAAACGTTTAACGGTTGATGAAATGTCAGAAGCCGTCCGCAACATGAAAAGTGGAAAGACCCCAGGTCCAGATGGGATCCCAATAGAAATCTATAAATTGTTCCCAGATAAACTGCTCCCCCCCTTGCTAGAAATGTTTGAGGAAGCATATGAGTCAGGAATCCTACCTCCAACCCTACGAACTGCACTAATTACCTTGGTCCCAAAGCCTGGCAAACCACCCACAGAAAGGGGATCTTATTGTCCTCTATCCCTAATGTGTTGCGACACCAAAATACTTTGTAAGGCCTTAGCGAGGAGGTTAGAGAAATATGTTCCATCCCTGATTCCCAATGACCAGAACGGATTTGTTCTTGGACGCCAAGCATTTCATAATATACGCAGAGTATTAAATATAGTATATGAAAGGTATGATGCTAAAGATAATGCAATCCTGTCGCTTGATGCCGAAAAGGCCTTCGACAGGATTGAATGGAAATACCTGATGGAGGTCCTGGCAAGATTTGGATTGGGGGATAGTTATCTTAAATGGCTGAAGCTCCTATATACAAATCCAACAGCCGAGATATTGACAAACAATCAGATATCCCAACCATTTAGATAATGACTTTTGATCAATTGGTCTGTAAATATGACATACCTAGGAATCATTTCTTTAAATACTTACAATTAAGGAGTTTCATAAAATCACAGGCCCACTCCCTGGATAGACCCTCCATGTCAGTTATAGAGAAGTGTATTGTAAGCAATAAGGATGGTCGAGGCCAACTGTCAGCATTGTATGTTATGTTACGAACAAAATCGAAGGACAATTCTCACTGTAGACTTAATGCATGGAGAGGCGACTTAGGAATAAACATTACAGAAAATGAATGGGAAAATGCTTGTCTAAAGGCACAAACAAAGACTATAAACACAGCACTAAAACTCATACAATACAAGTGGCTATTCAGAACTTATGTGACACCTGTAAAACTACATCTTTACAACCCCAACATTCCCGACAGCTGTACTAAGTGTAATGATAGTGTTGGCACTCTGCTGCACTGCATGTGGGAATGCCAAAAAATTCAATCATTTTGGAAAGATGTAACCTGCATGATATCACGTATGACTAACATGGTGGTCCCACTTGAGCCAAAGCTCTGTATATTAGGTATTTATCCTGATAATTTTGTACCGGGTCACAAAAATGCTCCCATTATTGATCTATCCTTGCTTCAGGCTAGGAGAGCCATTGCACTGAGGTGGAAAAGTTTGGACAGCCCTACATATGGAATGTGGCTACAGGAAATGGCGTCATGTTTGACATTGGAGAAATTAACGTATCTGACCAAAGGGAAACTAAACAGGTTTAGAGAGATATGGGATGGTTTTATGCAGTTTCTGGAGAGTGATCAGACAGGAATCAACGATTAAACTTGCACATGAAGTATGAATAAACAGGACCACTATTGATTTTGTTTTATTTATTTTTCACATTATTATTATTATTATTTATTTATTTATTTAATATTATTATTACTATTATTATTATCATCACTATTATTATTTACTTATTTATGTATCTATTATGTTTGTTTTTCTTTCCTTGAACGTTTATACTGTTGAGGGTGGGGGGAGGAGGGATGTTCACAATGTCACTGTCCCTGTGACTGTATGTTCTATGTTTAATGTGTATGTGTAAAAAAAAAAAAAAAAAAAAACCAATAAATATATTGTTAAAAAAAAAAAAAAAAAAAAAAAAACAGAGTCAACGCGGTGGAGGCTAGCTGGATCAAAGACTAATGTAATTATGACTGGCAGTTCATATAAACATAAAAGTGGAGCGACAAAACGCAAAGAAAGGGAAAAAAGAGCGCAGGAGAAAAGGAAACTTAAAAAGCTGGACACGTATTTTGTTCTTCCCAATCCTGGAGATGAAGCTGTCATTGTTGGCATCGAGTCAAGCCCGCAAAATGTGGCACCACGGTCAGGGAGCCAGATTCACAGGTACAAATTCTCACAATCACTGACACAGAAAACAATACGCGAGTTAGTTGTAAACTGCTAATGTGGTTGTTATCGGAGTAGCCCAGCCACCTAACGTTATTATTAGGGGCCAGGTAGCCTAACGTTATTATTAGGGACCAGGTAGCCTAACGTTATTATTAGGGGCCAGGTAGCCTAACGTTATTATTAGGGACCAGGTAGCCTAACGTTATTATTAGGGGCCAGGTAGCCTAACGTTATTATTAGGGACCAGGTAGCCTAACGTTATTATTAGGGACCAGGTAGCCTAACGTTATTATTAGGGACAGGTAGCCTAACGTTATTATTAGGGACCAGGTAGCCTAACGTTATTATTAGGGACCAGGTAGTCTAACGTTATTATTAGGGACCAGGTAGCTAACGTTATTATTAGGGGTACCAGGTAGCCAGGTAACGTTATTATTAGGGGCCAGGTAGCCTAACGTTATTATTAGGGACCAGGTAGCCTAACGTTATTATTAGGGGCCAGGTAGCCTAACGTTATTATTAGGGACCAGGTAGCCTAACGTTATTATTAGGGGCCAGGTAGCCTAACGTTATTATTAGGGGCCAGGTAGCCTAATGTTTTTGTTCTCATGGTTTGTTAGACTTCATGTCAGTTTTGTCGGGTTACGTCAGCAAGCACAAGATGATGAGCTCGTCGTGTACCCTTTCAATAGTGGTGAGTGCTTCTGCTATTTTATATTGAATCTATGTTTGTATGTGAACGTGTGGGCCGCTGTGCCAATTTTACAAAACGTTCCCACTATTGATACAGTAACTGTGCTCTTATTAGTTGAAGTTGCTCGTTAAAGTGGGTGTCAGAATGATGATGTAGTTACCCGTGGTGCTGAACTGCTTTGACTTTGTGTTGTTATATTATTAGGGGCCAGGTAGCCTAATGTTTTTGTTGTTCTCTTGGTTTGTTAGACTTCATGACGGTTTGATTGATTTCAAAATGACATGGTTGCTCTTCGTGGTGTTGATCTCTTCATCAAATGCTTTAAGCTATGTGTCAAAAATGTAGTAATGCTTGTAAGTCCCGCTGTTGCGGGCGCACGTATGTTGTAAAACGATGTAATCACAAGCTTTATTGGGTTTAAAGGGCCCGGTCATGTGCCCCGCCCCCGGCCCGGCAGTGACATGTTCCGCTACTGCACGCACCGTCTCCTCATGAGCATCCACCGTGAGCTGAAGTGGTTCAATAGAACTCTTTAATTCCTGCCTAACGGCTGAAATCTCAGGCCGAAGGCTTGTGGACAGGTCGTCAATTTTCCCAAATATGTCACCTTTCAGGGAGTCTATCATAGACTGGAGTAGGTTAACATCAAGGGTGCAGCCAGTGTTAGCCTCTATTGACGTCGGGGAAGCAGGCTCTGTGGAGTGGGCGGCTTTGCGGCCTCCTCTCACGGCGTCTTTTGCACGGAGGTTCGACATCGTGGACGGTCAGGAGGTGAAATATTGCAGCCAGAAAGTTTACTAAGATAGTTATTAGGTTGGCAGAACTACTAAAATACAAACTTGTACGATGAAAAGTGTAATTAAATCACATTCTCTCGGAGCAGTAAAGGGATACGTCTACTCTCCTCGGTGCTCCATAGCGCCCCCCCGTTTAACAGTGCTTCTAACGTCATTTCAGGTTCTGTCAGCACGTCTTGCGGAGCCTGGGCAATGTGAAACTTTGAATCAGCTGTGCTTTGATCTCATTATCGATGTCAGTCAATTCATAGACTTTAGCAAGCATGCAAAGACTTGTGTGACAGGTATCGAGATTTTTGCCTCAACGCTGCATGGCTTTTCTGAATGTATACACAAGATACTACATATTCTTCTTTAGGGAAAAATAGCCAGCTTGTTTTGTTTTTGTGTTTGCATAATCATCATCTTCACTGTCCCACCAAGCAAAGTTACGTTGAAAAGACATTGAAAAGACGTCTTTGATTTGGTTGAAAGTGAAAGGTGAAACGTATTTTCAACGTCTCTGAAGTGACGGCTTTTCACCGTCACTTTTCAACCAAATCAAATGTGGTTTAGATGTGTGACAAAGTTGTCTTTTCAGTGTAACTTTGCTTGGTGGGATAGCTCTCTGGCTTCTCCAGGGGGAACAGTGCAGTGTGTGTGTGTGTGTGTGTGTGTGTGGGGGGGGGGGGGGGGGGGGGGGGGGCTGTGTTGATGGCGTTTTCAATTGATTGTTTTGGTCAATTTGCAAAGTGATGAAGATCAAATCTGAGAGGCTTTGATATGCTCTGCTATGAGTTTCTCAAAGTGTTCTCTGACCTGACAACAATCCAAGTTGATCCTTGCGGCCTCACTAATTATTGTGGGATGTGAAGAGCTTGGTGAAAAGTGCTAGTAACAATAATCTGGCACCACAGTCCAAGACTGATTTACTGCAGACATCTCCCTTGAGAGCACATCCTCACAACCTATGCACACAATCCAAAAATACTATCAGAGCATTTAGTATTGTAGCAAATTACTTGTGATGCATATAGCACATAGGATATACTGCCCACGTTTTATAGGGGCTACCCAAGTAACCACAGGGTAATGGGTGGGCAATGGGATATAACTCACATTCTTCTGGGGCTTTCCAGACCTGTGTCTTTCTGTGATAGTAGTCTCCTCCAGTTATTTCAGTAGAAGTAGACAGGATCTCCACTTATTACGCCATCTGTGCTGATCTTTTTCTTGCAAGAAAGAAGTTAACATCGCCTGGAACTTCTTGTCAGGTTCAGCATGTTGACATTCTTTTGTATTTTGTCCCTTCACACAAATGTCTTCTGAATCAGTGGGAGTGGTCTAATGTTTTTTTTTTCAAAGAAGAAAAAAAGAATGGCTAAACAGAGACAAGTTTTCAGTATTTTTTGCGATAAATCTGGACCATGAAACAATGGAGAAACAGAGACAGCTAAACAGAGACAGGTTTTCAACGTCTTCTTTTGGGCTAAATAATAGCCTTAAAAAAGACATCTGTGGACGTCCAGTGTTTGGTGGGGTCGTAGATGTCATGTACACATGCCCCAGCTAAGTGTAGAAGCAATGCTCTCTTCCTAATATCATTGGTAACGTTCATTGCCACAAGAAAATTCACAAAGCATTGCGTCCACTTACTCCATCTTACTTGTCCTTGAACAGGTGTTTGCTACGTTAGCTGGCTAACTGCTGGCACGCATGTCAGTCACAAACTCCGGGTCCCTCTTAGAGTTTGACGAAGGTTAGGTTTCCAACTTGTGTGTGTGCCCAAGTTCAATAAAGAGACGGATGTTTCGTTTGAAGTGGTTTATTTAACTTGTCACAAGATACATATCCTGATTCCATTATTCAGCCATATGCTATGCTCCTATTCCTGACGTCACCACGTAACAGCCCCAATAACCACATTACTATAATCAACACAGGGTTTAAATACTTAAAAAAAAAAAAAAAGAAAATTCCCACAAAAGATATTTACTTTTATTTTACACAGCATAACAATTTCAGCTCTTCAGGTTGCAGAACATGTTTTTTATCAAACCCTTTTTTTTGTAGGCATTTGGATTATATGCTTCATTTTATTGTACTCTATTGTCCCTAATTGTTTTGAAGCTTGGACTCACCCTACGCTTAAACATTGTGACATAGCTTCAGCACAGTTTTGTCTTTGAAAAATTGCAGTTTGTGAAATTAGGCTTCAAAGGGAATTGCTGTGTATATTTCAGCCCAATTACCCTAAAACCTCCTTTTTCTCCCACATGACAGCTGAACTCCTTGTGAAGAAAAAAATTGCAGACAAGACTATAAAGTTTTTCTGACAAAGAATTTAATCAATATTGAGCTCAGAAACAAAAAAGAAACATAATACCAACAATAAATCAACACAAAAGCCCCTAAAGAGGGCAGCCTAATATTTCAATGTGCATATTAAAAAAGAAAAAAATGGTAAATTACTAACCTTTAAAATGGTTTGGCCAGCTGGAAAAGTGCCTGTTTTGGAAAGAGAGGTTCATGGGGGAAGAAGACAACGCTATCACGCTGTCATTTGGGTGAACAGATACCTTGTTATTACAGAAAACATTACTGTGAGCTGAGTTGTTTGGCACATAAGTAGCACCTTTTTCAATGGAAACCTACAAGCTATCAGGGCTCAGCTCAACTCCATTCATGTTCAAACAGGAGATATTTGAAGACACAAAAGGAGGAAGATGGAACATGTGCTGATTTTACATTCTGGACCATTATTTT
This sequence comes from Hirundichthys speculiger, assembly GCA_018398805.1. Classification (NCBI taxonomy): domain Eukaryota; kingdom Metazoa; phylum Chordata; class Actinopteri; order Beloniformes; family Exocoetidae; genus Hirundichthys; species Hirundichthys speculiger. Next base: position 369,338 of record JAGFBZ010000461.1, on the reverse strand, counting down.
TCATGAGGTTCCCAATGGAGAATAATTATTACTATTTTGTTCATGCAACAATAAAACAAAGAACCTTTTTGCATGTGGGCTATTTGATTGCCCCTTTGAATACTTAATATATCTGCGGCTCTTATTGCCAAGCAATAAGAGGACTGTTTGATTGTGAAACATCATAGCAGCCATTATTTCTTGAAGAAAGAATTTATTTTCACACATGGTTCAAAAACCATGAAAATGGATACACTGTATAGGACGTTATTTAAAAAAGCCACAAACCACTTATGCTACCATATTTGTAATAAGATATTTAAAGCGGGGGAGGGTTACTATCTGACTTAGGCTAAGCCACTTCATTGTAGTTTTTTCCCCCTCATACAATAGCTTTCACAATTGCACAAATCTATTTGTAAAGTTTATGGGGCTTAAAGTAGCTAATACATGTCCTGATTAATCCAAACTTTATAACGGTTTTTAAAGGAATGCACCACATTACAGGACTTAAATCTTGTAGTCCCATTGAGATAGCATGAATTAAAGGAAGTTGTATACTTTAGCACAATTTATAACACCAAATTTAAAGAGTTAAGAGTTACAAATTAAGAGTTGAAACGGATTTGTCCTTTTTGTCGCTGGTTCAGTGAGTTTTTGTTGCAGAGTGGCAGTCCTTAAATCATTGCAATGTGTGGAATTGTAGCTGAGCTCATAGCTCATTGTCTTTTTTTACTGCTTTTTGTCAGTTTAGAGATGGGTTTTTTCTCTTTTTTTTTTTGGTGCATTGTGTGTATATAGTTTCATGCTTTGACAGCTTAAAAATACCTTGAATGATCTCTGAGTCACTAGTCTTCCTTGTTTTCTTTAGGCTATTCCCCTCAGGTGTTGCCACAGTGTATCTTGGGCCTCTATCTAACTCTATCCTCTGCATCCTCTTGTCTTACCAACGAACATCTTGTCCTCTTTCACTACATCCATAAATGTCCTCTTTAGTCTTGCTCTTGGCCTCCTGCCAGGCAGTTCCAACCTCATCATCCTTTTACTGATATATTCACTGTCCCTCCTCTGTTCATGTCCAAACCACCTCAGTCTGGCCTCTCAGTCTTTCTGTCCAGAACATCTAACATGTGCTGTCCCTCTGGTGTTCTCATTCCTGATCCTCTCCATCTTTGTTACTACCAAAGAGAACCTCAACATTTTAACCTCTGCTACCTCCAACGCTGCCTTCTGTCTTTTCCTCAGTGCCACAGTCTCTAAACCAACAACACTGCAGGTCTCACCATCATCTTATGCACCTTTCCTTCTTGCTGACACTCCTTTTATCACACATCACACCTGACACTTTTCTCCACCTGTTTCGACCTGTTTTCGCATGCTTCTTCATGTCTTTTTTCACACTCTCCATTGCTCTGGACCGTTGACTCTAAGTACTTATAATTCTCCACCTTCTTTATCTCTGTTCTCTGTAGCCTCACTGTTTGATTTGGGTTCCTCTCATTCACACACATGTATTCTGTCGGCTAACCTTCATTCAACTCCCATCCAAGACATACCAATTGGGGCTAAATGACTCTGGGTTTAGGGGTTAAGAAGCTATGGCCCCTATCGTACACCTCCCGCTAGCCGCTACCCGCTACCTACAAATTGCGGGTTTAGGAACCTCCGCTAACCGCTAATGCAATCTTCCGCTTCCCTAAAGCCGCTATCCGCTATGCCGACTCCCTTACTCACATTGTAGGTGTGGCAATGGGCGTGTCTTTTGCGCTTTCATTGCGCCTCCATTACAGTCACTTCTGTTTTTAAACAGGTTGGTTCATCAAATAGAGCTCCATGACTCTGGTGTCAAGCTGGAAAAGGTTGGATGCAGGAATTTATTTCTGATACGTCTGAAACTGTTGGTGGTCGAGGAGGGACAGGACCATTAATTGTTCGTGATCTTTAAATGCACATTCAATGATTTGTTCTGCAGTATTTTAAAAGGTGCATCAGCTGCGCCAAGATGCACAGCTGTCTCCCAGCACCCCCTGCTGAGAATATGTTCTCGGGTCTTCCCGGCCGTGTTTACCGGGAGCACACCAAATATCTGGGACTTTCAGGTAGCCGATAGGAATTGTTTGTGTAAAAATATTTTTATGTATATATCAGTGCAGAGGAGGAGGAGGAAGGAAGAGGAGGAAGCTCTACAGCAGAGTCCCAGACGAGCTGCCCATGAGAGCTGCTCTGATCTGGATGAAAAGATGCTCCATCAGGGCCGGACTGGGAGACTTTTTCAGGCCAGGAGTCAGTCATGTAACCAGGCCACCCTGGCCTTGCCCACACGCGCGCACGTTCACGCCCACACCTACATGCATTGGCACGCATGTACACGAACACACACACACACGCACACACACACACACACACACACACACACACACTGCATTCCAAATAGAAGTTCAAATATGGGACCTATGTACAAACTAAGTTAGGAATATACAGTGACTTTTGTGTTTGGGGCCGGGCTGGTAAAATACAGTAACACAACAATCCTCAGCAAAATCCACTAACACACTTACTAGAAGAGAATAAAGGTTTAACGCAGTGCCAAAGTTACTTAAACATCATATCATGTGGAATGTCAACTGCCTCTTTGGCATAATTTTTATGTGTAGCCTACAATATAACCTAATAAACAAAGACAACAAAGTCCAAATCAAACAATTAATCAGCTATGAGGGGACAGCCTTTGAATACATGTTCACAGAACATGCACGCACTGATAGACGCAATGTATAATACAGTCCGAGAGTATAGTTCCTAATAAGCAATCACATAATATTGACTCATATTCTAATATAGGGCTGGGATACATAACAGCAAGTCAACAACAGACAGCAAAATTCAACACCACCAGTACTTAATAGAAATGAGAGCCATTTATGTCAAATGGCAGTGCCTGTTGGTGTTATGTCTGCAACTTGCATGTTGTTGCTCTAGAAATGATTCTGTACCTTCTGCCAACTGCTCTGCACTGGCTTCTCCTGAAGTACCAGCAGGACTTATGTCATCACCATCACCACCTTTGAATAGCAAACATATGCTTACAGTGTTTTTCCATACACTATAGTTCATATAGTAAGATAGTGTAGCCTATGTCTCACTTATTGTGCCCTTGTATTCATATACATAATAATGGAATGATAACAGTAAATAAAAAGTGGCTTGTTTAATTTCATGGCCAGGGCCTATAGCCTACTGTATAAAAGTGTACAGCCTCAAGGACCCAGGTCCCTGGACCTCAAGAACCAGTGTTTTTTGTTGTTGTTGTTTTTTTACATAACTTACTTGCAGATGTATCTTGGCTGGGGGGGGGGGGGGGCTGAATAAACTTGTCAATTTACGGCATTTGGCCGCATCCTCCTCCAGCGCCTTTCTTTTTGTTCTGTCTCTCCCTTTCGGCACCGCCTTTTCTTTTTTTTTTTTACCCGGGTTGGGGTCCATGGTTTAGTCGAAGCCTCGACTCTTCCTCTCTGCTACACACACAGCGCGACTGCAGCATCAGTGTCACCCCCCCCCCCCCCCTCTTCCACAGCTGTTTGTGTGGTTGACATGGACTGTTGGGGCTGGTGTTCATCAAAACAAACCAATCGCCTTGTCCTCCTCACATGCTACTGGCCTGAGTGGCCTCTGATTGGCCAGGCCTGCCTCTCTGAAAAAAAAAAAAGTCAGATAGCCGTGGCGCCGGCTGACCGGATGACTTAAAAAAAGAGAGAGAGAGAGACGCAGGCCAGCAGGCCAATCACAGGCCGGCGCTTCGGGAAACCTCCCGGTTCTCCCGATGGCCAGTCTGGGCCTGTGCTCCATAGCTGTTCTTAAAGGAAACAGCTATGGAGCAGCTTTGACCTGCTCTTAAAGGCAATGGCTACTGACGCACTGATTGGTTAAACAGGTGGAACACCCTAACAACTCCCATGCATAATATAGCGGTTAGCGCAGGTAAGATCACGGATTTAGGGAGGTGGAAGATTGCATTCTTTGTGGGGGAACCCCCCTTTCGCTACCCGCTGTTCCGTAATTGCGGCTTTAGGAGGTTTGGCGGAAGATCAGGCCCTATATCTCAAAGTCACAATGTATGAATTGGGAGCTGCAGCCCAACAACACCCCCGTCCCCGTGCTAATGGTGTGTAGAGTTGATATGTAGACAGGATATTCTATTTTAACTCCATTACTTTATTTAAAGATGACTCAGAATGGAGTTGGTTGTTTCTGCTTTGGTTTCAAATCCATGTTGAAGTGGAAGAAAATGAAGAAATGAACCTTTTCAGAAATATTTTTTAAATTTCAGTGTTGGTTGTATCTGTAGAAATACCATTAAGTAAACCTGAAACAAAAGCTGTAATCAGTGTGAAAACTGGCCATACTAGTAAAACTCAAGAAAACATTTAGTATTTAATCAACATCTCCCCATTTCAAAAGTCACCAGCTGCTTCTAATGGTTGGCCAGTGTACTGCTGGAAATAACTAAATGTCCAGGAGTCATGGGCATGGAGATTGGATTTACGTCTTGTCATGAATTTCAGCTTAAATGCGAAGTATAACCATGCTTTTACATTTTTTGAGTAAATCTCTCGCATCTCTCTGTTTTCTTCTGTTTTCTGTCTTACTTGCTACATTGTAATAGCTATAGACAAATTTATAGACAAATTCTTTCTAAAATTCTCACACTCTGTCTCCAGCGAGTAGTGCCTTCAGTTATCTTGTTTGATCAAACGGGATTTATACCAGGCTGACATTCTTCCCACAACTCCAGACCACAGTCTAATATCATCCACGAGTCGAGCGCTGAGATTCCTGAGATAGTGGTATCCAAAATGCCGGAAAAGCCTTTGTATCAAAGGCTTTTTCGGCATTTTGGATACCACTATCTCAGGAATCTCAGTGGAATGTGGGTTTCTTTATGAAGTGATGTAGAGATTCAGCTCGGAAAACAACATTATTCTGTAGATCAGACTAATATTCCACCAAGCAAAGTTACGTTGAAAAGACGTTGAAAAGATGACTTTGTCAGGTGTCTAAACAACGTCTTGATTTGGTTGAAAAGTGAAAGGTGAAAAGCTGTCATTCCCAAAAATATTGAAAAGACGTCAACATGAAGACGTCCATTGACATCTAAATTTGGTTGAAAAGTGAACAGGCAATATAGAACCACTTATTAACACGATGTTGTGCAATAAGGCGTATAAAGTGCTTGTTTAGTCCAAAAAGGGGTTATTATCAACCGTCTTGAGGGGTGGCTGCTAATAACCCGAAAGTTAATAAAATGAAACGGGGCACCACCTGATAAATCAGGAAAAAGGACTAAATGGCACAATCAGTCTCAAAATGGCTGTTGTTCTATGCGTGCCAGCCTGTGACCAGGTGTGGCGCTATAGAACAACAGGGAAGATGTGAGTACGAGCACAGACCTCTTCAACCAGCCAATGTTACAAAACTGTGTAAAATAACCACAAACAACTTCTCTCATTAGAATATATCAGAGTTTATTAACACAAGTATCAGAATGAACAAACACTTGAATCACAATCCTGATATCTACTAACTAAACGATGACTAAAACTAACATAAGCAAATTAAATCTTCAAAGGAAACCATTGTAAACTTATATACACGTGTGTGTGTGTGTGTGCGTGTGGGTGTGCGTGCGGTAATGTGAGAGGGGTGTCCAAGATGGCCGCCGGCTCTCGCGATAGGGCACCAAAGATGGCGGATAGAGTCACACTGTGGTTCCGCCCTAACCAAGATGGCCGCCGACTCTCGCGATAGGTCGTCACAAGAAGGCCGACGAAGTCACGTGGTGACGTTCTCACAAAGGTGGTTAGTAGGAAAGCCAGTGCAGAAAAGGCGGAGTAAAATCAACAACGCGAGGGTGATTCCTAACCACCGATGCCGTGATCGCTCCGAGGATTTCCACAGAAGGGAGAGTGTGGAGCTGACTCCCGCACTCTCCTCCTGACTGCTTATCTGAAATCACGGCGCGATCAGCCGGTGGTGAGGAAACACTGCGATTGCGTGGATAAATATGCGCTCAATTGTAAACACTGTCACGGTAAGCACAGAGATATTAACTAAACTAAGTAACTCTGCCCAGACACAAAGTCCTCTTACGTGGATCGCTCCGGAAGCGATCGGTGGCGTGGTAGTGTCCTGGGGGGTTGATCAGGCTGGGGTGGCGGCAGCACCGCTGATCAATTACGCTCCACGGGTGGTCGCAAGAGCGGCTCTCCTCCTCCTCTGTCTCTGCGTGATTAATGTGGGTATGCGGCGTTGGGCAGCAACAACAGCCGGGCGTCCGTCCCGGTTCATCTGAGTCCGTTCACGCGTCTGAGGCGCGCGGGTGATTCCTACTCGTCGTTACTTCCGTACCTCGCGGCTCACTCACGATCGGACCAGGCGTGTGATTGTCGTCGACAACCAGAGGGATCTCCTGCAGACAGGTCGCCAGGGAAACAGGCCTTTGGCTATTTACCTTGCTGGTGCAAGCCACAGAGATGAGCACCTTTCCTGGGTGTAGTGGAGGACAGAGAGCGGAGAAGCAAGAGAGAGAATGGGAGGAGGTAGCCGGTATTTAAACGGGGGATCTTTGATCCGCCTTCGTTTGATGAACCCCGCTGTGAGCCAGTCCCCGGCCAGTGGGAAACAGTGAGAGAGGGGGATGTCATGTTTCACACCTAGGTGTGAAACTGAAAACCGCTAGGAATGCTGGGGACTTGAGTTTTATGATTTCCTTTGTCTTTCTTTGTCTCAGAAAGCCATGCGGTCTTCTGTAGCACATGGTATGGCCCAACATCCCCCCGTAGTTCCGAAGACTGGGATGCCGGTCAGTTCCAGTGGTGTTCTGGAATCGACTGGTATGATGTTTTGAGGTGCATGTGTGTCCTTCAAAACAAACCAAAAAAATAAAAATGCGATTGAATAAAAATAAAAGTTCAATCCAGACTTGTGTCATCGTCTGGTTTGTGATACCTACTGGATTGAAAATGAAGTGGTGTTAGGTGTTAATGCATGCAGATTGAGTGAGTTGGACATGCATCCACTACAAAGTTACTCCACCCCCCTTCCAAGTGTGGAACTGGTTTCCACTGCTGAGGGAGGAGGTGTCTACGAATCACTGGGTTGATGTGAGACCAGTTATGAAAGTTGATTTTAAGAAAAGGCAGAGGGAACCATGTGGGTTTAACTGAGAATGTCTCCAACAGAGAGGTTGCAGTGGATGTTGGAGAAGTGGGCAGGTCTGGACGTTTGGCATCTTAATCGTCTGACAGATCAGATGCAGCTGTCGGACCTGCAGAATCGGAGAGTTGGCTCTTTAGTATCTCTATGAACTTGGAGACCGTGTCCTCCATTTCCTGTCCTGTACTTCTCTTTCTGGGTCTGCGCCTTCTCTTGTTTGGGGAGACATTCTGAGGCCTATGTGTTGGTTGGTCAGGGAGTTGGTGCCAGGCTCCACCCCCCTCGTTCTGATCCTCTGCTAGTGAGAAGCACCTGCGCGATCTCTTGGACCTCAAATTAGTGTCAGCATTGGAGTGGGGCGTCCCTTTGCCCTCGACTGCCAAGCTGTCACTCTCTGAGCCACTCTCAGCACCTGTACCTGGCCGTTGGTGAGTCTCCCATGCAAATTGTGCGTATCTGCAGATGTCCTTCATGCTGAGGTTCCTCATTCTGCAGTGTACTCTGACATGGAACTGCACACTCTCATGGAGATTATGGAGGAACAAAGACTTAAAATGACGGTCCTCCTCCAGGCCTGGCGCATTACGCCCCTGGAAATACGCAGCTCGCAAGCGCCAATAGTATTTCCGGGGTGGCTCTGACTTCTTGTGCTTTATGGCAAAAGCAGCCAAACTAGCAGAGGTTGGGTCAGTGTGAGTTGAATACTCTTCCTGCAGAGCCCGACAGACTGCTGAGTAGCAGTCTCTGGTCTCTAGAGGGAGAGTCTTCATGAACCTGTGGACGCTCCTACCTGTGGTTTTCCAGAGGAGCTTTAATTTCTCACGGGATGAGGCCTGTGGCAAATCCTGGAGGCAAAGCTCGACCTCATCAAGATAATCGTCAATGTTTAATTTTCGATTATCTGGGTCGAAGTGTTCTATGTCCCTGGCCAGGGACTCAAGGTGATGGTACCGAAGGCCACGTCCATAGGACTGGCCAGGTCCATCAGACTCAGAAGAACTGTCCTGGTACTGGTGGTCATCGTACTCAGAGACAGAACTTATTCACCGATGACATGGAGAAGGAATTTGGTTGAGGTTTGTTTGTGAACCACATGATGCATGTCTTTGGACAGCGGGAGGTGGTTCAAAAGGGTTTTGAGCTACAGTGTGGCTCCACCTGTGTTGTGGATGCAGTACTGCATCTCCAGAGCACAGAGTGGCACGTCGAAGGGTGGTGGGGGGTGCACACTTTGGGGCCCCTCCCCCTTTATTCCCTGTGGACACAGCTGGAGCTTCGTCCCAGGTGATGAGGTCTGGGACCTGATCACTTGGGGTGGCCTGCGGCTCAGGAGGGAAACACAGACTGGCTGGTGAATCTGCTCTCACAGCCTCTGCTGGCCGCAGGTCAGTGTGGGACGGGCTGAGCCTCTCGTCACACTGCTGCACCTGCTTATTGAGAGAATGAACATCAGAAAGTTGATCAGTCACATAATCAGGTTCCAGTGGTGAACTGTTATTCACCTGCCGGCTTTACTCCCAGCTCTGGTGCATTTTGGGAGAGCTCGGTCGTGAATGCTCACGGGACTCGAAAGACAGCTCACGGAGGTACAGTGACTTCTCACAGAGCTGGAGTGCCTGCTCACGGAGGAACAATGCCTGCTCACGGAGCTTGAGCGACTGTTCACGGGGCTGCCATGATTCTTCATGGCTCTTCAGCCCCTGAATGAGCTCTTCTGCATAGAGGTGGGACTTACAACCAAGCATATCTGAAATTTGCGTTTCTCTGGTTTGATCCTGAATAAGTGCGATCAACTCCTGTATCCTTATGCAAGTGCTGAGTTTATAGCTGTTAAAGTAGTTTGTCTCCTCGGGGGAGAAACCAGTGGAACCAGCCACAGTGCTTTCCGCGTGGGCTGGTTTTGAGAAGGGCTCGGTCCCTGGTGGAAGGAGGTCTATGCCACACATTGTTGAGTAGGGTAGAATAAAGTTACTTAAAACTCAAAAAGGGGTTTGCAGTGCTGTTATGAATGCACAGGTTGGGCTTTAACCTGTGGCTTACACAATAACAATAGACTGCAACTGTTAGTCCAGCTACTCTTAGCTCGCTAGCTGATTGTTAGCAGGTGTGGGCTGCTTACACCTCTTGTGAGTAGTTTTAGTTGTTAACTTAACTGTGGAAATTCTATGCAGCCCTAAGTGCACTAACCGATGCCACACAGTAAAACACTACACAGAACACACCTGGAGTTATGCTTATTTTACGAGAAGTTGGGTACTAAGTACCGATAAGATTTAAAGATAGGGCATCATTATGTTAAAAGATAATAATTTCCGGAAAATTATTATAATTTGAAATAATCAAAAGGTTATTTCACACAGACCTGCAACAAAGCTGGTATGTTAGAAGGCCTCACACGGGCGCACCATTTATGTTGTGCAATAAGGCGTATAAAGTGCTTGTTTAGTCCAAAAAGGGGTTATTATCAACCGTCTTGAGGGGCGGCTGCTAAAAACCCGAAAGTTAATAAAATGAAACGGGGCACCACCTGATAAATCAGGAAAAGGACTAAATGGCACAATCAGTCTCAAAATGGCTGTTGTTCTATGCGTGCCAGCCTGTGACCAGGTGTGGCGCTATAGAACAACAGGGAAGATGCGAGTACGAGCACAGACCTCTTCAACCAGCCAATGTTACAAACTGTGTAAAATAACCACAAACAACTTCTCTCATTAGAATATATCAGAGTTTATTAACACAAGTATCAGAATGAACAAACACTTGAATCACAATCCTAATATCTACTAACTAAACGATGACTAAAACTAACATAAGCAAATTAAACCTTCAAAGGAAACCATTGTAAACTTATATACGTGTGTGTGTGTGTGTGTGTGTGTGTGTGTGCGTGCGTGTGCGTGCGGTAATGTGAGAGGGGTGTCCAAGATGGCCGCCGGCTCTCGCGATAGGGCACCAAAGATGGCGGATAGAGTCACGCTGTGGTTCCGCCCTAACCAAGATGGCCGCCGACTCTCGCGATAGGCCGTCACAAGAAGGCCGACGAAGTCACGTGGTGACGTCCTCACAAAGGTGGTTAGTAGGAAAGCCAGTGCAGAAAAGGCAGAGTAAAATCAACAACGCGAGGGTGATTCCTAACCACCGATGCCGTGATCGCTCCGAGGATTTCCACAGAAGGGAGAGTGTGGAGCTGACTCCCGCACTCTCCTCCTGACTGCTTATCTGAAATCACGGCGCGATCAGGCGGTGGCGAGGAAACACTGCGATTGCGTGGATAAATACGCGCTCAATTGTAAACACTGTCACGGTAAGCACAGAGATATTAACTAAACTAAGTAACTCTGCCCAGACACGAAGTCCTCTTATGTGGATCGCTCCGGAAGCGATCGGTGGCGTGGTAGTGTCCTGGGGGGTTGATCAGGCTGGGGTGGCGGCAGCACCGCTGATCAATTACGCTCCACGGGTGGTCGCAAGAGCGGCTCTCCTCCTCCTCTGTCTCTGCGTGATTAACGTGGGTATGCGGCGTTGGGCAGCAACAACAGCTGGGCGTCCGTCCCGGTTCGTCTGAGGACGTTCACGCGTCCGAGGCGCGCGGGTGATTCCTACACGTCGTTTCTTCCGTACCTCGCGGCTCACTCCGTGTGGCGCGTCATGATCGGACCAGGCGTGTGATTGTCGTCGACAACCAGAGGGATCTCCTGCAGACAGGTCGCCAGGGAAACAGGCCTTTGGCTATTTACCTTGCTGGTGCAGGCCACAGAGATGAGCACCTTTCCTGGGTGTAGTGGAGGACAGGGAGCGGAGAAGCAAGAGAGAGAATGGGAGGAGGTAGCCGGTATTTAAACGGGGGATCTGCGATCCTCCTTCGTTTGACGAACCCCGCTGCGAGCCGGGGTCCCCGGCCAGTGGGAAACAGAGAGAGAGGGGGACGTCATGTTTCACACCTAAGTATGAAACTGAAAACCGCTAGGAATCCTGGGGACTTGAGTTTTATGATTTCCTTTGTCTTTCTTTGTCTCAGAAAGCCATGCGGTCTTCTGTAGCACATGGTATGGCCCAACAACGACATGCATGTCTTTGGACTGTGGGAGGAAGCCGGAGTACCTGGAAACCCACACAAGCACAGGAAGAACATGGAAACTCCACACAGAAAGACCTGCTGAGGTTCAAACCAGGAACCTTCTAGCTGTGAGGCAACAGTGCTGACCACTAATCCACTGTGCTGCCCTGAACACATCCCTCGACATCTAAATTTGGTTGAAAAGTTGAAAAACTGTCTCTTCAGAGACATTGAAAAGACATCCAAACAAAGACATCCATCAACATCTAAATTTTGGTTGAAAAGTGAAAGGTGATAAAAGCTACTCAAAAGGGATAAAAGCTGTCATTTTAAAGATGTTACAGTTGAAGCCAGAGGTTTACATACACTGTGCAAAAACACACTTTTCATTTTTTGTCTCACTGTCTGAAGTCAAATCAGACTAAACCTCTCCTGTTTCAGGTCAGTCAGGATTATCTAAATTATTTAATTTTGTTAAATGCCACAATAATGAGAGAGAGGATTTAATATTATTTTCTTCAAGGTCAAAAGTTTACTTACATTTCCTTAGTATTGAGTAGCATTTCCTTTGAACTGCATGACTTGGGTCAAATGTATTGGGGAACCGTCCACAAACTTCTGAAAGTGCTGGAATTCTGGTCCAGTCCTCCTGACAGAACTGGTTGAACTGAATCAGGTTTGTCCGTCTCCTTGCTCACACAGGCCTTTTCAGACCTGCTCACAAATTTTCAATGGGATTTCAGATCAGAGCATTTTGATAATCACTCCAAGACACTGGAGTCATTCTCAATCCACTTTTTAACCATTTTGGCAGTGTGCTTGGGTCATTGTCCATTTGGAAGACCCATTTGTGCCCAAGTTTTAGCTTCCTGGCCAATTTCTTTTGATTTTGTCATGATTTCAAACAAAGAAGCAGAGTGTTGGAGGTGTGGCCATAATTACATCCTCAGGTGTGCCATCATTAACTCATATGTTTTCATTTAACCTATCAGGAGCTTCCAAAGCCATGACCTCATCATCTGGGCTTTCCTACGTTGTTTAAAGACTTTGTACTTTTTGTGTATGTAAACTTTTGACCTTGAAGAAAATAATATAAAATTCTCTTTGAAATCCTGTCTCTCATTATTGTGGCATTTAGTTGATTGTTTTCGTCAATATGCAAAGTGATGAAGATCAAAGCTGAAAGGCTTTGATATGCTCTGCTATGAGTTTCTCAAAGTATAATTAGTTGTTTCCTCTATTGGGTTAGTAGCCCAGCTTTTACATCCTCTGTCAATGGATGCTGCCTCTCTGACCTGACAACAATCCCAGTTGATCCTGGTGGCCTCACTATTGTGGGATGTGATGAGCTTGGTGAAAAGTGCTAGTAACAATAATCTGGAACCACAGTCCAAGACTGATTTACTGCAGACATCTCCATTCAGAACACATCCTCACTACCTATGCACACAATCAAAAATACTATCAGAGCATTTAGGATTGTAGCAAATTACTTGTGATGCATAGAGCACATAAGATACACTGCCCACGTTTTATAGGGGCTACCCAAGTAACCACAGGGTAAGTCAAGTCAAGAGAACTTTATTGTCCCCAGGGGGCAATTAACAGTGCATTAGCAGCAAGACAGTGACAACAACAATAATCACAACAATAAATGCACGACACTGATAAGAACAAGACAATTAAAAAGCAATAAAATAATAAAAACAGAGATAAAATTAAGTTAGCTTAGTTGCCCACAGTGCAGTACGTCTTAAAAGGGGGGTAAAAAACTATTCATTATTTAAAAGGCCAATAACCACCGGAACCCAGGATTTTTTAAATCTGTTCGTTCTTATTTTTGGCATCTGAAATCTCCGTCTGGAGGGGAGCAACCTAATTTCAGATGCCAAGGGGTGGCTCGGGTCAGAGAAGACCAGTCTTGCCTTCTTTAAGGACCTGCTTTTATGCAAGGCCAAGATTTCTGTCAGGGGGGTGCCAACAATTTTACTGCACATTTTGATCATCCCCTGGAGTCTACTGCGATTTTTGAGACTAATTAGCCCGAACCAGCAAATAAAAGAAAATGTCATGACAGATTCAATAAAACAAGAATAAAACATTTTCATAAATCGTGTGTCAATGTTTATATTCCTTAGTTTCCGAAGGAAGTACAGGCGCTGATTGGCCTTTTTGCACACGGCATCAATCTGGTTATCGAAGGACAACCTGTCGTCAATTAGTGTCCCGAGGTATTTGTAGAGCTGGACTGATTCTACAGCTAGACCGTTGATTGACAGGGGAGCGGTCGTCGCACGGGGCTTCCTAAAATCAATGGTCATTTCCTTGGTTTTGTCGACGTTAATGGTCAGGAAAGACGATTTGCACCACAAAATGAAGTCCTCCACTACAGGGCCGGGCACGGGGTCGTCATGGCTGAGGAGGGACACGATCACAGAATCATCGGCGAACTTAATGATGTGACGCCTCTCATGTAAACTCCGACAAGCGTTTGTATATAATACAAAAAGGAGCGGCGAAAGGACGCAACCCTGAGGAGAGCCAGTGGAGGAGAAGAGGACGTCAGACAGAACGCCGTTGACCCTGACCCGTTGTGATCTGTCAGTTAAAAAATCCAACAGCCAGTGAACCAGACCTTTGTCAATGTTAAAATTTAAAAGACGCTCGGCTAAAATGTGGGGCTGAATGCAGTTAAAAGCAGATGTAAAATCAATAAAAAGCAGGTGGACAAAACTTCCGACACCATCTAAATGCGATATAATCATGTTGAGAAGGGTGATTATTGCATCATCGACCCCCCTCCCCGGCCGATACGCAAACTGGAGAGGGTCTAAGTTTGCCTGGACAGTGTTCATAATATCGTCCTTCACTATCCTCTCAAATGACTTCATTACCAAGGAGGTAAGTGCCACAGGTCTGAAGTCTTTTACTGCCTTCGTACATTTATTTTTGGGCACAGGGATGATAATTGAGTCCTTCCACAGGCGGGGCACCCTGTGGACCTGGAGTGACCAGGAGAAGATGAAGCAGAAGATGTCTGCCAGCTGTTCGGCACAGTTCCTCAGAATCCGACCTCCGATACCATCGGGACCCGGACTTTTCCTCTCCTTCACGCCCCGGAACACCCTCTGTACCCTCTCCTTGTCGACCTGCACTGCCATTGTGCTGTTCGGCTCTAACACAGCACCTTTAAAAACAGCCAATTCGTGGCTAAAATCCTGGTCATTAAAACGATTTGAATAAATATTCAGTTCATTTGCCAGGTCATAATCAGACTTCTCATTTAAAGAGATGATACTCTTCTGAGGCCGCATCCCCAACAAAGATTTCACCCCCTCCCATGCAGGTCGTGAACTACCATTACTGAACAGGTTCTCCACCCTGTCCTTATATTGCTGCTTGGCAATTTTAATTTCTTTCCTGACCTGTTTCTGAAGCTCCTTGTATGTATCAGTGTCATCTGAATTAAAACTGATGTTCCTTTTATTAATAGCGTATTTGACTGATTTTGAGACCAGTAATGGGTAATGGGTGTGCAATGGGATATAACTCACATTCTTCTGGGGCTTTGCAGACCAGTGCCTTTCTGTGATAGTAGTCTCCTCCAGTTATTTCAGTAGAAGTAGACAGGATCTCCACTTATTACACCATCAGTGCTGATCTTTTTCTTGCTAAAATATTGTTAACGTAGCCTGGAACTTCTTGTCAAGTTCAGCACGTCAACATTCTTCTGTATTTTGTCCCTTCACACAAATGTCTTCTGAATCAGTGGGAGTGGTCTGATGTTTTTTTCAAAGAAGAAAAAAAGAATGGCTTAACAGGGACAAATTTTTATATTTGGAATTTTTTTTGCACTAAATCTGGACCAGGAAACAATGGCGAAACAGGGATGGGTTTTTGACGTCTTCTTTTGGGCTAAATGTGGGCCATGACAGGCTGACCTTATTTAGCCTTAAAAAAGACATCCATGGACATCCGGTGTTTGGTGGGATACTCCTCTCCTGAGGCCTTAGTTCAAATGAACAAAAACATTGTCATCCCCTTTTCTCTGCAGAGAGGCACGAGACAAGGCTATCCCTTGTCACCAGTGTTATTTGCTATCGTGATAAAACCCCTGGCACTCTGGCTGCGTGCAGAGAAGGCATCATCCAGCATAATACAGAAAACCAATTTTTATCCATCTGAAATCCAATCAGCTCCCTCCCCATTATTTTCTAATATTTTAGAACAGTTCAGGAAGCACTCACGAACTAAACATTGAAAAGAGCAAAGCGATGCTAATCACTCTCACCAGCTAAGCAGCTTCCATACCCTTTAGCTCTATTTAAATGGACTGACAACACTGGATCTATGCCTGATGTGTTCTGCACAAACTTTCTTCCTTTGTTTGAGAAAACCGAGATATTTTGACCGCTGGTCCACCTTACTATTTTCACTTGGTAGGTCAGATAAATTTGATCAAGATGGTTGTCCTCCCTACATTCCTCTACCTTTTCGGGCATATCCCTATATACATTACTAAACCCCTTTTTGACAAATTAGACAGCATATCTAAATCTCTGTGAGGAAATAAACCGGCCTGAATCCAAAAGACAACTTTACGATCCACCAAAAAAAGGTCGGGAGCATGGCACTCTTTAATTTTAGATGATACTATTGGGCTAGTAACGTACAGAAAATCTTACACTGGATGGATCGTGAAAATGATTCCCTGCCCGCTTGGAACTAACAGCATTGCACCTTTTTCTACACTCTGATATGCTTCCAACTTCCCCTTTAACCTCTGTGGGACCAAATCCAATTGGATCCTGCTCTCTGAAAATAAGGAATCAGCTTCAGAAGTTGTCTATGACATTAACACAATGGGCATCTGCTTTAGACCTCGTCCATTCTTTCTCTATGAGTGTCCACCAAGGGCTAATCCAATGTAAAGTTTTATATAGAATCCATTACACAAACACAAAACTGGCCAGGACTTATCCTGCTGTTAGCAATGTCTGTAGCAGATGCAATCAATCTCCTGCTGCACACACTTTTTGGTCTTGTCCCAAATTGACGAGCTTTAGGAGTAATGTACTCAGTACAATTAATGGGGCTTATGGCCAAACTGTCCCCGTTAACCCACTATCAGCCATGTTTAGAACCTCCCCTCCCCAACAGGGGGGTCTCTGTTGCGGCAAGTGGTGCTCTGGCTTTCTCAGCCTTAACTAGCTGGACTGGAGGCTCCTCCAACCCCCATCACAGCCCCAACCCCCCGTTGGGTCAAAGAAGTCCTCTACATCCTGAAACTTGAAAAACTGAGGTTTTCACGCAGCGGTTCCATCATGAAAGTTTAGCAAACAAGGAATCCCTTCCTGGAACTGATCAGTTCCCCAGGCCTGGTTTTGGATTCGGAGGAAGACTAAACTCCCCATCTATCTGACCTACTCATCTGCTTATACACACGTGGACAAAATTGTTGGTACCCTCAGTTAAAGAAGGAAAAACCCACAATTCTCACTGAAATCACTTGAAACTTACGTTAACAATAAATAGTAACAATAAATAAAAATGTATTGAAAATCAAACAATCAAAATCAGCCATCACTTTTGAATTGCTGATTAACATAATTATTTAAAAAAACAAACTAATGAAAAAGGGCTGGACAAAAATGATGGTACCTCTATAAAAGATTGAAAACTATTTGACCAGAGTGACATGATTAACTCAGGTGTGTTCTTTAATTGACATCACAGGTGTTTCCAAACTCATAATCAGTCAGTCTGCCTATTTAAAGGCAGACAAGTAGTCACTTTGCTGTTTGGTGAAAAGGTGTGTACCACACTGAACAAGGACAACAGAAAGCGAAGGAGAGAATTGTCCCAGGACATCCGAAAGAAAATTATAGACAAACATCTTAAAGGTAAAGGCTATAAGACCATCTCTAAACAGCTTGAAGTTCCTGTGACAACAGTGGCTCATATTATTCAGAAGTTCAAGACCCACGGGACAGTAGCCAACCTCCCTGGACGTGGCCGCAAGAGGAAAATTAATGACAAATTGAAGAGACGGATCATTCGAATTGTATCCAAAGAGCCCAGAACAACCTCCAAAGAAATTAAAGGTGAACTCCAAGGCCAAGGTACATCAGTGTCAGATCGCACCATTCGTCGTTGTTTGAGCCAAAGTGGACTTCATGGGAGACGACACCACTGCTGAAAAAAATCATAAAAAAGCGAGACTGGAATTTGCAAAAATGCATGTTGACAAGCCACAAAGCTTCTGGGAGAATGTCCTTTGGATAGATGAGACCAAAATGGAGCTTTTTGGTAAGGCACATCAACTCTATGTTCATAGACTCAAAAACCAAGCATACGAAGAAAAGAACACTGTCCCTACGGTGAAACATGGAGGAGGCTCAGTAATGTTTTGGGGCTGCTTTGCTGCATCTGGCACAGTGTGTCTTGAATGTGTGCAAGGTAAAATGAAATCTGAAGACTATCAAGGCATTCTGGAGAGAAATGTGCTGCCTAGTGTCAGAAAGCTTGGTCTCAGTCGCAGGTCATAGGTCTTCCAACAGGACAACGATCCAAAACACACAGCCAAAAACACCTAAGAATGGCTGAGAGAAAAGCGTTGGACTATTCTAAAGTGGCCTTCCATGAGCCCAGATCTGAATCCCATTGAACATCTGTGGAAGGAGCTGAAACATGCCATTTGGAGAAGACACTCATCAAACCTGAGACAAGTGGAGCAGTTTGCTCATGAGGAGTGGGCCAAAATACCTGTTGACAGCTGCAGAACGCTCATTGACAAATACAGAAATCGTTTAATTGCAGTGATTGCCTCAAAAGGTTGTGCAACAAAATATTAAGTTAGGGCTGGACAAAAATGATGGTACCCATATTTCATTAGTTTGTTTTTTTAAATAATTATGTTAATCAACAATTCAAAAGTGATGGCTGATTTTGATTATTTGATTTTCAATAAATTTTTATTTATTGTTACTTTTGTAAGTTTCAAGTGATTTCAGTGAGAATTGTGGGTTTTTCCTTCTTTAACTGAGGGGTACCAACAATTTTGTCCACGTGTGTATATTAATTTACATACGGTGCCTTCCAAAAGTATTCAGCCCCCTTGAACTTTTTAACTGTTTGTCACATTTCAGGCTTCAAACATAAAGATATAAAATTTCAATTTTTGGGTGGGATTGTGTATACTGTTCTGTTTTGTTGCTATTTGACCATTTTTGTCTTTTTTTTTTTTCTTTTTTTTTTTGTCGTATTACCCATTTTTGGAAAATTTCAATAAAAAGAGCAATTTACTGACAATATACCAACAGCTCTAAAAGCTGGCACTTTATCTGGTGAACTGAGACTTTGAATTGAAGTAATGGGTGAGTGGATAAGGTATTTTGGGTCAAAAAATCATTCCGCACATTTTCAAGAAGCCACTATTTTAAAGCACTGAAAGGACATCTGTGGTATTTTGTTTTATGTGAATGATGAATCCAGGCCATGAATGTATTCAGAGAGCTGGATATCAAACCAAAATTACACCAAAATGATCATTTGATGTAAAATTACCATCTGCTGCATAAGCAGTATTCTAGATTAGAAAAGCTTCTGGCACAATTTCATCTTCTTCTAAGGTGTGCAGGGGTGCGGGGGGACTTAAGCAGTCTAGACTCCAGGAACATACAGTAGAACATCTTAAACAATTAACTAATGCATTTTGGCTTGTAGCCTACATCAAGGTCATAATAAAATATTCAGAACCAGCATTTAAATATGGCAAGTATGAAACAGAAAAAAATACAAATGAACCAATCAGACACACTTAATCTTATGAACGGTTGGTTCATTTCTTCAGTTTTAAGATAAAAATCCTAAATGTTTTTCTTTTTCTTAAACGAACAAAACTGACATTACCACCTTTTTTGTTTGGTCTTAATCGCTTCATTGTCAAACAGAAACAGAAATGACGTTGAGCTTTTGTCACTGAAGTGTCTTACAGCAGGACTTGAGCTCCCATGTTCAATGATCTGTTCGTTAAGAGATTAGGATATCTCACCTTTGTATATGTTCTTACATTAACACACCATTTTCATCATTTATTTATTTTTAAACCAGAATTGAAGTGAGCTTAAGTTAAACCCAAGCAAATAAGTGTATTTTCCTTTTCTTAAGGAAAAATATAGATGTGTTTTGGATTTACTTTATTATCTTAAAAGTGTATTTTCTGATTACATGAATTAAGACTTCTTTGTCAATTAAATTTCATAATCGTTCTTTTTTTTCTTTTTATGTAACAGTCTATGCACTGTGATGGACAAGCAGCATGTCCAGGGCGTCCTCTGCTGTTGGGATCAGCTCCCCCAGGACCCTGAATAGGAAGAAGCAGGTCTTTCATTTAGCTTCATACTGCAGTTTATAATAGGTTTCATAATACATTTTTCAGAATGATTCCAATGTCTCCTTTGAATCATCATTCATTTCTTTTTACAAGTACATTGAGGGTTGATCAGTGACATATCATGGAAATGCTTTGAGACCATTCAGTTCACTCCTACGGTTGAGTTCTTATATACAGATGAAACCAGAAGATTGCATACACTGTATAAAAAAAGACAACTTTTTTCACAGTCTTATATTTCATCAAACTGAGCTTTTCCTATTTTAGGTTAGAGAATTTTCTGTGATCTGATGAAACTAAAACTGAACTGTTTGCCAGGATGACTGTCGTTACATGTGAAGGAAAAACACCGTCCTAACTGTGAAGTACGGGGGTGGCAGTATCATGTTGTGGGGGTGTCTAGCTGCAGGAGGGACTGTTGGACTTCACAAAACAGATGCCATCATGAGGAAAAACATTTATGTAGAAATATTGTAGCAACATCTCAAGATATCAGCCAGCTTGGGCACAAATTGGTCCAAATGGATAATAATTCTAAGCATAGTGCTGAATTGGTTACAACGTGGCTTAAGGACAACAAAGTCAATATTTTGGAGTGGTCAGTCCAATCAATAAATTGTGATAATGGGCCCTATCTTGCACCTCCCAATACCCAATACCCAATACTCATTACCTGCAAATCTCAGATTTAGGAGCCTCTGCCAACCGAAATGCAATCTTCCACCTCCCAAAACCTGCTACCCATCTTGCCGACTCCCTTAAGCACATTGTGGGCGCGGCAATGGGCGTGTCTCTTGCGCTTTCCACGAATTCGGTATCTTGCGGTACCTGTATCTCGCAGATTTTGGGTATTGGGTAATGGGTGGTCTGACCACCCATTACCCAATACCCAAAATCTGCGAGATACCAGTACCGCAAGATACCGAGTTTGTGAAAAGCGCAACTGGCATGTCGGCGCGTAAAAGAGCGCGTCCAAATCCTGTCATTGCGCGTCCACCCAGTCACATGTGGACTGCACAACCGGCCCTCTCGATTATGCATCACTGTATTACTTTCATACGTTATTATTCTCTTAAGGGCAGGTGATTTCTGTACAGCTGTGACATGATCTCATTCAGATGTTTGCTGTGAAGGAAACGAGGAGATCACAGAACTCTGTTGTGGAGTTTCTTGTACTGTGCGCCTCCCTCTGACCCTCTCCTTGTGCACCGGAGCACCCGAGATGCGATCACTGGTAGAAGGTAGATGTCATCATACGTGTTCCTCTGGCTCAATGCTCATCCAATGATCCTTTCTGCAGTATTTTAAAAAGCACCGTTTCCAGCGGCTATGCGTCTTGTCGCAGCTGTGCATCTTTGCGCAGGGGATATGTTCAAGATAACTCAAAAAGTTATGGATGGATTTTGATGACATTTTCAGGAGTTGTCAGAAATGTGAAAAGGAAGAACTGATTTTATTTTGGGTGTGATCCGGAAGAAATCCTGGATTCTGGATCACTTTCAAATTTTCGATAACATTGCGCTGTTTAGTTGTTTCTTGAACCCTAAAGCAACCACAATGGAGACAGGAAGGGAGTTCTGGAATTTTGAGAGTTTAATTCTCTCAGATGTAAAAAAGGAGGATTCGAGGGTTGGCAGCCAAACCAACAATCCAGGGGACGACGAAGGCAAGGAGGTGGCACTGCGAATGGCTGGATCAGGCGTTTCTATGGGAAGATCTGGTGACGAGTCTGGTTGAATGATGACTGAATAGGTACAGGTGTGCAGTGCCACACCTGGGCTGCTCGTCGGATGGGAAGGTGAAACATAGGTGGATCTGAGTGTCTGTGTAGAGGATAGAAGGTGGCGCAGTGGGTTGTGCGCAGGAGCCCCAGAGGTGGAAGGTTGCGGTTCACAACCCGGCTTGAGACCGTAACACGTGCTCAATGGGGCTGAAAATGTTGTTTCTCAACATCTCCGTTAATTATTGCCCACAGCTCATTAAATTTCACTCAGGTATTGACACTAAAAACCTCTATAAAATTTCAGAGGCTGATCCGGATCTGATCCAGAAGGCGGATTTTATCCCTGAGGTCAAGCCAGCCGTCTCTCCTTTTTGCGAAGTCAAGCGAGCCGCTCCAACATTTCAAGTGCTCATGTGTTACAGGCTTTACGGTAAATGGACAGCTGTGGGTGAGAAGGTCAGCGCTAGGAGGCCACAGCGTGTATTAATATCCGGTTTTCAAAATAAAATGTGGGTTATCGAAAGGTGTGTAAGTGTGATCTTTACCAGTTTTGAATCATTATGACATATGACCTAGAGGCTATTGAAATAAATTGATGATCAGGAATGTTTAAATGGAATAAAAAGAGGTGTATCTCAACCAGCCAGTGTAGTACTGTGATCCTGCACTGATTTTGAGTCATTAGGTCACATGACCTGGAAGCTATTGAGCTAAAATGCTAATATTTACATTAAAAAATGAATATAAAATATTAGAAATGTTAAAGTGGAATAAAAAGAGGTGTATCTCAACCAGCCAGTGTAGTACTGTGATTCTGCACTGATTTTGAGTCATTAGGTCACATGACCTGGAAGCTATTGAGCAAAAATGCTAATATTTACTGTAAAAAATTATTATAAAATCTCAGAAATGTTAAAGTGAAATAAAAAGAGGTGTATCTAAACCAGCCAGGGGAGTACTGTGATCCTGCACTGATTTTGAGTCATTAGGTCACATGACCTGGAAGCTATTGAGCTAAAATGCTAATATTTACTGTAAAAAATTAAGATAAAATATTAGAAATGTTAAAATGGAATAAAAAGAGGTGTATCTCAACCAGCCAGGGGAGTACTGTGATCCTGCACTGATTTTGAGTCATTAGGTCACATGACCTGGAAGCTATTGAGCTAAAATGCTAATATTTACTTTAAAAAAATTAACATAAAATATTAGAAATGTTAAAGTGGAATAAAAAGAGGTGTATCTCAACCAGCCAGGGGAGTACTGTGATCCTGCACTGATTTTGAGTCATTAGGTCACATGACCTGGAAGCTATTGAGCTAAAATGCTAATATGTACATTAAAAAATTAAGATAAAATATTAGAAATGTTAAAGTGAAATAAAAAGAGGTGTATCTCCACCAGCCAGGGGAGTACTGTGATCCTGCACTGATTTTGAGTCATTAGGTCACATGACCTGGAAGCTATTGAGCTAAAATGCTAATATTTACTTTAAAAAATTATTATAAAATCTCAGAAATGTTAAAAAGGAATAAAAAGAGGTGTATCTCAACCAGCCAGGGGAGTACTGTGATCCTGCACTGATTTTTGAGTAATTAGGTCACATGACCTGGAAGCTATTGAGCTAAAATGCTAATATTTATAAAATTAAAAAATAAAATAGAAATATGTTTAAAAAGGAATAAAATAAAGTGTATCCAAAGTGAAAAAAAAGAGAGTACTCTCAACCAGCCAGGGGACAGCTGATTTTGAGTCATTAGGTCACATGACCTGGAAGCTATTGAGCTAAAATGCTAATATTTACTTTAAAAAATTATTATAAAATCTCAGAAATGTTAAAGTGGAATAAAAAGAGGTGTATCTCAACCAGCCAGGGGAGTACTGTGATCCTGCACTGATTTTGAGTCATTAGGTCACATGACCTGGAAGCTATTGAGCTAAAATGCTAATATTTACTGTAAAAAATTAACATAAAATATTAGAAATGTTAAAATGGAATAAAAAGAGGTGTATCTCAACCAGCCAGGGGAGTACTGTGATCCTGCACTGATTTTGAGTCATTAGGTCACATGACCTGGAAGCTATTGAGCTAAAATGCTAATATTTACATTAAAAAATTAACATAAAATATTAGAAATGTTAAAGTGGAATAAAAAAGAGGTGTATCTCAACCAGCCAGGGGAGTACTGTGATCCTGCACTGATTTTGAGTCATTAGGTCACATGACCTGGAAGCTATTGAGCTAATATGCTAATATTTACTGTAAAAAATTAACATAAAATATTAGAAATGTTAAAATGGAATAAAAAGAGGTGTATCTCAACCAGCCAGGGGAATACTGTGATCCTGCACTGATTTTGAGTCATTAGGTCACATGACCTGGAAGCTATTGAGCTAAAATGCTAATATTGTGGCAGACACTAATCCTATTATATTTCTTTTATTGTGAAGGAGAGAGAGGAAAAGGAAGATGGAAGAGGAAAGAGAGACCGTACTTTTGGCGCCCATTCTGTATCACTTTTTTGGTATTCGTTGTTCTGGTTGGAAGCTTTGGAGAATAAAGCGAGACTCAAACTACTTTCGTCTCTTTCTGCTGACTTCCACATTGGTGACCCCGAACGTCTGAACATGTCATCATCTGAAGACTCACCAGACGCTGCCGCTGTTTCTCCACCGGCCGCGGTTTCGGTCTCTGCCTCCTCCCGGGATGCTGTTTCTCTCTCCGCCGGCCCTGGTTTCACCCCCCGCCGCTTCTGCTTCTGCGTCCGCCGTGTTTGCGGCCGTGATCAAGCTTCCCGAGTTCTGGCAACACGACCCAGAGCCGTGGTTCCAGCATGTGGAGGCCCAGTTTCATCTACGCGGGATAACTGCTGACGAGACCAAGTACTTTCATGTCGTGGCTGCATTGGATTCCGTTTCCACCCGCTGTCTGATGGGTCTACTACAGAGCCCGCCGGCCGCTGACAAATATGGCGCGCTCAAGGAACACCTCCTGCGGCTTTATCAACTTTCAGGCGCTGAGCGGGCTGATCGTTTGTTATCCATGGATGGTTTGGGGAATCGCAAGCCCTCGGAGCTGATGGAGCACATGCTGGCGTTGGTGGGTTCGGGAGATGTTTCCTTCCTCTTTACACACCTGTTTCTGCGTCAGCTCCCTCCTGCCGTCCGCACCACGCTGGCGAGCTCTCCCCGGATCCAGGCGAAAGATTACCGCGCGCTGGCTTAAGAGGCTGACCGGCTTTTGTTGGCGTCCAGGCATTACAGCGTCCATGCGCTTTTACCAGGCGTGCCTCCAGGAGGATCGGAGATTGCTGCTGATGCCGTGTCGGAGCAGCGGAGGGACGACGTGCTCTGCTTATACCACCGCCGGTTTGGACTAAAGGCGAGGCGCTGCATTCCTCCGTGTTCGTTCCGCCGTCAGGGAAACGAGAGAGCCGGCGCTCGCTAGCAGCTGTGTGTGCTGGCAGTTCAGACAAGCTGCTTTTTATCGTGGACGAGGTTTCTGGACGCCGGTTCCTGGTGGACTCAGGGGCGCAGCGGAGCATAATGCCGGTTTCGGCGACGGACGTTTTGTGTCAGAGCCCCGGCCCCCCGCTGGATGCGGCAAACGGCACGCCCATTCGCACCTTTGGTTCGAGGTCTGTGACTGTGTGTTTTAGTGGACGCCGGTTCGAGTGGGACTTTGTGATTGCTTCTGTGTCTGTACCTATTTTGGGTGCTGATTTTTTGTGTGCTTTCAGGTTGTTAGTACATGTTGCCAACAGCTGTTTAATTGATGCTGTCTCATTTGATACATACCCCTGCAAACTTGGGGGACCTGGCCATCGGCCTCTCGCTAACATGCTTGCCACGGGTGATGAGTATCAGCGTTTGTTAGCAGAGTTTCCTGCTCTGACCCAACCCACATTTTTCTGCTACCGTGGCTAGGCATGGGGTGGAGCATTGTATCCCAACTGTGGGTCGACCTGTTTTTGCGCGGGCACGCCGCCTAGATACCACTAAGTTAGCCATAGCTAAGGCTGAGTTTGCTAACATGGAGCGCCTCGGAATCGTACGCCGCTCCAAAAGTCCATGGGCGTCCCCTTTGCATATGGTTCCTAAGGCAGACGGGGGTTGGAGACCTTGTGGGGATTTTCGGCGCCTTAATAACGTGACAAGTGACGACCGGTATCCAGTCCCTCACATTCAGGACTTTTCTGCTCGCCTTGCTGGGGCGACAGTTTTTTCCAAGGTGGATTTAGTCCGTGGCTACCATCAGGTTCCTGTACATCCCTTAGATGTTCCCAAGACTGCTGTTATCACTCCTTTTGGTCTTTTTGAGTTTTTGCGGATGCCATTTGGCCTTAAAGGTGCGGCACAGACTTTCCAGCGACTTATGGATTCGGTCCTGCAGGGTATGCCGTTTTTGTTTGTGTATCTGGATGATATACTGGTAGCTAGCCCCTCTGCAGCGGAACACATGGTGCATCTCCGCCAGTTGTTTGTTCGACTGAGTGAGCACGGCCTGATCGTTAATCCGGCTAAATGCCAGTTTGGTCTGCCTACCATTGAGTTCCTGGGACATCGAGTGTCTCCTCAAGGGGTAGTTCCCCTTCCTGCCAAAGTCGAGGCGGTTTCAGTTTTTCCTCGCCCTCCCTCAGTGAAACCCCTACAGGAGTTTTTGGGAATGGTGAACTTTTATAACCGTTTCATCCCGCAAGCTGCTCACCTCATGCACCCCTTGTATGACGCACTTCGAGGCAAGAAAGGTGACCAGGTGATGGAGTGGACTCCCGAAAGGGTGCAGGCGTTTGATGATGCTAAGAAGGCCCTGGCTAATGCTGCGCTCTTGGCCCATCCTTGTCCAACGGCCCCTGTGGCCCTGACGACTGATGCCTCTAATTATGCTGTGGGGGCAGTGTGTGAACAATGGGTGGATGGTGCTTGACAACCCCTCGCATTTTTTAGCAGGAAACTTCGGGATGCTGAAAGGAAGTATAGCACTTTTGATAGGGAACTGCTCGCCCTTTTTCTGGCAACGCGCCATTTTCGGTTCGTGTTGGAAGGTAGGACCTTCACCGCTTTTGTTGACCACAAGCCCCTCACTTTTGCGATGGCAAAGGTTTCTGAGCCGTGGTCAGCACGGCAGCAGCGGCACTTGTCCGCGATTTCAGAGTTTACGACTGACATTCAACATGTGGCTGGCAAGAATAATCGGGTGGCTGATTGTTTGTCCAGAGCGCCTGTCGCTTCCGTGCATTTAGGCGTTGACTACCTTGCCATGGCCACAGACCAGCTGACGGACCCAGGTGTTCTGGACTTTAAGGCAGCTGAATCCAGTTTGCAGTTGGAGGAGGTCTCCTTTCATGACAGTGGTGCAACTCTCCTGTGTGATGTCTCAACCGGCAGGCCTCGTCCTTTTGTTCCTGATAGCTGGAGTCGGCGGGTTTTTGATGCAGTACATTCCCTTTCCCACCCGGGCGTCAAAGCCTCGGTTAAACTGGTGGGGGAAAAGTTTGTGTGGCCAGGCCTCCGTCGAGATTGTTCGGTCATGGGCAGTTTCCTGTCTAGCCTGCCAGCGTGCCAAGGTGCAACGACATACTAAGGCTCCGCTGGAGCAGTTTCCTGTTCCTCAGGGGAAGTTTGAGCATGTGCATGTGGACTTGGTGGGCCTACTTCCTCTTTCCAGGGGTTTACTCATCTCCTGACGATGGTTGACAGGACTACTTGGTGGCCGGAGGCAGTTCCACTTTCGTCGACCGCTTCGATTGACGTGGCTCGGGCATTCATCTCCTCCTGGGTGTCACGTTTTGGTGTTCCGTTGGACTTGACCTCAGACAGGGGTCCCCAGTTCACCTCCGAGTTGTGGACTGCAGTGGCAGAAAGCCTTGGTGTTAAACTGCACCGTACTGCCGCCTACCATCCTCAGGCCAATGGCCTTTGTGAGAGGTTTCATCGTACCATGAAAGCTGCATTGCGGGCCTCACTGGTGGATGACGGTTGGATGGATTGCCTGCCTTGGGTTTTGTTGGGTTTGCGTTCGGCTCCTAAAGAGGACCTGCGATTTTCTTCAGCTGAGTTGGTCCTTGGACAGCCTTTGCGGGTACCGGGGGAGTTTCTTCCGGGTCCGGCGGGTTCGGTTGCCCCCATCAGTCGGAGGGCAGTCCTCCCGGGGGACGCTGGATCTTTAGGCCCGTTGGCGGTGCATCACTGTCTTCCGCAGACTTTTGTGCCGAAAGACCTTATGTCAGCTGAGTATGTTTTTATGCGACATGACGCACACCGTTCGCCGCTTCAACCTCCGTATGATGGTCCATTTCGTGTTTTGGAAAGGGGGCCTAAGGATTTTTTGGTGGAATTTGGGGACAGGCCTGAGCGTGTTTCGGTGGACCGTTTGAAGCCGGCTCATGTGTTTCCTGGTGACCCAGTTGAGTTGGCCCAGCCTCCGCGTCGTGGTCGTCCACCGGTTCCACGTTTTTCCCCTGCACCTGGGTCCTCCCCTTTGGGTCAGCCGGTTTGTGATCAGTCGGGCGCATCTACCTCCCTTTCACCACCGCCGGCCCCGACGAGCAGCCATAGCGGCCGTCTTATTAAACTCCCTAGACGTTACAGTTAATTGTTATTTGTTTGTTGTTTTTGTTTTTTTTTCTTCCGGGTGGTTTCTCCTGTGATATGCTGTTGGGGTTTGTGACATTCTGTGTGTTCAAGGGGGGCCTGTGTGGCGGACACTAATCCTTTTATATTTCACACCAGAATGTAAGCTCTGAATGTACGCTTTTATTGTGAAGGAGAGAGAGGAAAAGGAAGATGGAAGAGGAAAGAGAGACCGTACTTTTGGCGCCCATTCTGTATCACTTTTTTGGTATTCGTTGTTCTGGTTGGAAGCTTTGGAGAATAAAGCGAGACTCAAACTACTTTCGTCTCTTTCTGCTGACTTCCACAATATTTACTTTAAAAAATTAACATAAAATATTAGAAATGTTAAAGTGGAATAAAAAGAGGTGTATCTCAACCAGCCAGGGGAGTACTGTGATGCACTGCATTAGGTCACATGATTTAAAAAATGCTTATAAAAAAATTATAAAAATAATAAAGTGGAATAAAAAAGGGTGTATCTCAACCAAGTATTCTGAACTGATTTAAGTGTTGAGGTCATAAATTGAGCTAAAATGCTAATATTTACTTAAAAATTATAAAATCTCAGAAATGTTAAAGTGGAATAAAAGAGGTGTATCTCAACCAGCCAGCTGTGATTGCACTTTTGAGTACCTGGACTAAGTAATTTACATCAAAAAATTATTATAAAATCTCAGAAATGTTAAAGTGGAATAAAAAGAGTGTATCTCAACCAGTGTGATCCTGCACTGATTTTGAGTCATTAGGTCACATGACCTGGAAGCTATTGAGCTAAAATGCTAATATTTACTTTAAAAAATTAACATAAAATATTAGAAATGTTAAAAAAGAATAAAAAGAGGTGTATCTCAACCAGCCAGGGGAGTACTGTGATCATGCACTGATTTTGAGTCATTAGGTCACATGACCTGGAAGCTATTGAGCTAAAATGCTAATATTTACTTTAAAAAATTAACATAAAATATTAGAAATGTTAAAGTGGAATAAAAAGAGGTGTATCTCAACCAAACAGTTTCATACTATGGTCCTGCACTGATTTTGAGTCGTTAGGTCATATGACCTGGAAGCTATTGAGCTAAAATGCTAATATTTACATTAAAAAATTATTATAAAATCTCAGAAATGTTAAAGTGGAATAAAAAGAGGTGTATCTCAACCAGCCAGGGGAGTACTGTGATCCTGCACTGATTTTGAGTCATTAGGTCACATGACCTGGAAGCTATTGAGCTAAAATGCTAATTTTTACTTTAAAAAATTAACATAAAATATTAGAAATGTTAAAAAAGAATAAAAAGAGGTGTATCTCAACCAGCCAGTGTAGTACTCTGATCCTGCACTGATTTTGAGTCATTAGGTCACATGACCTGGAAGCTATTGAGCATTTTAGCTCAGAGAATTCTGAGATTTTATGTTAATTTTTTAAAGTAAATATTAGCATTTTAGCTCAATAGCTTCCAGGTCATGTGACCTAATGACTCAAAATCAGTGCAGGATCACAGTACTCCCCTGGCTGGTTGAGATACACCTCTTTTTATTCCACTTTAACATTTCTGAGATTTTATAATAATTTTTTAATGTAAATATTAGCATTTTAGCTCAATAGCTTCCAGGTCATATGACCTAACGACTCAAAATCAGTGCAGGATCACAGTACTCCCCTGGCTGGTTGAGATACACCTCTTTTTATTCCACTTTAACATTTCTGAGATTTTATAATAATTTTTTAATGTAAATATTAGCATTTTAGCTCAAATGCTTCCAGGTCATATGACCTAATGACTCAAAATCAGTGCAGGACCATAGTATGAAACTGTTTGGTTGAGATACACCTCTTTTTATTCCACTTTAACATTTCTTATATTTCATATGAATTTTTGAATGCAAATATTAGCATTTTAGCTCAATAGCTTCCAGGTCATGTGACCTAATGACTCAAAATCAGTGCAGAATCACAGTACTCCCCTGGCTGGTTGAGATACACCTCTTTTTATTCCACTTTAACATTTCTAAGATTTTATGTTAATTTTTTAAAGTAAATATTAGCATTTTAGCTCAATAGCTTCCAGGTCATGTGACCTAATGACTCAAAATCAGTGCAGGATCACAGTACTACACTGGCTGGTTGAGATACACCTCTTTTTATTCCACTTTACCATTTCCGGGATTTTATAATAATTTCTAAAGCAAATATTAGCATTTTAGCTCAATAGCTTCCAGGTCATGTGACCTAATGACTCAAAATCAGTGCAAGATCACAGTACTACACTGGCTGGTTGAGATACACCTCTTTTTATTCCATTTTAACATTCCTGATCATCAATTTATTTCAATAGCCTCTAGGTCATGTGACATAATGATTCAAAACTAGTAAAGATCACACTTACACGCCTTTTAATAACCCACATTTTATTTTGAAAACCGGATATTAATACACGCTGTGGCCTCCTAGCGCTGACTTTCTCACCCGCAGCCGTCCATTTACCGTAAAGCCTGTAACACATGAGCACTGAAATGTTGGAGCGGCTCGCTTGACTTCGCAAAAAGGAGAGACGGCTGGCTTGACCGCAGTATTTTATCGCAATCTGTAAATCGCTGTATGGGAGAACTGTTGTGCTTGGCGGAGGTCTGCGCTCTCTGAGAGCTTTTCTAGTTAAGAAATGCTTTCCTGGAAGTTCACTGGCTCTATTTTTTTCTGAACAGTTTGTTGGAACTTCTTGGAGTACAAAAGAAATGATTAAATCATTTGCTCCACATTAGTTAGAGCTAGTTATGTATATATCAGTGCAGAGGAGGAGGAGGAAAAAAGAGGAGGAAGCTCTACAGCAGAGTCCCAGACGAGCTGCCCATGAGAGCTGCTCCGATCTGGGTGAAAAGACGCTCCATAGCTGTTTGCAGGTACCGCAACCTGCTCTTAAAGGCAAAGGCTACTGACGCACTGATTGGTTAAACAGGTGGAACGCCCTAACCACTCCCATGCATAATGTGTGCATAATATAGTGGTTTTTGCAGGTAAAATCGTGGGTTTTGGGAGGTGGAAGATTGCGTTCTTTGTGGGGGAACGCCCCTCCCAATACCTGATATCCCTTAAT
The DNA here is from genome assembly GCA_018398805.1 of Hirundichthys speculiger. Lineage (NCBI taxonomy): Eukaryota > Metazoa > Chordata > Actinopteri > Beloniformes > Exocoetidae > Hirundichthys > Hirundichthys speculiger. Next base: position 338,268 of record JAGFBZ010000461.1, on the reverse strand, counting down.
AGCAGGTTTTGGAGGTTTGGCGCAAGATAGGGCCCTAGAGGTGAAGAGGCATGTATGAGCAAAGCAGCCTACAAACCTGACTCAGCTACACCATTTCTTTCAGGAGGAATGGACCAACATTTCAGCAAATTATTGTGGATGTATAACCGAAACATTTGACCCAAATCATACATTTAAAAGAAATACTATGTATTCTCATGAAATGTATGACAACCTCTGACTTTTAATAAAGTAACTACAAATTCTCAGAAAGAAAAAGATCCCTCTCATCATTCTGGCATTTTGAAAATATAATTAATTTTGGTAATCCTTGCTGAGCTAAAACAGGAAAAATCTAGTCTGACTTAATGACCCAAAAAAAGGCTATGTGTCTTTTAATATAGTGTATGCTAATTTTTTGTTTCAACTGTATGTTAATTTTATATTCATTAATTGGACCAAACTGTTTTAGTTGTTGTAATAGTAACTGTGGTTGTGGTTTTAAGGGTTGTGATGGGGTGGGGGGGCTCATATCAAAATTAGTTTGATTATGGCCCCAATGAAACCAGGACAGGCCCTAACAACTAGAACAGCGTCTGAAAACCTGCCAATATGTGCAACAGCAGGGTGTCAGGAAGCCATGCGCAGTCTGTGCATCCGGCACTTATTTGATAGGAAATAGTTTCAACACTAAACTCCGCCTAAAATTGGTTGTTTGCAGTATAAACAATAGAAACTCAGTGTGTCTATCAATAATTGCTGGAAGGTGCTGCTTCCATTTTAACATCCACTCCATGCTGGCTCCTTAATTCGGCAGTCTTGTGGGGCCTACATCTCGTCATGTTATTAAACCTTGATGGTTGAATCAACAAGGTTGTTTCCAAGCACAGTTTCTTGGCTGTTGTCAGCAGGAAAGAAAACATATTAACACTCAGTGTAAACAGTATCACATCACAAAGTGACAAGTTTGAAACTGCAGATCTGCTAGGTGGATGTACCCTACAAATGTCTCTCTCTCCACCAAATGACATATTCATACAAGCCACATGGTTTCCCAGTGTTCTGTGTATTTGCTCTGTGGCACCAGAAAAGGAATCAGATGTGCACATGACATCCTGTGCATGAAAGATAGAACTGAACAGTTCCTTCCTCTCTGCTAATGTTATTAGTAGACCTGTCTGGGGAGCGTGACACACTTCTGACAACACAGGCCCAGTTTGATGAATCAGGGCTTAGCTGCAGCCCCATATGACAGAGAGCCTGCCTAAAATTTACCCTTCCCCTGCTAAAACATAGGAACAAAGCTCTCATACTTCCTCTTTTCTCCACTGCACAACACAGAAATGCAGAGTTATTCTGAGCTATGCTGGTGAGGGAGATGTTTATTTGAATTATCGCATCTCAAGAGGAAGCACACCTCTCTCAGCCAATTTAGAATTTGCCCTATAGGCCACAAATCTTTTGCAGAGTGGATAAGTTAATTAAGAACAGTGAAGAGATGATAACGGCCTTTTATCCAGCTCCTGCTGTACAATAATTGCACTTAATTCATTGTGCATTGGATTGCACACAAATAAGATGAAAGTATCTCACTTTTATAGAAGACCCTAGTAGTAATACACCATTCAACTAAAAAATATCCAAGATGTCCGTCACTGATTCAGATTTCTCATTGTGTTCAGCAAGTGCTACTTTGATTAGAATGGAAGGAAATGGTAGGACAGCTAACAGACAACAGAGACTCAGTATGAAAGCTGAGTGAATGTGATGAGAGGGTCCAGATGTAGGCTGAAAATCATGGTTGCTGACTTTTGCATTGTGCGCTGATAACAAGCTGAATACTCCCACCTCACTTTAGTCAGGCTGCACAGGGAAGCATCTAGAGTTGTGGAAATGTCTTGATCAAAAGATACATCATGATGCAAATGTAAAAAAAAAGAATCTGCAGTTACTGTAACTAAAAGTTTGTTGTCTACACACAATTACAGTTTGATGATTTCCTAGCCTTATTTATCTTGCTATTTTGTGGCCGTAAAATGGTAAAGAAGCAGTTACAATATGTCATCTTCTTGATTTGAATTGAATGTACAATGGCTGAATTATACTTTCATGTTATTGCAATACATTGGTAATATAGTGAGGAAGAGTATTTGTGTGCTCTCCTCTCTCTGTCCTCCATCCTCTCTGTCCTCCATCCTCTCTCTGTCCTCCATCCTCTCTGTCCTCCATCCTCTCTCTGTCCTCCATCTCTCTCTGTCCTCCATCCTCTCTGTCCTCCATCCTCTCTCTGTCCTCCATCCTCTCTCTGTCCTCCATCCTCTCTCTCCTGTCCTCCATCCTCTCTCTGTCCTCCATCTCTCTATCCTCCATCCTCTCTCTGTCCTCCATCCTCTGTCCTCTGTCCTCTCTGTCCTCCATCCTCTCATCCTCCATCCTCTCTGTCCTCCATCCTCTTTGTCCTCCATCCTGTCCTCCATCCTCTCTCTGTCCTCCATCTTCTCTCTGTCCTCCATCCTCTCTCTGTCCTCCGTCCTCTCCCTGTCCTCCATCCTCTCTCTGTCCTCCATCCTCTCTCTGTCCTCCATCCTGTCTCTGTCCTCCATCCTCTCTCTGTCCTCCATCCTCTCTGTCCTCCATCCTCTCTCTGTCCTCCATCCTCTCTGTCCTCCATCCTCTCTCTGTCCTCCATCCTCTTTCTGTCCTCCATCCTCTGTCCTCCATCCTCTCTCTGTCCTCCATCCTCTGTCCTCTCTCTCTCGTCCTCCTCCTCTCTGTCCTCCATCCTCTCTCTGTCCTCCATCCTCTCTGTCCTCCGTCCTCTCTCTGTCCTCCATCCTCTCTCTGTCCTCCGTCCTCTCTCTGTCCTCCATCCTCTCTGTCCTCCATCTCTCTCTGTCCTCCATCCTCTCTCTGTCCTCCATCCTCTCTCTGTCCTCCGTCCTCTCCCTGTCCTCAATCCTCTCTGTCCCATCCTCTCTGTCTCTCCTCTGTCCTCCATCTCCTCTCTCTGTCCTCCGTCCTCTCTCTGTCCTCCATCCTCTCTCTGTCCTCCATCCTCTCTCTGTCCTCCATCCTCTCTGTCCTCTCCATCCTCTCTCTGTCCTCCATCCTCTCTCTGTCCTCCATCCTCTCTCTGTCCTCCATCCTCTCTCTGTCCTCCATCCTCTCTCTGTCCTCCATCCTCTCTGTCCTCCGTCCTCTCTCTGTCCTCCATCCTCTCTGTCCTCCATCCTCTCTCTGTCCTCCATCCTCTCTCTGTCCTCCATCCTCTCTGTCCTCCGTCCTCTCTCTGTCCTCCATCCTCTCTGTCCTCCATCCTCTCTCTGTCCTCCATCCTCTCTCTGTCCCCTATCCTCTCTGTCCTCCGTCCTCTTTCTGTCCTCCATCCTCTCTGTCCTCCATCCTCTCTCTGTCCTCCATCGTCTCTTTTTCTTTCTTTGCCCGGCTGGTCTTCAGCAGGAAGGTCCCCCCCATATTAGCCAGTTTTTTCTTGCCTCTGTTTGGCTTAAAGGTTGTTTTTTTCTCCCTCTGTGGGAGTTTTTTTTACCTGCCATTATCCTTGATTTGGATTTAATATTATAATTTTAGTTAATGATATTTGCACGGGGGTCATGCTCTGGGTCGCTGTAAAACGCCTAGAGACAATTGACATTGTAACAGACGCAATACAAATAAAACTGAATTGAATTGCAGACAGAGATAGGCAGTGTGTGGTATAAAAAAGACATTGAAAACAGATATCTTGGAACATTTTAGATTTTTTTTTTTTCATGAAAAGCACAAACTACATACTTATATTGGTGTAGATTTCATGTCATCAAGGTCATGATAATCCTAAATGATTGATTAGAATGGTAAAGAAGTCCAGTTGCCCTCTGCTCATTTAGATCACAAAACTACATAAGAAAGGTGTTGTGCTGCCTGGTAAAAATTAAAAATTAAATGCCTTGATTATACAACTAATATGACGAATCAGCTCTAAAACCTAAAGGATTACTTCTGCATGACTAAGCTGCTAGGATTTAAGGTAGCACTGTCAACCTTTCCTACCAGCTCTTGGAGGGGAGACAGTCCTCAAATCTTTGGGAGCTTTTACAGCTAAGACCTACAGATTCATTTGGTTTTGGGAAAAACTGAGTTTTACTAGCTGTTAAAGACCTTGAAAAAGAGGTATAAGCTTTGATCACCAAGCAGCTGGTGCAGTTCAGGTACTCCTATTTTTTATTCTTTTTAAGAAACTGCTACCTTCACTCTAAAACCAAATAAAAACCAGAGTAAAGTGCCTAAAGGTTTTTGTGTAGCTTCTTTGTGTGATGCAGTAACTTCAATGTACTGTATGTATGTTTACTCTTTATTGTAATTTTTTCAAGGCAGTTTAATTGTTCAAAGCATTTGCTAAACAAAAAGTGAGTTCAAGTTGATCTGACTGCTTGTATTCATTAATGAAAAGTACACTGATATGCATCTAGATCAATTATTTAATCAATTTATTGCTGTGGATTTTAATCATTAAGTGACTCTTAATGAAGTTAAATCATGAAACCATCAATCAGTTACATTTTACTTGTATATAATGTTCATATCATATACAGTACGTGCAAAACAAGTAGCTTTAGGATAAACACAATAAAAACACTGGAAAAATGCTGTGTTCCTTATGTGAAACGATTAAGCAGCAGCCAGCTCTATATGTTAACACAACTCCATTTTATTCTATTTTTCCTTCTTCTACAGGCCTGTATATTATAGATTTACTTGTAACATGAACCCATAAAAATAAATACATAAAAACATAATAATAACAATAATAAAACAGTTTTACCTGTAGTTACCTCCCTTAATAGCAACTGGTGTAGAACAACTCATTATATCACAGCCTACAGATTACTTTTATATCACTTTTATATTTATATCAGGTTCTTATTATCTGATTGGATCAGTTAAGACAGAACACATAATGACCACTCAGGTGTCTGTCCACTGGCTGTTTGTGCATTTTAGAGTTAATTTCAAGTTTTTTTTATTTGCTTTTTAAATGGTCCCACCCTATCTTACCTGTTAGCCACTGTCTCCCTGCGCTCCTGCTCAGCTGATCAGCTCTTCTGGGAGGTACCGAGGTCTAAGTGGAAGTGTTCCGGGAAATATGGGGGCGCCGGGAAATTTGGGGCCACTTCCATATTTGGCAGAAGGGGGCGCGGCCTGAAGCGCCGCAGAAAGCCGGCCACGGGCAGTCGGGGCCCCATTAGGGGGGGTTCCAAACATGTCGCTGCAGTGTCTATGGAGGTTTCAGGTTGTGTCATTGTTATGGATCGATATTGGCCGGCTTTAAGCCGGGCACACACTGTGCGACTGTCGGCTCGTTTTGAGCCGATTTTCCAGTCGTGCGACTATTTTTTGGATCGGGCCGAATTTCGACCCTATCATGGGTCGTGCTTCGTGCAGTATACGTGGGGTAACGACGAGAGATCAACACCTCCCGACAAGCTCCCGATCACAAATCGTGTGCTCGCAAGAAAATCAAACGTGTTTGAAATCCTGGTCGCTCCTCGTGAAGGTATCGCACAGTAGAAGCAGTAGATGCGTTTGAGATGAACTGCGGCTCGCCTGGCGAGTAGACGAGATCAGGCGGCCGCAGCAGGAGGTGGAGACAAAAAGCTGCAGTCAAGTCGGACAGTTTCCAGCATACAGGAGGAGACATTTACTTCCTGTTAGATCACCTGTATGTAGTTTACAGACAGCGTTCTTAGATAAAGTGTCCTCGATCGCTGATTGAAGTTAAAATAAAAGTGATCCTCCTGTTGCATGAAACGTGTTCTTATCTGCATTGTGCGCCGCCCGCCGGTGATCGATTCTGCGCAGGCCTGGCTCATTTCGAACGCACCCTTAGGTGCGTTATGAACGTATAGTGTAAGCAGTCACGTCGCATCAGAGCATCGGGCCGTACAGTGTGAGAGCATTACTCGTGGGCTGTGAACTTTTGAACTCAGCGATCTAGTCGTGCAGTTTGAGAGGCTGATTCAAACGATTTAAAATATCGCACAGTGTATGCCCAGCCTTAGTGTCTTTCATAAGGGGGGACCAAAAATCCCGGGATATTTGGAACCCGGGATATTTGGGTCCCCCCCTTAGAACTAACATTCTCTTCTCAAAATCACGTTTTTACTGCTTACCTGACATTTTTGAGACATCAACAGAACATTTTGAGTCGCGTTCAAAGGTTTGCATCCAACATTGATGTCATATTTCATCGCTTTAGTGTCTTTCATAAGGGGGGACCAAAAATCCCGGGATATTTGGAACCCGGGATATTTGGGTCCCCCCGTTAGAACTAACATTCTCTTCTCAAAATCACGTTCTTACTGCTTACCTGACATTTTTGAGACATCAACAAAACATTTTGAGTGGCGTTCAAAGGTTTGCATCCAACATGCTGTCATATTTCATCACTTTATTGCCTTTCATAAGGGGGGACCAAAAATCCCGGGGTATTTGGGTCCCCCCATTAGAACTAACATTCTTTTCTCAAAATCACGTTTTTACTGCTTACCTGACATTTTTGAGACATCAACAGAACATTTTGAGTCGTTTTCAAAGGTTTGCATCCAAATGCTGTCATATTTCATCACTTTATTGTCTTTCATAAGGGGGGACCAAAAATCCCGGGATATTTGGGTCCCCCCATTAGAACTAACATTCTCTTCTCAAAATCACGTTTTTACTGCTTACCTGACATTTTTGGAATAATATTTTTATTAGTTTTTCAGAAAGATTTTGAAACAACAAATCAAACAAGGATACATATACAAAGGGCTGTCATAGTTAGGACACAGTAACTAAGACAATTGTCACATAAACAGGTTAGACCAGCTAACCATAAGTCCTTTTGGAAATGGTTTCAACTATGTCAAATATTTGATAGTTAAAGAATCAAACAACAGATGTGACAAACCCAAACATACAGTAAACAGACATACAAGACAAAAGACATAAAATAAAATGAAATAAAATAAAACAGCTCAAAAAGATTATATTGTAAAGGGAAAATAATATATGGATGAAATAGGGATTCAACGCACAGACAACGCCAGCCCAAGAACATAGATGGTATAGTAGACAAGAATCAGGGTCGAGAAGGGAATCCCCTAAGCACAGCCGCAGACAGCGCAGGCCCAATAAAGGCCAAATACGGCTCCCAGGTTTTATAAAAAGTATCTAACTTTGAGTGTAACATACATGTGATGTATTCACAAGGGATGCAGTCCAATATAATATTATGCCATGATTTTTTACAGGGGGCAGCATCTCTGATCCAGAACAGAAGGATGTTCTTCCTGGCAGCAAATGCCAGCACGTTAAATAACCTTCTGTGTTCAACCTTCCTAATACGGCCATCTGGGAGCCCGAGCAAAAGACACAAAGGATTTAAATCGACAGAGACACCAAAGATAATTGACAGATCTGTTATAACGTCACACCAATAGTTCTGAAGCTTCACACAGGACCAAAAGCAGTGAATGTAATTGCCAATCTCTGTTTTACACTTAAAGCAAAGTGGTGACGCAGTAGCATCCATCTTATTTTTAAGAGCCGGAGTTATATGTGTACGATGTAAGATTCGGTACTGTATTGACTTAGTCCGGTTACAAACTGAGATTGCTTTTGCGCATGTCCACATTTCTTGCCAGTCAACCTCATCGATAAGAATACCGAGATCTCCCTCCCACGCCCGCTTGGTGGCATGGGAGGTAAAAGGTGAACTTGCAAGCAAAGCTTGATAAAAGATAGAGACAAGTTTCCTTGGGAGCCGTGAAGACAGGATCCTTTCTACCGGAGAAGCAGAACTATGGGTTAGAAGTGTGGTGTCCTTGGTAATAAAATGTCTAAGTTGCAGATATCTGAAAAAATCAGATTTTTGTAATCCAAAGCCCTGCTGCAACTGTGAAAAAGATAACAGTGTCTGGCCATCAAACAAATCACCAAGTTTCCGAAGGCCCTGCGCGTACCAGACCTCAAAACCACCACCCGAAAGGCCCGGCTTGAAGTCTGGGTTATGTATGATTGGAGTGAGAGGAGAAGTTAGTTTAGCACGTCCCTCAATAGAACGGATAGACTTCCAAGCTTTAACTGAACAAAGTGTGATGGGGTTGGAACATAATTTCTTTACAGTTTTGAAGTCTTTAATAAATAATAAATTTAAAAGAGGGCATTCAGACTGTGATGATTCAATGTCAAGCCATATAGAAGAAGGATCAGGTTTAAGCCAACCAGCAATCACCCTAAGGTGCGCAGCCAGTTGATAATATCTAAAGTTGGGAAGATCCAAGCCACCATCAACACCAGCCATTTGGAGCTTGGACATTTTCAAACGAGGCTTCCTCCCACACCATATAAAGGAGCTCAGCCAGCCCTCTAGGACCCTGATGACCCTATTCGACAACAAAACTGGGATCATTTGTAGAGGATATAATATTCTTGGAAGAACATTCATTTTGATCAGGGCTATCCTACCCAGCCAGGAAAGAGGTAAGGGGCCCCAACGGTCCAAGTCTGCCTTAATAGTTTTAAGAAGAGGAGGGAAGTTAGCTGTATACAGTTTATCAAAAGTAGGGGTAATTGTCACACCTAAATAAACAAAACCAGAGGGAGACCACCGAAAAGGAAATGGCTCAGACATAACAGGAATAGAGGCCACCTTTCCAAGAGGCATTGCTTCGGATTTAGACAAGTTAATTTTGTACCCCGAGAAGGCGCCAAACCTTGATATAAGACGCGTTAAACAAGGAATAGAAGAGCATGGATCAGAGATAAAGATTAGTACATCGTCAGCGTAAAGAGTAATTTTGTGCTCCGCTTCACCAACCCGAACACCAGAAATAAGCCTTGACTGTCTTATGGCCTCAGCCAAAGGTTCGATCGCGATCGCAAACAATAACGGGCTGAGCGGATCTCCTTGAGGATTGCCCCGCTGAATGGGAAAGTTGGCAGACCTTAGTCCATTAGTTATAACGGCAGCCGTCCGAGAATTATAGAGAACTCTAACCCAAGAGATAAACCTAGAACCAAAACCAAATTCTTCAAGCACTTGAAACAAATAAGGCCATTCAACACGATCGAATGCCTTCTCCGCATCAAGAGAGAGCACCATAGAGGGGTGGTTACAATCCTGAGACAGCTGGATAACGTTAAGGAGTCTCCTCATATTATCACAAGAGTTACGACCTTTAATGAACCCCGTCTGGTCCTCTTTAATAATGAAAGGGAGCACTTTTTCCAGGCGCAAGGCCAGTATTTTTGAGAGTAATTTTTGATCAGCATTAAGTAAGGCTATGGGCCTGTAGGAGGCGCACTTCTCGGGGCATTTTCCCCTTTTGAGAAGGAGAGAGATGTTAGCCTCTCGCAAGGACTGAGGTAATATTTCAGTCTCGAAGGAGTGATTTAACATCGCCAATAAGGGGTCAAGTAAGAGATGTTATTGAATTCCTTATAAAACTCACAGCCAAAACCGTCCGGTCCAGGGGCCTTCCCAGATGGCATGGCTTTCAGGGCCACCAGGGCCTCCTCTCTGGTAATCGGGGCATTTAACATACGGCATTGAGCAGCTGTAACAAGAGGGAGTTCCAAGTCTTCAAAAAAGGAAAACATATCTTCGAAAGGGGCATCATTGGGGTGCTCAGTCTTGTAAAGGTTAGAGTAAAATGACGCAAACTCCTTGTTGATAGTTTTAGTATCGAAAGACCTAACATTATTAGCATCTGTAATTGAAGCTATTGTTTGGGAGTCAGCTCTCTTCTTAGCCAGATTAGCCAGGTATTTACCAGGTTTATCTCCGAACTCATACATTCTCTGTCTGGCGAATTTGAGAGAATACTCAGAATCCTGAATCAGCAGAGTATTCAGGGCAGTGCGGGTTGCCGTCAGTTCTTTAAGTAGATCAGAGGTTGGAGCTGAGACATGTTGACTTTCTAGATCAGCTAATTTGGATTCAAGGAGTTTGCGCCGTTCCTCTTTATTACGTCTCCTGGAAGAAACATAAGACATGATCAGTCCACGAGAGTAGGCCTTGCACGTCTCCCAAAGGACAGAAGGGTCATCTGTGGATGAAGAATTAATTGAATAAAAACAGTTTAAATTCTGATGTAAAGTAGGAGACAAACCTATCATCCCTGAGAAGAGAGGAGTTAAGTCTCCACCGTTTTGATACTGCCCTTTCCTCAGACAGAGAATAAACCAAAAACACAGGAGCATGATCCGATAAAACAATACTTCCCATCGTACAAGAAGAAACCAAGAACAGCTTAGAGGTGGGAATAAAGAAATAGTCTATTCTACTATAGCTGTTATGGGGAGAACTAAAAAAGGAAAATTTTAAATCAGAGGGGTGAAGGGATCGCCAGACATCAGAAAACCCAATGTCTGAACACAGAGAGGAGAGCGACTTGGCCTGCCTCGTGGGGGAAGCCATGGTGGGTGGAAGTTTATCTAGAGAAGGGTTGAGATGGCAATTAAAGTCCCCCCCCACAAAGGTGTCCCCAGACCCCAAAACAGCAAGCTCTGAAAAGACACTGGTTATAAAATCAGGCAGGTAGCCAGGGGGACAGTAAACATTCATGAATGTAAAGTCTCTGCCTTTCAGAACTCCTTTAACAATAACATAGCGGCCAAGCTTGTCTATAACAGTAGTAAGGGGTCTGAAAGCAAGATTCTTATGGACCAGGATAGCCACACCCCTGCTAAAAGAAGAATAGGCCGTAGCGAAAACCTGCCCCACCCAGTTTCTCTGAAGTTTAATATTATCTTTCGACTCCATGTGAGTCTCCTGTAGAAAGGCAACAGAAACATTCTCCCTCTTCAAAAAACGACAAGACCGCCTTCCTCTTAGCTAGCTTCTGAAGACCCCGGACATTCCAAGAACAAAGCTTAATATTATCCATACAGGCCATGGGGTAAAAACAGGTATGTAGGCAGAATAGACCTGGAGGAGTCCGTAAAACATATCGTCCCCATCCATCCAAAACGAAAAGCAAGTATGTTCTGAGCTGTATAAAAAATGGACAAACACATAAAAAACAACATAGAAACAAAAAGGTACACTAACAGTGGGGGTCTTTCCCCAAACATGCAGGGACTGAGCATCCTACTCATAGCCTTCAAACTTACCAGAAGCACTTCTAGATAGCTAAGACCCACACCCCCATCTTTCTCAGAAAGATAAAACAGGTACCTCAGGAGGAGGGAAAATACTGAACAGAAAATAGCAGTATATGGGCATGTGCATAGTAAGGCACACGTAGAACATTCGCATACATACATGAGCGAGCACAAAATGTTTCCCTCCCTCCCCCCAAAATATTGTGAGAACATCCCCTCCCCTCTAAACCCATATAAAGATAGGAATTGAACTATAAAGGTAGATTCCGACCATAAATATAATCATAAAAAAAAGAAAAGAAAAAAAAATAATATAAAAGTAAATATATATACATGTACATATATAGCATAGGAAAAGAAAAAATATGTACATATATATACACATATATACCTGTACATATACACACATACACACAAACACACATAAAGCAAGTCCACGTGGGTGCCATAGCAACCAAAAAACGTTAAATCTCTCAATTATAGTCATCAAGTGTAATAGTATTAACCAGTCCAGAGAGTGATGTACTTCTGCCACCGAGACGAAAGCTGCAGGGCCGTCTGCCCGTCAGTCATCTGAGTTCAGAGTTCAAAGTTCAGTGATGACGTAACCGGCTAGCGAGAAATCAAAAGTGGAAGCAAGACAAGAGGCTAACAGTATGTCAGCCGATAATAAGCTGGCATGCTAACTAATAGCACGCCAGCTAGCCAGCCGATAAAAGAAGAAAAAAACAAAAACAAAAATAGACTCCAGCCCCGCGACCACACGAAAAATAAACTTATATAAAACCGTCTCGGTGGTAGGAAACAGAAAAATGCGTCAGAGCACCGCACATCACGAATTAAAATAAAGATATCCCTATTAAGAAAATAGGTAAAAACAAATAAAGAAAAGAACAAAAAAAAAGTAAACAGTTGCTGCAGCACTTAGCCCCTTAGAATATCGTCGTTAGCATAGGATAAGCCAAGCTAGAAGAAGTGACAACGGCTAAAATAAAAGAGGACAATATAGTCGGAAAAAAAAATATAAAAACGGCAAAAACTATACCGTGAAGTCTCGACACCCGTAACACCGAGAAAGTACCGTCTCTTCACGCTTCGCCTCCATCATCCGGCGCCTGTGGCTGCGACGGTGGCGGTGGAGGTGACCCCGGCAACCAAGATGCCCGAGGGGCGGGTGAAGATGCCCGCGGTGGCGGGGATGACGACGCAGCCCTGGCATGGGACTTCAGAAAATCCGTGGCATCTTTAGGGGACTGTAGCTGCCTCCTCTTGCCGTCTTTGGTGGTGATAAAAAGCCGTGCAGGGAAGAGGAGAGACGGCTTGAAGCCATGTTGATATAGGCCACTCATAACGTCGCGGTATCTGGACCTCTGCTCCATAACTTCGGGAGGGTAATCTTCGAAGATCAGAACCGGTTTCCCCATGTAGGTAAGAGAGCCTCTCCTTTTCCGAGCCGCCCGTATGATAGCCTCTTTTACTTTGTAGCGATGCAGGCACACGATGACCGCACGGGGCTTGGAGCCGGGTGGCCCTTTAGCAGTTAGCGCTCTGTGAGCACGGTCCAGCTCGGGGGGCTCCGGGAGGACGTCTCGGCCCAATATTGTCATCAGGACCTCCGCAAAAAAGTCGGTAGCAAGAACTCCGTTACCAGGGGAAATCTTCTCGTCCAAGAGCAGTATCCTGATGTTGGAGCGCCTGTGGCGGCTCTCTGCATCGACCAACCTGGACTTTAACTTAGCATAGTCGTCCTCCAGGGTGGCACACCTAGCTTCCAGTACTGCTAGCTGGTCACTTTGCGAGTTCAAACCTTCCTCCACCGCAGTCAAACGTTGAGCTTGGTCACCGATGGAAATCTGGATATTGTCCAGTTTGGAGTCAATGGTTGAGAAGTTAGCTTTGAACTCGCCACGAAGTTCGGTGATTAGTTTGGTAATGGCGGACAGGTCCGCACCGCCAGCTTCGGCTTTGGACCTCGTGGATGGTCCAGTAGACATGTTACGGACGAACGAAAATGTTTCAAAAGAGATGGGTTATGGAGAGGGGGTAAAAGTAGTCTTAGTGACTAAAATTTAGTCGGCTAATAACAAAAGGTGAGGATTTTATCGCAAAAAATGCGTAGATGGGAGCTGAGCGTAGCTACCTGTGCTCCTACTCCATCCGTGACCCCGGGCCACTCCCCTTACCTGACATTTTTGAGACATCAACAGAACATTTTGAGTCGCGTTCAAAGGTTTGCATCAAACATGCTGTCATATTTCATCGCTTTAGTGTCTTTCATAAGTGGGGACCAAAAATCCCGGGATATTTGGAACCGGGGATATTTGGGTCCCCCCATTAGAACTAACATTCTCTTCTCAAAATCACGTTTTTACTGCTTACCTGACATTTTTGAGACATCAACAGAACATTTGAGTCGCGTTCAAAGGTTTGCATCCAAAAAGATGTCATATTTCATCGCTTTAGTGTCTTTCATAAGGGGGGACCAAAAATCCCAGGATATTTGGGTCCCCCCATTAGAACTAACATTCTCTTCTCAAAATCACGTTTTTACTGCTTACCTGACATTTTTGAGACATCAACAGAACATTTTGAGTCGCGTTCAAAGGTTTGCATCAAACATGCTGTCATATTTCATCGCTTTAGTGTCTTTCATAAGTGGGGACCAAAAATCCCGGGATATTTGGAACCCGGGATATTTGGGTCCCGCCATTAGAACTAACATTGTCTTCTCAAAATCACGTTTTCACTGCTTACCTGACATTTTTGAGACATCAACAGAACATTTGAGTCGCGTTCAAAGGTTTGCATCCAAAAAGATGTCATATTTCATCGCTTTATTGTCTTTCATAAGGGGGGACCAAAAATCCCGGGATATTTGGGTCCCCCCATTAGAACTAACATTCTCTTCTCAAAATCACGTTTTCACTGCTTACCTGACATTTTTGAGACATCAACAGAACTTTTCGAGTCGCGTTTAAAGGTTTGCATCAAACATGCTGTCATATTTCATCGCTTTAGTGTCTTTCATAAGGGGGGACCAAAAATCCCGGGATATTTGGGTCCCCCCCATTAGAACTAACATTCTCTTCTCAAAATCACGTTTTTACTGCTTACCTGACATTTTTGAGACATCAACAGAACATTTTGAGTCGTTTTCATAGGTTTGCATCCAAATGCTGTCATATTTCATCACTTTATTGTCTTTCATAAGGGGGGACCAAAAATCCCGGGATATTTGGGTCCCCCCATTAGAACTAACATTCTCTTCTCAAAATCACGTTTTTACTGCTTACCTGACATTTTTGAGACATCAACAAAACATTTTGAGTCGTTTTCAAAGTGGCAAATATCCCGGGTTCCAAATTTTCCGGGATTTTTGGTCCTCACTTATGAAAGACACTAAAGCCGGCCAATATCGATCCATAACAATGACACAACCTGAAACCTCCATAGAGGGTCAGTGCAGCGACATGTTTGGAACCCCCCCTAATGGGGCCCCGACTGCCCGTGGCCGGCTTTCTGCGGCGCTTCAGGCCACGCCCCCTTCTGCCAAATATGGAAGTGACCACGGAAGTGGCCCCAAATTTCCCGGCGCCCCCATATTTCCCGGAACAGAAGCTCAGAGGGGATCGGGCCTTTGCTGTTACTAAACCTGAACTCTGGAATGCTTTACCTTTGCACATAAGGCAGACCCCATCACCATAAGCTTCATGTGGGAGGGGGGGAGGGGCAGGGGGTCAGACGGGAGTGCTGTACCAGGGCCCCAAGCATTTTCATCAAATTAGCTCAATTTTAAAAAACAATGTCATACATTTATAAAGAAAGTCATATTTGAGTAAAATACAGAGAAAAGAGAGAAACAGGGAGTTAGACCTGAACCATCACTATGCTTTGATACAATAAATATCCTGCTAGTATTTTACTTATTACCAGTTTTATTATCACCAGTTACCAGTAGGGTTGGGAATCGAGAACCGGTTCCTGTAGAGAACTGGTTCCTGTAGAGAACTGGTTCCGTGTGTTTCAATTCCATGGAATCATTTGGCACTTTATCTAGCGATTCTCTTATCGATTCCAACCAGCACGAATCTCACGTAATTTAAGCAAATTATGCACAGTCAATTCCAGAAAGCACTTACGTGATTAAGTTACGTCGGTTTAGCACGCGCATTGCAGTTGTAAACAACAATGGCGCCCACCAGGTTCAAACGCTCCAAAGTTTGGCTTCACTTCACCAAAGAAAGATGGCAACAAGGCAACTAGCAGTCATTGTAAAGTGGAGATAACAGTGTCGGGAGGGAACACGACTAACATGCAGAAACATTTGAACACACAACATGCGATAACGAGTGTCGTGTTTTTGACGCTTCGGACTGATGGATCTCAACCCAGCAGCAGTAGCCAAGCTAAGATCACCTCTGGTAACTCTGGTTAGTAGCTATCCCGCTGCCTTTGTGCTTCTTTGTAAAACACGCTATAACATTAACGCTATGCTATTAAACGAATGCCTTCTGCATTACATTTAGAAGATGACCGTGACGAGAGAGAGAGTCTGGCTGGTTCAGAGGCTGGAAGACATGATTATTTTTCTGCAAAAGAATTGTTAATTCTTCATAGTATTTGCAGATTTGCACTATGCTCTGTTCCGTTGTATTTGATAGTATTTATCTTTCTTTATTATTATTTTTGAGTGCTTAGTGAGCTCATATATCCTTTTAAAAGGAAGATTTTTTCATTTCTATTAGGAAAAATCTGTTAGTAAAATGTTACACATTCTTGTGTATTTGCACAGTTACATATTACAACAGTTAACACGTTATCCAGGCTTTGGGCCTCTTTTGACCTCACTGTTGAGTTTGTAAGGTTGTGAAAAAAATTGATGCTAATAAAACTTTTGTTCTCCTTTTTCCCCAAATTAGAATCGATAAGAGAATCGATAAAGAATTGAATCGTTAAACAGTATCGATAATGGAATCGGAATCGGAAAAATCTCATCAATTTTCTATATTTTCCTATATTTTTATATTTTTTATATCTTATATGTTTATATGTTCTGCACCAGACATCAAGATAAATTCCTTGTATGTGAAAACGTACTGGGCAATAAAACTGATTCTGATTCTGATTCTGATTCTGATTCTGATTCCCATCCCTAGTTACCTGGTAATTCCTGCCTTTTTGTAAAGCCTCCACTACAAATCTTTGGCCCGGTGAAGTGGGATACTAAAAACTTGAGTCTGTTGATTTCCTCACAGGTGCTGGTAATGGTTCAATAACAGGAGAAATCAGGAATGAACTTACTATACTGTGCTCCAAGTCCCAGGAAAGATTACAGGGAATATGTATTGTGTGGTGCAGGTGCGTTGACCACAGCAGTAACCAGGTCTGGATGAAGTCCATCTTTGGAAATGATGTGACCCAGAAAAGGCAAAGAGTTCTGGTTGAACTTACATTTTTGTGTGTTCAGTTTGAATCCTGCTCCACAAATAGCATGCTGTACCTATCTTAGGTTGGTATCATTATCTTGCTGCCATCGCTCATTATGTCAAGTAAACTTACATACCTGGCAGACCTGTCACTATTGTTATCATACTTTTTTGAAATGTTGATGGACCTGAAAAAATGACGAAAGGAACACAGCAAAAACAGAAGAAACCATCTTTAGTGATAAATCACACCAAGGCTGTCTGGGTGAAATAAGTCAGTGATGGAAAAGACATTGGCTCCACGCAGTTCTGTAAATAATTCGTCCATATGCTGTAATGGGTGGCAGTCACTAATATTTGCTTTATATGGATCCCTAAAGACAACACAAATTTAAGGATTTCCAGGCTCATTTTCTGAGTTACAACTACAGGGGAGCACCCTAGAAATGTAGACATACCGCTAGTGAATTTCAATTTGCTTGGCAGGTCCTTGTAGAGAGTCTCTAGATGGGCCTAACATGATGGCGACAGAGCTGTGTTGTAGCCTGAATGGTAGTCATATTAAAAGGTACAGTATGTAGGAACATAGGTATGCCATGAGCACAAAAAATTAAAAAGTAAATACAGAGTAATTCTACTGTAAATTGCTGGCCGTCATCTAAAGTGTTACCTGTTGTGGAAGATACATATTTTTTATATTCTTTTTATTAATACCTCTATGACTCTATATGTCTAAGCAAGATAGAAAAAAGACTTGACACTGACTAGATTTTAGTGAGCTTTCATTCCGGTGCATTCAAATGTGGGTCATGCAGTTGAGCCGTACAGCAAGTTACAGATGACAGAAATAATCCCAGAGACCATATGACATTACCAATTTAAGCATTGAGATTAAAATTACAGAAGGTTCTGTAAAAATCCCAAAGGACCATTATATCTGATTCATGTATTACACAATCTTGGAGCTGTACAGAGACACCTTGTGTCCTCTTTTCCGGCACCTGCAGAAATAATTAATGTATTCTTCATTATCTAGTTTTGAAAAATATTTAATTTTTTCTCTCACATAACCTTATCTTTCTCATAGTAGAATATGGACTTGAAATAGTTTGGATTTTTCCTTATAACGATTCCCACACTGAGGAGCATCAGCAGCTGACTAGGTTATTTCAATCAATGTGTTAGTGATACATGTGGTTCTGTTGAAGTTTCTCTTTCATTTTATCATTGTACAATGTATGTTGGTAAAAGTGCCAGTAGCATCTATCACGATGACATGAAGACCCTTGTCTAATATCTGTAGTTACCATTGCAGGTGGACAACCTTTTTGACAAAAGTTCCTGGAGCTACATGTTTTTAGTGACTGGATTTCAAACTGTCTGAGCAAGGAAAGAAATTATATAGCAAAAGCATATCAAATTATGGCTAATACGACCTTTCCGGCTGGTGCAGACCACATCCTACCTTGGATGAAAGAGATTTTGAATTTCTAGTATTGTTGCAACCAAATATGTTCTGAGGAGCAGTTCAATGTATCCATCCATCCATCCATCCATCCATCCATCATCTTCCGCTTAGTTCATAGACGGGTTGCGGGGGAAGCAGTTCAAGTTGCGGGGAAAGTGGTTCAAGCTGAGAGGCCAAGACCTCCCTCCCCCCAGCAACTTAAACTTCTTCTCCACGGCTCTTCACTCGCTTCCTTCTCTTTCCTCCTCCCTTCTTCCTCCTCCAGCTCAATCCATAGTTAATTAGGAGCACCTTGTAACTGTAATTATGCTCCATTTTCTTTCCTGTAGTTTGTTGTGCTGTTTTGTGCCCCCTCCCTTTTTTTTTTTTTCTTTCTGTATGTTTGCAGCCCAGAGTTTCCAGAGTTGCATGCTGACTTGCAGTTCCATTCTCTGGCCATCTCAGTGCTTACCTCCACCTGTGTGTGTAGATGTGTTCAAGGTATGCTGACCAGTAATCTAGTCCTCTGACCATCTCACCTCAGTGCTGCTACCTGCATCTGTTTATATAGTAATTTCATTCAGCCATTTGTGTGCTCTCCTCTCTCTGTCCTCCATCCTCTCTCTGTCCTGTCTCCCCTGTCTTTTTCTTTCCCTACCTCGCTGGTCTTCATCAGGAAGGTCCCCCTGTATGATCCAGGTCCTGCTCAAGGTTTCTTCCTCAAAGTGGAGTTTTTCCTTGCCACTGTTTGGCTTAAAGTTTTTTTTCTCCTGTTGTGGGATTTTTTTTTTACTTGCCATTATCCTCGATTAGGATTTAATATTATTGAATTGAGTTATTTTATTTTTTATATATACCTTTGCCTGGGTAATGACGTCATTGTTTTTGTCATATCCTGTTGTTGTATGTGCTAAAGAAAACAAGCTCCAGTAAAGCTAATTGAAACGTCTCTGCCAACTTATTATTTGTGTTGATAAATACGAGGACAGAACAACAGTGGCGATGAGGATTGTAACTGGGACGATGTGCTACGTTTACCTGTAGATCTGCGCGGAGCACCGAGCTCCGTAACGGAGGGAACGAGACAAAGTTACCACGGATCTGAGGGGAGATTCAGACGGAGCCTTTGCCACCGCTGCCAGCAGAGGACGGGCATCTTCAAAGAGACTCACCGTTAATTAGCAGAGTGCGCCATGTCGCGTAAGTTAACTCCGTGATGGCCGGTTACATTGGAAAAATCAATCCCTTTGACAGCAGCACAGATGATTGGACTTAATACTGTGAAAGGTTGGAGCAGTATTTTGAAGCCAATTCTATCATGGAAGATAAGTTTGTGCCAGTGCTTCTGAGCTCTATGGGAGGATAAACTTACAGCTTATTAAGGAATTTAACTGCCCCAGAAAAACCAGCAGAGTTGGATTATGAGATTCGGGTGGAGACCATGAAAAACCATCTGACACCTAAACCACTAGTGATTGAATAACGTTTTAGATTTTACAAGCGCAACCAGCATGAAGGAGAGTCCATCTCATCATATGTAGCAGAGTTGATGAGGCTGTCTGAACATTGTGATTTTGGACAGGGACTAAATGATGCAATGAGAGACCATCTGGTAAGCGGGATTCAGAAGAAATTGCTAACAGAGGAAAAACTGGAGTTTAAAAAAGCTTTTGACATCGCAGTTTCAATGGAAACAGCTGCAAGAGATGCTGTCGAGCTACAGTCAGGAGTTAAAGCGACTGCAAATGTGAACAAACTAAGCACTGTAAACAAACAGAAAGTTAAGAGCCAACGTGAGCTTTGTTACCGGTGTGGAAGAGGTTCACATACACCAGCTGAGTGCAGATTCAGGAATGTAGTCCAATAAATGCAACAAAAAGGGACACATTCAGTGGGCCTATCCTTCTGGCAAGTTCAAAGTTAATGCAACAGAAAAGAGGCTTTACAGAGACAATAAGAGAGGAAATGTACATAATGTGATGGAGAAATCAGATGAAGACAGTGACACTGGAATTGCCAGTTTGGAGATCTACAACATCAGTGATGAGAAACCTGATGAAAGCGGTGAGGCCACTGAACCCATCTGGCTCAAGCCACAAGTGAATGGAAAGACCATCAGCATGGAGCTCGACACAGTCTTAGCATATTCAGTAATATCACAAAGTGAGTTTGAAAAACGGTTATCACATGTGAAGCTGCGTCACACAGGGAAGATACTCAAACATAGACAGGTGAAAGGATAGCACCCGTTGGTATGGCACGAGTCAAAGTAAAATCCAAAGATCAACAGTGTATGCTGAATCTGTATGTGGTCAAGACACACGGACCAGCACTTTGGGGACGTGCCTGGTTGTCAGAAATCCATCTTGACTGGACAGCCATAAAGAGCCTGCGGACTACATCCAACATCCAATCCACTACACAACGCAGATTGGATGAAATTCTAAAAGAGGCTGCACCAGTGTTCCAGCAAGGAATAGAAACACTTCGTCACATCAAGGGAAAAATAGTGCTTGACAGTGAAGCGGCACCTAAGTTTCATAAAGCAAGGTTTGGCTGAAGCTTACATGCAGATGGAAATGGAAGAAGATTCCAAGGTGTTCTGACAATAAACACACACAAAGGGCTTTACCGCTACAACAGACTGGTCTATGGAGTTGCCTCAGCTCCAGCCGTGTGGCAAAGGGCTATGGATCAGGTGCTGCAGGGCTGCCCAAGCACTCAATGTTACTTGGACGACATAATCATAACAGGATCCAATGACACAGAGCACCTGAAGAACCTGCAACGAGTTTTAAAGAGACTGGAGGACTATGGACTTCGTGACAAGTGTGAGTTTTTCAAGATGAGCATTTCATACTGTGGACATGTCATTGATGCAGAAGGACTGCATAAGTGTGATAAGAAGATTCAAGCAGTTGTAAATGCCCCACAGCCACAGGACGTCTCACAGCTTCGTTCTAGGTTTTGTAAATTATTACAACAGGTTTTTACCAGACCTAGCGACAGTGCTCCTTCCCCTAAACAAACTGTTACAGACAGGAAGAAAATGGCTGTGGACAAAGCAGTGGAAAAAGGCTTTTCAAGAGACAAGGAAAATGATAACCTCTGACACTGTGCTGACACACTTTGATCCACAAAAGCCTGTGAGGGTGGCTTGTGATGCCTCAGCATATGGAATTGGTGCAGTAATGTCACATGTTATGGATGATGGAAGTGAACGGCCTGTTGCCTTTGCATCACACTCCCTCGCACCTGCACAGAGAAACTATGCTCAGATTGATCGGGAGGCATTGAGTCTTGTCTGGAGAGTCAACCAGTACTTGTATGGGAAAGAGTTCACTCTCGTTACAGACCATCAGTCACTTGTATCTATCTTTAGCCCACAAAAAAGGTTTCCACTGACCGCAGCTGCACGAATGCAGAGGTGGACCTTGTTTCTTGGAGGACATAAGTACAAGATAGAGTTCAAGCAGACAAATAAGCATGCTAATGCTGATGGACTATCACTGTTGCCTCTCACTTCAACCGACACAAAGTCTTTACAGAAGAACACACCACTTGATGTATTTACTCTTTCTCAGATCAAGAATCTGCCTGTCACAGCCCAAATGATACAGTGTGAGACAAGAAAGGATCCAACTCTGTCTCAAGTGTACATTGCAACACTAAACGGTTGGACAATGTCACAGAAAAGTCAGTTTCCTCTGTTCTACCAAAGATGTGAAGAGCTCACCTTGGATAATGGATGCATCATGTGGGGTCTCAGAGTCATCATTCCTGCCAAGCTGCGAGCCAAGGTTTTGGAGGAGCTGCATGTTGGACATCTAGGGATTGCAAAGATGAAGGCACTTGCAAGAAGTTTTGTCTGGTGGCCAGGAGTGGACCAACATATAGAGAAACTTGCTGTGCACTGTTCAGGCTGTTAGCATGTGCAGAAAATGCCAAAAGCTGCACCTCTACATCCTTGGGAGTGGCCTTCAAAACCATGGCAGAGGATTCATATTGACTTTGCGGAGCCTTTCATTAACACAACTTTTCTGGTGGTGGTTGATGCATGTTCCAAATGGCCAGAGGTTTTCACCATGAGTGCCACCACATCAGGACGCACTATTCAGGTGCTGAGAGAATTGTTTTCCAGAACTGGGGTCCCTGAGCAGCTAGTTAGCGACAACGGGCCACAGTTTACATCGGAGGAGTTTGGAAAGTTTCTCAAGTGTAACGGGATCAGGCACATTACCTCAGCCCCATTTCACCCTTTGACAAATGACTTGGCTGAGAGGTTCATGCAAAGTCTGAAAAATGCACTGCGTGCAACAGTACCGCGGGAAGTTGGGGTGCTGGGGGGGCTGCAGCACCCCCTGTTGGTGGAGCTGCAGCACCTCAAAAATATATTTGAAAAAAAAAACAAACAAACAAAAAAACATTGAAAACAAGGGATAAAAACTGTGGTTGGAAAAAAAAAAAGTTTAAAATAGGGATGCACCGATACCACTTTTTTACAAACCGATACGAGTACGAGTATTTTTATTTGTGTACTTGCCGATACCGAGTACCGATACCGATATTTCTTAAATTGGATTTCCATGAAAGAGTAATCAATTTGGAAGCATGTTTTATTTACTCTTCTGCGGATTTTAACAAGTCTTAATACAAAAAGTGTAGCAGAAGGCTATTCCAAGCCAAAAATAAACTAATCACTCTGGTTTTAACAAAAAAGGCCTTGTATAAGGCAGCGTTATCACATCAGAAAATAAAAATGTAATGTACCAGAAAACCAGAAAAATAAAAATGTAATATTTTGCACAGTTAACCTACTAAACGGTGAGCATAACTGTAGCTCTTTGTGCACATTTCAATTACACGAAGTATTAAAATGGTCTCCTGCTTTCAGGTGCACAAACCATCACTTAACATGACGTGACATATTTCCATGTTTCAGTTAAAGAATATTTACAACACTCAATGTTGTCAAATGACTTCTTCTGGGGGAAAGTGAGATACAGATTTTTTTTGATGAACAGAATCATCTCTGCATGATCAGGTGTTATCCTGTTTCTGCTTTTATTCACAATATGTGACACTGAGCTAAACAGCCGTTCGCTGTCAACACTGCTGCACAGTGCTGAAAGGTAACTGCATGCCATTTTGGCCAGAGAAGGAAACCGCATTTTGTTGACCTCCCAGTACTGCAGAGGCTTGTCCTCACGGGACATAGGGGCCTCTCCCAGGTATGTCTCTACTTGTGCAGTCAGTCCTACAGCGGCTGGGGTCAGTGCTACTGATGCCTGCTCATTTGCAATTTCATCAAATATACTGTCCAAACTGCTGCAGGCCTCTTCCCTGCGTGGCTTTCGAGTAGGTGGCTCATTTTGGTTGTGATCCTCCTGCTGGTCCTCTTCAGCAGTCAGCCTCTGCAGCTCAGCCATCAGCATCTCTTTGGCATTTGCAGCAGTGTTGGTGTTTGAAAAAAACACACATTTATACCTAACAGACAAAACATTAAGGGTTAATATCTGGTCATTTAGGAACTCCACAAAATATCCCAGCTAAGTAAATTGGAATCCTGTTTAGCGTTCACTTCTCACTCACTCTAGACACGCACGCACGCTCGCGCGCACACACACAGACACGCACACAAACATACCTCGGATCGAGCAAAGTTGCGAGGCTGTAGAGAGGATTTCCTTCCACATCCGCAAATCACTTCTTGACAGCTGCAGCTAACGTTCCCTTCATAGTTTTGATGCCGTGGTCCTCCTCGGTCTCTCGAGATAGAAATCTTAGCAGCACAGTGATTGCAGGAATTACGTCTGCTGCCATTGCATCAGAAGAGCTGACTTTTCGCGTCAACTCCTCAAATGGACCCATGACAGATGCGGTCTTCTCAGCAGTGTCCACTGGTTAGCCGTGAGATTGTCAGGGAGACCGTATTCAGACGCATATATCCCAAGCGCCCGTTTCTGTTCGACCAGGGACTGGATCATATAAAACGTACTATTCCAGCGTGTTTGTACGTCTTGCTGGAGACGTTTTGTGGGCTGATTAATTTGTAGCTGGATGTCTTCGAGGCATGAGTAGGCTAAAGCAGAATGTTTAAAATGCCCAACTATTTTGCGACCTACTGCCACAGCATCGGCAACATTCCTCTGAGACAACAGGCCCTTGTGAACCACCAGCTGGAGAGTATGAGCAGCACAAGACAGGCTAGGAAGTCCAGCATCAGTCATAGCCTTTATCATATTTCTTGCGTTATCTCGGAGCACAACATGAACGCAGGTTTTTGAGATGCCCCGGACCTGTAGCATGTCCTCGAACACATTAGCTATAGCTTGGCTGGTGTGAGAACCCTGAAATGGCATAGCTTGCAGTGTGATGTGGTGAAGTGTAAACGCATCATCTATCCACTGGGCTGTTAAGCTGAGGAGAGACAATGGGCAGACACTACTTGTCCATATGTCAGTTGTGAAACTTATTGCCGCAACATCATGCACCAGGGACCTCACGTGATTTTTCACTCCATCATACACCTTCGGCAACATTACATCTGTGATGTAGGGACGACTGGGAATTTCATATCGTGGTTCTAGCACACCAAGAAGACGGATCCAGCATTATCAACTACGGAAGGTGGCTGGTCATCGAGAGCTATAAAATGAGTAAGAGCCTCTGTTATTTTTATGGCCCGTGTGCTGTCTTTTGACATTTTCTCTCACTTTTGCAACACTTGAGTTAAGGTTGGTTGCTATGGTCTTGCACTTGCACTAGCATTAGCGAACTCTGTGTACTTAGCACTGTGATGCGTCTTCAGATGTTTGATCAAATTGCTGGTGTTAAACGACGTACTTTCCTTTCCACCCCTTGACACCGTAGCAGCACATATCTTGCACTCCGCCTTACTCCTGTCCTCCTCTTTTATTTTAAAATGCTCCCAAATCGCTGACATTTCTTAGGTTACTCTCCTGACTGAAAATCTAGCCGTCCATGGTCTTGCGCACTAGTTATTTGGTAGAAGAACTCGGCTCACTGACTCCCCAGAGAGGTTGAAGTCAGCTAGGACAACAGTCACCGGCTTAGTAGGCTGTAATAGTCGTGCTCGATCAGTTTGGTCTGCCTTGATGTTGTGGAGTGGTATCGGTGCATGGTATCGGCAATGTATGTGCGAATACGAGTACGAGTATTTTAGCTTAGTATCGGCCCGATACCCGATACTGGTATCGGTATCGGTGCAACCCTAAACATTACTATCACTTAACAAATTTCTCAAGTCACTCAGCAAAAGCTTGCTGTTCTAGATGAGATCTTCATAACAGTCCATCAGTTATTTTCTGACTCTTGAAGCAAACATAGCTTTGTTAGAGGACGACAAAGCTCATTGGTTTTGGTCTTCACTTTCACCTGACGAACCAAACATGTCGATCAGGATAAGTCTCCACGATTCTTCCAAGTGTCCAGGAATTCCTTGGCGATGTATCATCCACGATCAGCACCACGTCGCCAAAACACAGAAGTTTATTATGGGTGAAGACCATCGCTGACGTTCTTGAAGCTGTGTCAGATACTCCTTGCACCAGCGTTTCCAGAAGACATCCGCGAGGTATTGAATCTGTTTCCATCTGTGATTGACATACTGGTCCTCTTCTTTAAATACCCCTGGTGGTAACTCGGGCTTGACCTTCAGCAACAACAAGTGGTTGGGAGTGAGGGCTTCCAAGTCGTTGAGGTCTGATGATGTCCTTGTGATGGGCCTGCTGTTTATGACCACTTCAGCTTCACAAAGCAGATTGTGTAGCCCCTCTTCGTCCAGCTGTTGCTCCTTGACTGTGATGTTCTGGATCTTCCTCACTGAACGGATCAACCGCTCCCAGCTGCCTCCGTGGTGAGAACCTGCTGGCGGATTGAAATGCCACTGAACACCTCTTTGTTGCAAGTGTTTCTCAATCCTGTTGGTGTTCCATTCCTTGATCAACTTCCTCATCTCAGTGTCAGCTGATCGAAAGTTGGTTCCATTATCCAAATACATCTCTTTAACTTGTCCTCTTCTGGCGATGAATCTTCTGATCGTGTTGAGACAAGCATCGGTGTCGAGAGAAGATGCAACTTCCAGGTGCACTGCTCGAATAGCAAGACACGTGAAGATGACGCCATATCTCTTTATTTGCACTCTTCTTCTTTTCACTGAGAACGGACCAAAGTAATCGATGCTGACTCTTGTGAAAAGGGGATCATCTGGCAGGACCCTGCACTTAGGTAGATCTGCCATGAGCTGCTTGCCAGCGGCTCCATGCTGTCTTCTACAGCTGACACACTTGGACAGGAACCTTTGGATCGCTCCATTGGCTCCAGGGATCCAGAATAGTTGACGTAGCTGAGCCAACATGTGATTCCTTCCGGCGTGAGCTGTGATCTCATGAATATGTCTCAACACAAGCATTGTGATGTGTGACTCCTTGGACAAGATGGCTTGCTGCTTGGAGTTGTCAGGCATCGCGGCACGACTCAACCTTCCGCCCACTCTCATAACTTTAGTAGTACTGGATTCAACTTAAAGAGCGAGCTACTTTTCTTCACTCTCTGTTGTTCTTTTAGCATAGCCAAATCTTCTTTGAAACTTCTCTTCTGACAGCACTTAACAATCTCTGTTTCTGCTTCAGTCAAATCTTCACAAGTCAGATGCTTTCTTGAATTCTTTCATCCTCCTTTCTCCATCTACTGCTCATAGTTCCTTTCTCCTTTCCTTCAGCTCTTTCAGCAAATCCTTCAGCTTCAGAAACCATCCTACAGCACGTTTCAAAGCTGTCCAGGAAGAGTAGTGGTTCATCCACTGATCCATTGAATCTTCAAGCTCTTGTGCCTGGATGACAACTTGAGCCAGTCTTTTGACCTCAGGGTCATCGATATCTAGCATGCCAGGATTGGGATTCTTAGGCCACTGGTCTTAGGAACTGAGCAGGAAACTTGGTCCTGAGAGCCAACTCTCATTCTTCAAAAATGCTTCCACAGTCTGTCCTCTTGAGACAACATCAGAGGGATTCAGAGTGGTGTTGATGTATCGCCACTGAGATGTCTGAGAGTGATCCAGGATTGCTGAAATCCTGTTTGTGACGAACGTCTTGAAACTGGTACTTTCACTGTTCAGGTACTTTAGCACGGTCGTGCTATCAGTCCAAAAGATCGACTCACGAAGATCCAACTCAAGCTCTTTCTTCAGAAGCTTGTCCATCTTTATTGTAACTGTGGCCGCAGTCAACTCCATCCTGGGGATAGTCGGAGACTTCAAGGGTGCGACCCTCGTCTTTGCCAAGATCAATGCTGATTGAGCTTCTCCGGTTGAAGATCGTAGCATCAGATAGCTCGTGGTTCCGTAGGCATCTTCACTTGCGTCAGCGAAGTGATGTAACTGCGCAAAGACTGGAGCACCAAACTGCTTTGACTTGACACATCTATCAACTCCAAACTTCTCAAGCTGTGGCAGACTTGAGATCCACTTACTCCAGCTCTTGACCACAGTCTCTGGCAGGGTTTCATCCCAGCTGTACTACTGGCGACATAAATCTTGCAGGATTCTTTTAGCAGGCAATATCACTGGAGCGAGAAAACAAAGTGGGTCGAAAATCGAACTGACCAGGGAAAGCAGGCCTCTCCTAGTGTGTGGTCGATTCTTGAGGTTGATCTTGAACCTGAACTAATCTGATTCAGCACACCACTGGATACCCAATGCTCTCTCCATGGGCAGGTAGTCCTCATCCAAATCCAAATCTTGAAATCCTTTAGCTCTTTCCTCTTCAGGGATAGAATTCAGCAACTTCCTGCTGTTGCTTGACCACTTTGTCAGCCGGAATCCTCCTTTTGCCAACATGCTCCTCAACTCTGCGCACAGAGTGATGGCTGTTTCTTCATCCACGGCCGACTTAAGACAGTCATCCACATAAAAGTTCTTCCTTACTGTTTGAGCCGTCTCAGGGCCAAACTCTTCTGCAAAATCTGTTGCACACTTCTGGAAGCAAAGGTGGCAACACTTGGTGACGATGTGGCACCGAAGATGTGTACCACTTGTGTTCGATGAGATCCTGTTCATAGCTGCCGTCGGGCCACCACAAAAATCTAAGAAGATCGGTGTCTTCGTTTCTCACTCTGACTTGGTGAAACATGGCCTCGACATCTGCCATGACTGCCACAGCCTCCTGTCGGAACCTTAGGAGGACACCCACCAGGGAACTTGTTAGGTCGGGACCCTGCAGGAGCTGTTGGTTCAATGATATGCCTTGGAAGCTTGCAGCACAGTAAAAAACTACGCGCAACTTCTGCTTGGTTGGATGTCTGACTCCCTGATGAGGCAGATACTATGTTCGCCCCTCAGCAGGTTCACACTTGTCACCATCAAGCTTCACAGCGTAACCTTTCTTGAGCAGGTCGTCCATAAATGAAATGAAAATGAAATGAAATGAAATGAATGAAAATGAATGAAAATGAAATGAAAAATACTTTATTTATCCTATAAAGGGAAATTCAATGTAGTAAGGGCTCTCTCTCTCTTTTTTTTTTTTTTTTATAAAAAACAGACAGAAATAATAATAATAATAATATAATAACAGGTGTTAAGTCTTGTTGTGGAGGCTGATGGCTGCTGGCAGGAATGATCTTCTGTATCTTTCTGTCTTGCAACGGACCTAAAGAAGTCTCTCACTGAACACACTCTGTTGTTTGATCACTGTGTCGTGGAGAGGGTGTGAAGAGTCCTCCATCATCTTCATCAGCTTGTGCAGCATTCTTTTTTGTACAATCAGCTCCAGCGGCTCCAGAGTTACACCCAGCAGAGATCCAGCTTTCCTGATCAGTTTGTTGATTCTCTTCAGGTCTCTGGTTCTGATGCTGCTGCCCCAGCAGATGGCTGCAAAGCTGATTGCACTTTCAACACAGACCTATAGAAGATGTGCAACATCTTGGTGCAGACATTAAAAGATCTCAACTTTCTTAAAAAGTAGAGTCTGCTCTTACCTTTCTTGTAGATGTATTCTGTGTTGCATTTCCACTCTAGTCTGTTGTCAAGCTGAACTCCAAGATACTTGTATTCCTTCACCACCTCCACCTCCTTTCCCATGATGGAAACACTGCTGTGTTGATTCTTGCTCCTCCTGAAGTCGACAATCATCTCCTTAGTTTTGCTGGTATTTAATACGAGATTATTGTTACTACACCATTTCACAAACTGACAGATCAGTTCTTTGTACTCTGCTTCTTGTCCGTTGCTGATACACCCAACAACTGCAGAGTCATCAGAGTATTTCTGCAGATGACAGGACTCAGAGTTGTACTGGAAGTCAGAGGTGTAGAGCGTGAAGAGAAATGGTGAGAGAACAGTTCCTTGTGGTGCTCCAATGCTGCTGACCTCTATCTCAGACACACAACCTTTCAGTCTCACAAACTGTGGTCTGTTTGTGAGGTAGTCATAAATCCAGGAGGTTGTGGAGGAATCCACCTGGAACTTATGGAGCTTCTCACATAACAACGCAGGCTGAATTGTATTAAAAGCACTTGAGAAATCAAAGAACATGACCCTCAAAGTGCTGCCTGATTGGTCCAGATGAGAGTGGGCTCTGTGAAGCAGGTAAATGATGGCGTCTTCAACCCCAAGCCCATTACGATATGCAAACTGTTATGGGTCCTGAAAGGTGCTGACCTGCTTGTTGAGGTGGACCAGTAAGAGTCTCTCCAGGACTTTCATGATGTGAGATGTCAGGGCAACTGGTCTGTAGTCATTAGGTTCAGCTGGTTGTGTTTTTTTAGGAACTGGAACAAGGCAGGATGTTTTCCACAGCACAGGAACTGTTCTCTGTCTCAAACTGGTGTTGAAGAGGTGCTGGAGAATTGGACATAGTTGCAATGAGCAGGTCTTGAGAACTCTGGGACAGACACTGTCTGGACCTGCAGCCTTGTTCTGGTTCAGTTTCTCAAGTTGTTTTTTGACCTGATTGCAGGAGACAGACAGAGTGGAGGGGGAGGCAGAGGAGGTCTCTGAGGTGAAGAAAGATGATGCTGGTCTCTGGTCCATGACTGAGCTGCAGGGTGACAGAGTGGAGGTGTGACAGGAAAGCTGTGGGCTCACTGAGGGTGTGTGGTCTGTTGGGCTGGAGGCAGGGGGGGAACTGAACCTATTGAAAAATGTGTTCAGTTCATTAGCTCTGTCCAGACCTCCATCAGTCTGGTCCCCCTTTGCCTTGAAGCCGGTGATCTTCTTCATTCCAGACCACACATCCCTCACGTTGATCTGCTGGAGCTGACTTTCTAGCTTCTTCCTGTAGTCCTCCTTGCACTTCCTGGTTTGTTCTTTAATTAGTTTTTGTGTTGTCTTCAATAACTCCCTGTCTCCATCCCTGAAGGCTTTCTTTTTAATGTTCAGCAGCTTTTTTCAGGTCTCTGGTGATCCAGGTTTGTTATTGGTGAAGCACCTCACAGTTCTTGTTGGAACGATGCTGTCCACACAGAAGTTTATGTAATCTGTCACACACTCAGTCATGGCGTTGATGTTGTCTCCATGAGGTTCACAGAGGGCATTCCAGTCCGTAGCCTCAAAGCAACCTTTCAGAGCATCTTCAGCTTCATTAGACCAGGTATTGATAGTTTTTATGATCACTGGTTGCTGCTGAACGATGGGCTTGTAGGTGGAGGTGAGAAAAACCAGATTATGGTCAGATCTTCCTAAAGGTGGCAGGGCAGAGTAGCTGTATGCATTTTTAATATTTGCATAAAATAAGTCCAATGTCTTATTTTCTCTGGTGGAGCAGCTGACAAACTGTTGGAATGATGGTAAAGCTGCAGAGAGGGAGACATTGTTGAAGTCTCCAGAGATCGCCATAACTGAGTTTGGATACTGTGTTTGCAGCCTTGCAATAACGGAGCTGATGACATCACAGGCTGCGTCTGGAGCAATACCAGGTACAATATAAACCACTACCAGAATAACACAGGTAAACTCTCTGGGTAAATAATAAGGACGGAAACTCACAGCTAACAGTTCAAGGTTCCTCGTGCAGATCTTCTCCTTGACGGTGACGTGACCAGGATGACACTAACGCTGGTTAACCAGCACTGCAATCCCACTTCCCCTCAGCTTCCCGCTGAGTTGCTTACTGCGGTCTGAACAGACCGCCTTAAAGCCGCGAACAGACACGTTACAGTCCGGGATGTGTTCATGCAGCCACGTCTCGGTGAAGCACATGAGACTACATTCTCTGTATTCTCTCTGGGACCTGGTTAGCATCTCAAGCTCGTCCGTTTTGTTAGCTAGCGATCTGACGTTACCCATCACAACAGTTGGAAGAAACGGTTTAAATCTCCACCGCTTTTCTCTTTGCTTCACTCCTGCCCTGCATCCTCTTCTCTTTCTTCTCAACTCCATCAGGATTTGTCGTGTTATTTCACTGCCAATCCTCATTTTAGAGAGTTTTAGCAGTTGATCACGACTGTAAACAAGTCCAGCGTTGCCATGGAGACACATCATAACAAGTATCGGAGACAGCCAAAAAGAGACAAAAGTATGCTGAAAACTCTCCCGTGCAGCACAGCCTCCGAACCGACGTAATAACCTCTTCAAAAAAATTGATAAAAATGACGGCTGTATTTCAAAGACAAAAAGAAAATCGAAAAAATTATTAAAACTATGTGAGAGCAACTACAATTTGCAGCCACCTTGCGGCGCATTCTAGAATAAACCATAAAAGCCACATATTCGCCATAAAACTTGCTGTCTCTGAAGAACCTCTTCCGTAAGTTCAATGCCCGTTGTTCTGCAACAGCTCTGTTGTTCGGCAGACACAAAGATTTCTTCTTCACTGGAAGGCAAACATTGTAATGACCGTCCTTCAGTACAGCAGCCTGTGACACCATGCTGATGAACTGATGATCATCCTTAGACATCTCGATGTCTTCCTCTTGCCCAGCATCAGGAAAGTCCTTGTCAGGACTCCACTCGCTGAGCAGCAGACCCAACGTCCCCAGGTGGACGCTCCCAGCACGTCCCAGCGCGCAGCCCGGGAGCTGCGCGCTCGGCAACGCGAGCGGGCGCGCTCCCCTCCACACCTGAGGCTCGTCGCTCATCACGCACCTGGAGCTCATCTACTCATCCAGGAGGATTTATAGACTCGATCATTCCTGAGCTCCGGTGAGAGTTCTTGCCGTTCCTCCGGGTTTGTTTGGTCTCGATCATTGTGAGTACTCGCCCTCACTTCCCTGTGTCTGCTTCCGTGGAGATTGTACCTCCTCGTGATCCCGACGCTCCTAGTGGATTATTTTCCTGTGGATTTATCTTCCTTGTGGATTTATGTTCTTGTGGATTATTCCCTGTGGATTACTTTCCTGTGGAGTATTTTCTGGTTGAATTTCCTCACTGAACTTGGTTGTGAGTTTTCTTCCAGCACCGTTCTCTGAGGCAGAAGACAGGACTTCTCATCCCAGTCCCCAGCTCTGGGCACCCTCGGTGCAGGGGTTGCCTTCTCCAGCATAGGACTATTTGGTGTTGCTCTAATAAAGTCGGCCTCGTGCCTTGAACCTTCCTTCTGTGTCTGTCGTGCATTTGGCGTTGCATACAAACCTTAACAGTCCTGCATGAATTGCAGCTGCCAAAGATCTTCTAGCTTAGCCACTGAGATTCTGTTTACAGTAATTCCTGTCGATGTGTTGGCCTCCACTGTGTCGCTTCCACCTCTGAGGGCTCCATTCACTGTCCAGCCTAATATTGTTCTCACAGCGTATGGTCCATTATCCACGCTGTTAACCACTTGCAGCGGTTCCATAGCCTTGGGAACATTTGCTCCAATGAGCAATCCAACTTCCGCTTGGATAGAGGGGATTTTCACCTCCTTAAGGTGGGGCCAACTGTCAATATCCTCTTGATGGGGAATATTGTCCATAGTTACGGGAATGTTCTTCTGTGAATACACCTCTGAAAGTTCAACAAAGTGGTTGCTGTCTAAACCGCTGATCTCCAAACCAGCCACAATGTGTGTGTTCACTATTGATTCATTCCCCATAGTTCACAATGAGACGCTCACATTACGTCCACTCATGTACAGTTGGTTTATCAGTGACTCTGTAGCAAAAGTAGCTGAGCTACCAAGATTAAAAAATGCGTAGGTTGTCACTGTCTTGGTTCCCTTTTGTGCCTTGACACACACTGGAATGATTGCAAGAGCACAATCATCTTTACCGGCCCCTGTGATACCAAAAGTTTCAGCTGCTTGTACAAGGGCACTTGATACAGATTCCTGTTCTTGCTGTTCACAATTGTCTTTTCTGTTTCTTCTTTTGGGTCTTTGGTGGTAATGTGCAACAGTGTAGGATGCAGTCTGGAACATTCCTCACATTGAAGCTTCTGCTTGCAGCTGCTGCTCATATGTCCATGCTTTAAACAGGCAAAACACATACCTTTGCTCCTCAAGAAACTAATCTTGTCTTTATGTTGCTTGCTCTTGAATTTCTTGCATGCTGTGAGGCTGTGTTGCTCTCCCTCACAGTAAATGCAAGGTTGGTTGAAAGCATCCACTGAGATAGGTTCTGTTTTTGTTACTGTCTTCTTTTCATTTTCTGTCTTTGGGGACACAATGACTGTTGTAAAAACTATTCTTGATTTGAATGCCTCTGAGTATTGGGGTCTCAGTTTTGGTTTTGCTGGTTCCTTTGTGTTGGTGATGTTCTCTTTAATATTTCCATAGAGTGGATGCAGCAGATACTTGACTTGCTGATTCACAAAGTTCACAAAGTCCTTGAGCTTGACTCTTTTCTTTGTTCTTTCCTGCAGGTCACAAGCTGACTTCCTCCAGGATTCCTTGAGCCTGTATGGGAGTTTGTTTGTCAGTGCTCTTATATTAGCTGTGTTGTCCAAGTCTTCCATGTAGCTAATATCAGTCATTGTGTTGGAGCAGCCGGTCAGGAACAATGCAAAAGACTTGAGAGAAACACTATCTTCTGGCTTAATTGTGGGCCAGTCTAAAGCCTCTTTTATATATGCCTCTGCTATTTTGAAGTCATCTCCGAAGAACTCCTTTAACATTTCCTTTGCTTTGGTATATCCTGCTGTAGATTCCATGTGCATGCAGCTCTTCACCACATCATGTGGTTGTCCACTTGTGTACTGCAGCAAAAATTGAAGACGATCACGTTCATCACTTGTGCGGCCTTCAATCCCATGTTCGATGGCTCTAATGAAAGATTCATATTCCAGTGGGTCTCCTTTAAATGTTGGGATGGTGAGGTCTGGAAGTAGGGAAGCTTTGTGACTCTTCACCAGATACTCCGTAACACTGGCTTGCTGGGAGATAGCTTGGCAAAGTCCTTCTAGCACGACTCCCTGTGTGTCTTTAATTTCAGCTCTTGGTGCAGGCGAAGCTGGCTGATAAGGTGCCGCTGAAGCATTTAGTGTGACTCTGGGTGCTTTCAAAGTGGGTCCTGGTGGTGGCTGAACGGCAGGTTGTTTGATAGGTTGGACAGCAGGTTGACTGGCAAACCATGTGTGTGTTTTTTCATCTTTTTCACCGTCTTTAACTGTGCCACCTTCTTCTTCTGCAGCCTCATATTTTTGTAAAACCTCCATTTTAGCATCAGATTCGGCCAGTGCAGTTTCCATGGCATGCATTTCCTTTTTAGCCTTTATTGAAGCTTCAATCCTTTTCTGTTGTGCTTCAAACTCTGCTTCTCGTTGTCTTTTCTCCGCATGCCAGTCTGCCTCTTCCTGGTCTATGGCCAGTTTTTGTCGTAAAGCTGCGGCCTTTGCTCTTAATGATGCTCGCTCCATTTCTGCCTTTAATCTGACTGAAACTGCTGATGAAGCTGAGCTTCCAGTCTGCGATGCAGCTTTACTTCTAATAGTCACTTTTGAGGTTGTTGATCTACTGTCTGCAGGTGTATGGAGCCAAATCAAGGACAAAAGTTTTGCTAATTTGAAAATGAAATTAATTGAAAAACTAAGATTTGAACCTGAAAATTCAAGTTTTGATTATGAACTTATTTTTTTACAGTTTCATTTTTTTTTTTTCAGTTTCAGATGTTTTTTTTTCAGTATCAGATCTTTTTTTTCGGTTTCAGATCTTTTTTTTTCAGTTTCACATCTTTTTTTTCAGTTTCACATCTTTTTTTTTCAGTTTCACATCTTTTTTTCAGTTTCAGACTTTTGGCCCTGATCTGGCGTAGGGGGCGTGGCATCAACTGAGAGGGGTGTGGAATCATGAGTGACAGCATAACAGAGAAGGCTGGGGACCTTCCTCAGTCATGTTGCCTTCAGGAAACGTAGGTTGCAGAAGTTCAGTAGAAGTATGATTCAACTCTTTATATACACCATATTCACGTGATTGGCAGTGGAAAAAACTGACACTAGTGACACATTTCTGTTTAAAAAGCTGTTTTAGACTGTACTTGGCACCAATCGCAGTATAAAAGCAATAAACTATGCCAGACTGTAGAGTTCAACAGCCACACTTTAAAGTTTGACATTTCCCACTTTCCATGGCTTCCGCTCCGCCAGGACAAGCCGCGGGCCCCAGCACTCAGGTAAGAAATGTTAGCTACAATAGATGCTCTGGGGAAATATCTTAAAAATTATAATGATGTGTAGCATGTGTAAATAGGTACATAAAGGGAAAAGACGTCTTTAGGTGGGGAAAGCTGGAGATTAAACATAGGGCTAGCATTAACTAGCTTTATGCTATTACAGTAGCTAGTGGTTCTGAATTTTACAGTCCTTACAGCACAGGTGTCAAACTGAATCCATGGAGGGCCAGTGTCCTGATTCAAATGATGAGCTCATCATCAAGCTCTGCAGAAGCCTGATAATGACCCATTCATTCGAATCAGGTGTGTTGGAAGAGGGAGACATCTAAAACATGCAGGACACAGGCCCTCCATGGATTCAGTTTGACACCTGTGCTGTAAGGACTGTAAAATTAATGCTAGCCCTATGTTTAATTTCCAGCTTTCCCCACCTAAAGACGTCTTTTCCCTTTATGTACCTATTTCCACACGCTACACATCATTATAATTTTTAAGATATTTCCCCAGAGCATCTATTGAAAAAGTAGCTAACATTTCTTACCTGAGTGCTGGGGCCCACGGCTTGTCCTGGCGGAGCGGATGCCATGGAAAGTGGGAAATGTCAAACTTTAAAGTGTGGCTGTTGAACTCTACAGTCTGGCATAGTTTATTGCTTTTATACTGCGATTGGTGCCAAGTACAGTCTAAAACAGCTTTTTAAACAGAAATGTGTCACTAGTGTCAGTTTTTTCCACTGCCAATCACGTGAATATGGTGTATATAAAGAGTTGAATCATACTTCTACTGAACTTCTGCAACCTACGTTTCCTGAAGGCAACATGACTGAGGAAGGTCCCCAGCCTTCTCTGTTATGCTGTCACTCATGATTCCACACCCCTCTCAGTTGATGCCACGCCCCCTACGCCAGATCAGGGCCAAAAGTCTGAAACTGAAAAAAAGATGTGAAACTGAAAAAAAAAGATGTGAAACTGAAAAAAAAGATGTGAAACTGAAAAAAAAAGATCTGAAACCGAAAAAAAAGATCTGATACTGAAAAAAAAACATCTGAAACTGAAAAAAAAAAAATGAAACTGTAAAAAAATAAGTTCATAATCAAAACTTGAATTTTCAGGTTCAAATCTTAGTTTTTCAATTACAATTTCATTTTCAAATTAGCAAAACCTTTGGCCTTGATTTGGCTCCATACAGGTGTTATATGTTTGTCACATTCTTCAGCCTGTCCATCACGTACCAAAACCTCTTTCATCCACTCCTCACATTTCCAGAAAAATGCATCCATAGATTTATCCACTGGATCAAAACAGTTAGCTTGATCTTCCACAAATTCCTCTTCTTGCATAAGCTTCTGCAGGCTTGAATTTGTCTCTAAAAACTCTTTCTGCAAGTTACTAAAGTCAACACGAAGCATATTCTTTACAGTGTCCACATTAACATCATCCTCCATTAGCCGTTAAATTTTCTTCCTCAAGCTAGTCAGCTGAGCTTCCAGGCCTGCATCTTTCTAGACTTCTGATCCTCCATGCCTTTCTCAGTCATTTTTACTATCCTTTTTCCACTGTCTTCCATAAACAGTATTTATTTCCACTTTTAGTAAAAACACTGAAGCAACACAGTCTCAACGAGCCTTCCTTTGTTTACTCACGTAGCTCAATGCGGGTCTGCTCCACCTAATGATCCGCCCACATGTCTTAAGAGCTCCCTCACACGTGCAGCTTGTAACTTGATACTTTTCCAAAAATATCTGTGTCTGTACCTTCCTTTGTCCTCCGTTTCCAATCAGGCAGTTCCACAATCCAAAAATCCACGAAGAGCAATTTTCTGACTGAAAAATGTAGGTTCCTAGTGTTGCAGCCATGAGCCTGACGCTCTCCTCCCTCTTACTCCACCACGTCCACAAAAAACACTCCAAAAGCCGTCTTCTTAGTTTTCATGCTTTACTAGAACGATTAACAAAATACAAAAATAATTCAGCATAGCAAACAAAAACTTAGAATAGCTTGTAAAAAGAGCAAGTGAAGCGAGAGGTCAAGAAACTGTGTGGCTCAACTCCATGACAACTGACTACCCACTGCCTCACGCGGATCCTAACTGCGCACTAAAGGGCATATACTTAATTTTTTATCTATTAAATCCTCCGCACATTTTTAGGGGAAATAAAAAACACATCAACTTAAATCATCATTTACCTTAACAGATTCAAACATAATTTAGGCTCCTACATGGGGTCTTTTTCCTTTTTCATGGATAAGGTCTTTTTTTTATGGTAGTATCTGGTGATTTTATTTTTATTTTTAAACATTGTTATAACATCGGGTAGGCTTGGAATATCCAGAGATTGCAAAAGACATATATTCACCAGTTTTACCATCATTGGAGGGTTGACAACTACAGACCGCAGAATCTCACTCTGATCTTTTAAGTTAAAAGAAAGGAGATGCAAAACTGCAGGTGCAGCTGTCTGACTTTCATGTCCTGTGTAACTGAAAGCCAGGTGATGCACAAAGAATGGAAGTAGAACTAACAGGTTTGTTCTGTAAATGCTTGGTTTTAAAATGTCAAAAGCAATGTTAAGAAAACTGGTTCACTTTCAGTCTTCCTCTTTTTATTCCCTTATGACGTCCCTGGTTACAGAGGATATGCAGCTCTGAGGGGGGGTGGGGGGGGTGACTAACTGCATATCTTGCTTTGACATATCTAAGTACACTTATCAGAATTAACTGTAGAGTGCCCAATGTTCTCTCGTGCAGTTGCAGTTCCTGGTTCCTCTTGTTCCTCTCCAGTTCTCATCCAGGTGAGTGTCCCAGAGCACCTGACCTACCTCAAGTGCAGCCCTGGACGCTTTTCTGGCGATGCAGGAGGCGGTCGAATCCTTTTTTGAGCTTTTCCACCATCTCACGTCCTCCATATTGGGGACCACCGACGTGAGACAGTGGTTGTTTGTTTATGACCTCCTCCTGAGGACCCTTACCACCAAGTCCCAGCTCCTTACCCTGCCGGCCATCAGGTCACTCCACCACCACTTGATCAAGGACAGGGAGGAGCTGGTGGCATTAAAATCAGAGTCCCAGGGGGTGTATTGCCCTCAAGGTGGTCAATGCATGCTCGCCTTCCCGTGTCCTCGAGGTGGTCGATGCACGCTCGCCTTCCCGTGTCCTCGAGGTGGTCAACGCACGCTCGCCTTCCCGTGTTCTCGAGGTGGTCGATGCACCTCACCTCACTTTCAAGGTGGTCGACGGTCCTGGTTCCCGTCCGGCGCTGCGGCCGCCTGCCTCGTCACCTCCTGGTTCCCGGCCGCCGCCTCGGCCGTCCACCTGGACTTTCATTGCCTGGCCTGGAGGCCTTGTGACTGTTTGTGGTTTCTTTTTTTCTTGTGGTTCCCTGCCTTTCGGGCCCCTCCACCCCCCTGCTCTGCTCCTCTTTCTCGGTTTGTTTTTGTGTTTGGGGGGGGGGGGGGGGGGGGGGGGGGGTACTGTCAGGGCCTGGTCGCCATGGCAGCCCTGTGTGTGTGTATGTCTGTGTCAAGTTGGCGTCTCACCCTGTCTTTAGTGGTTCCTGTTTTACTTTGAAAGGTCTGGCTTGTCCTTATTGTGTTCTGCTTTGCCCTTGCTTTGCTTTGCTTTGATTCCCTGCACCTGCCTCTCGTTTGTTCCTCTGTGTATTTAAGTCCTGGCCTGCCCTTGTCTGCGTGGGTTCATTTAGTCTTCGTGGCATGTTGCATGTATTGCTGTTCTGCTTGTTTTCTTCTCGTTGTCCTCCTGGAAGTTTCAGTTAAATTTGTATTTTTGCATTCTAGTGTTTTTGGATTTCTGGTGTCTTTGGATTTTCGTGTTTTGGATTTTTGTGTTTTTTGTGAATAAACCCTCTTGTGTTTTTGTACTCCTGCTCCTGGGTCCTCCCTTTATACCTGCAAAACATGACACTCTTGCTTTTTCAAAAGTAATGATTTATGTAGTAGTCTTCTGTGCATTACTCACATATTACTTATGCAGTTTTTCCTCCTATAGAGTTGTGTTCTTATTAAAAGAGATGTTAACATAGGAGTGTAGGTTACGTTCTGAATATTGATAAAGGAGATAAAGATGGTACTACAGGAAGGTTTCTGTTCGGTAAATAATGGAAGTTTTCAAGAGCCTCCTGCCATGTTCTTTGGCAGCTGTCTTGTTGTGGGAAGGGGGGATGGGGGGTGGGTTAGTGTTAGGTGGTTTTCCAGCACCTACACTGTTTTGGAAATCTATATAAGTCGTGGCCACACGCATACTATCTGTGTTCTGTTGAGTTTGTTTTACTATCTTGGGACCGATACCTGGAGTATTGATACCCTCTCTGCTTACCTACCAACCTTCTCTGTTATGGAGAATGGCTAGCCCACTACATTCAGCTGGAGTGTCAAGGGTTTAAGTCTTTTCACACATTAAACAACTTGGAACAGCTGTTGCTTTTTTACAAGAGACACACATTCGTTGTTCTGACAATTCACGTTTGATGTCACGGTGGGCCGGGCACTCTACTTTTCAGGCCAAGGCCAGAGGGGTCTCCATACTTATTAATCAACGTATTCCCTTTGAACACCACAATGTAATATCGGATACAAATGGTCGCTATGTTATTGTCTCAGGGAAATTGTATAATACTATGATGGTGTTTGCCAATGTATATGCTCCGAATGTGGATGTTGTGGGTTTTCTGAAAGGTTTCTTTTCATCTCTTCCTGACCTGGGCTCATACTCTCTCATACTTGGTGGGGATTTAAGTTGTTGGCTCGATCCCGTGCTCGACCGGTCTTCTACTAACCCTGGTGTAATGAGTAAATCTGCATCACTTGTTCAGTCTTTCTTAGACAACTACAGAGTTACAGATATACAGACATGGAAAAAATTATTAGACCACCCTTGTTTTCTTCAGTTTCTTGTTCATTTTAATGCCTGGTACAACTAAAGGTACATTTGTTTGGACAAACATAACGATAACCACAAAGATTGCTCATAAGAGTTTTATTTAAGAGCTGATATCTTACCATTTTCCATGGTTTTCTTGATTATAACCTAAATCACTTAAGTTTTAACATCAATAGCTATGGCGTTGTACTGCCAAAAACACTGCTTTTATGCAGTCAGTGTTTTCTTTTCTGTCTGTTTTAGTCACATGATGACGTTTAGTGGTACCAGGTATTAAAATGAACAAGAAAGTGAAGAAAAAATGGTGGTCTAATAATTTTTTCCATGACTGTATGACGGCATCTCCATCCAAACAAGAGGGAGTACTCATTCTTTTCTCATTCACATCATACCTACTCTAGGATTTATCTTTTTGTTGACAGTCAACTGATCCCATTTACCCACTCCTACTCTTATCAGAATATAGTGATATCTGATCACGCTCCAGCGGTACTTTCCATGACCCTTCCTGACCTCCCTGTTGCAGAGACATTGGTGATTTAACTCAACTCCAAGTCCAATGATGACTTTATGAAATTCATGGAGGAACAGATAACCTTTTTCTTTGATACAAATGCATCATCTGTAACCTCCAGCCACCATTTGGGATGCTCTGAAAGCTTACATCCGGGGACAAATGATTTCTTTTAGCGTAAATTTAAAAAAGGAAAGCTCAGAAAGAAAGATTAGATCTGTCTGTTCAAATGAAAGAAATGGATCAAAAATACGCTCAAATCAAGAACCCTGATCTATATAAAAAAAAACCTGTAGAACTCCAAACTAGATCTGATCTTCTCTCAACACATTCAGTTGAACGCCAACTATTGCAGAGCAAAAGTCTGTTCTATGTTCATGGTGACAAATCTGGTAAAATGTTAGCCAATCAGCTGAGGGGATTTAAAGTCCAGATGGATGATGGTAACATTACCTCAGACCCTAGGAGTTTCTACTCCTGACTTTACACTTCTGACCTTCCAGATGGAAATACACTGATGGAAAATTTCTTAGATCATTTAGAGATACCCATGTTATCCCATGATAATAAGACTAGGCTAGATGAGCCTATAACGCAGGAGGAGATAGCTGCTGCATCCTCATTGCAATCTGGAAAATCCCCTGGACCCGATGGGTTCCCAGCTGAGTTTTTCAAAATCTTTTCTTCATTACTTTCCCCTTTTCTATATTCGGCGTTATCAGATTCTTTTGAGCAAGGAAAACTCCCAGCAACTCTGTATGAGGCATGTATCAGTCTTATCGTGAAGAAAGGTAAGTGCTCCTCCTATAGGCCAATCTCCCTATTAATGTCGATGCCAAAATTCTGGCAAAAATTTTGGCCCGTAGATTAGAGGGCATATTACCAGAGATAATATCAGAAGATCAGACTGGCTTTGTAAAAAAACGACATTCTTATTTTAATATGTGTCGTTTATTTGATATTCTGTACTCTCCCTCAGAGGCTAATCCTGAATGTGTCTTTTCTCTGGATGCAGAGAAGGCTTTCGACCATGTGGAGTGGAAATATTTATTTGCAGTATTAGAAAAGTTTGTTTTTGGCCCAAACTACATTAGATTGGTTAAATTATTATATACAGCCCCAACTGCCTCTGTCCTCACTAACTCTCAATGCTCTCAGCCCTTCTGTCTTCATAGAGGAACCGTCAAGGGTGCCCTTTAAGCCCACTGCTTTTTGATTTGACCATAGGAACTCTAGCAGTTGCTCTTTGTAGCTGCGAGGATATTTCAGGGATCTTAAGGAGGGGAATTGAACATAAGGTGTCTCTGTACGCTGATGATCTTTTACTTTTTATATCAAACCCAGACACCTCTTTACCTGTAATTTTACCTGTGTCGCCGTCTGTCTCTTGTCTCAGATGAGACAGAAGAGCGTGCTTCATTGGGAGAACAGCTGACGCTGTCGGGTATTTATCGGTGGAAAAGCCACTGTAGCGACTTTGAACGGCCTGAGAATGTCCTTTACCTGCAGTAGGTAGGTAAAGGACAAA
The DNA here is from genome assembly GCA_018398805.1 of Hirundichthys speculiger. NCBI lineage: Eukaryota > Metazoa > Chordata > Actinopteri > Beloniformes > Exocoetidae > Hirundichthys > Hirundichthys speculiger. The sequence goes on along the minus strand of JAGFBZ010000461.1, from coordinate 295,790 downwards.
TGAATTTAAAAAAAAAATCTATGAAGAGCTGCCTATTGCCTTTGCCCTAAACTTCAACTTGGCACATATTTAGTAATTACATATAAATTATATAATTTAATTCATATAGCTCACCTTTTCCAGCTGAGTCCATTCACTCGTGGACAGCTCAAGGTTGGACAGCTTTTTGTCAAAGATGACAGCAGCCACTGGTGTTTGTTGTTCCAGAGCCCGACAAATCATGTCGTATGTGCTGTTCCATCTTGTCGCGCAGTCGTTGATCAGTTTGTCCCAATTCAGCATTTGCAACTGCTTCTGCTTTTCTTCCAGGAGGTAACTGGCTGTGGTTGAATGGCTGAAGTAGGCAGCAGTACGTTTCAATCTGGCAACACTGTTCTCTATAAATCTAACCCCTAGCCAGTGTTGGGAAGGATACTTTCAAAACGTATTCCGTTACAGAATACAGAATACATGCCCAAAAATGTAATTTGTAATGTATTCCGTTACATTGCTAAATCTGAGTATTGTATTCTGAATACTTGGATTACTTCCACATTGAATTGCATTTTATATGTGTAAGAATGCAGCCATCAAACCCTGCTTACTAAACAGGCCTATCTTGGTGTGTTCTTCTGTTACAACTGGCTGAATGTGGTAGACCCAAGTCTCCATTAAAGTGCAATATATAATTTACTGTAGAGGAACAAAGACTATAACGGTATAGTTATGCAAAGATGTTTTGATTGGTTAAAAAAGATAATAATTGACCAACTTTCCCTTTGTAGTGTCTTTATTTACTCAGCTGTTAAAGTAAACAATACACAAACATAAAATGAGCAATTAAGTTCAAAGGTGTTGCAATATATCACCTTAAAATAAAAAGCACCAAAAGGAAACCTGCATTTTCCCTTACCCTTTTCCTGATTTTACAGGATAAAAACATAAAAGGGTAATATGAAACATTAAAAAAAAAAAAGATTGAGCATTGTTACAGCTGACTATATTCACCGTAGTTCTTTCAGGAAGAATGACACACTAGTAAAACATCAAAATAAAATAAAAACATCACTGAATGTGACCATGGCAAAATAATATTTTTTCAATATACCTATGCCAAATATCATTTTACCCACTTGAAACAATGTTATATTGAAAAACCAACATTACTTCTTGGTAATGTAACAACAAAGGCTACCAGCAAAGACCATTCCAAAATGTCAAAGTAACATAGGGTGAAAAACAATTGCAATAGATGCCTGTGAACTTAAAAACTGATATGTTTAGAACCATCTACCTACATATTTGACCCACCTACTCTACAGGTCAACACTCCAGTAAAGTCGGTTGTAACGTAGCAGGAGAGCCTGCTCAAAGTGCTTATCTGTCATTTTGTTACGATGTGGAGTGAAAATAAGTCCTCCCTGGCTAAAAAGTCTCTCGACAGGAGCACTTGATGGCAGAGTAGTATTGTACTTAACGAAGAGGGCTCTGATCATTGGATACATCTTCAATGAAGCTAATGACTTGTCTGGATCCTGCAGATACCGCTGCACCTCTTCCTCTGCTGATGAACTTGTCATCTGTGCTGTCTCAAAAGTGAAGAAGTTGTCATCATCTTCTAGATCAGTGGTTCCCAAAGTGGGGGTCGGGACCCCCCGGGGGGTCGCGGGACGCCGTGGGGTGGGTCGCGAAATGATTTCTATAAATCTTTTTATATATATTATATATATATATATATATATATATATACACACGTGGACAAAATTGTTGGTACCCCTCAGTTTAAAGAAGGAAAAACCCACAATTCTCACTGAAATCACTTGAAACTTACAAAAGTAACAATAAATAAAAATTTATTGAAAATCAAATAATCAAAATCAGCCATCACTTTTGAATTGTTGATTAACATAATTATTTAAAAAAACAAACTAATGAAATAGGGCCGGACAAAAATTATGGTACCCATAACTTAATATTTTGTTGCACAACCTTTTGAGGCAATCACTGCAATTAAACGATTTCTGTATTTGTCAATGAGCGTTCTGCAGCTGTCAACAGGTATTTTGGCCCACTCCTCATGAGCAAACTGCTCCAGTTGTCTCAGGTTTGATGGGTGTCTTCTCCAAATGGCATGTTTCAGCTCCTTCCACAGATGTTCAATGGGATTCAGATCTGGGCTCATGGAAGGCCACTTTAGAATAGTCCAGCGCTTTTCTCTCAGCCATTCTTGGGTGTTTTTGGCTGTGTGTTTTGGATCGGTGTCCTGTTGGAAGACCCATGACCTGCGACTGAGACCAAGCTTTCTGACACTAGGCAGCACATTTCTCTCCAGAATGCCTTGATAGTCTTCAGATTTCATTTTACCTTGCACACACATTCAAGACACCCTGTGCCAGATGCAGCAAAGCAGCCCCAAAACATTACTGAGCCTCCTTCATTCATGTTTCACCGTAGGGACAGTGTTCTTTTTTTCTTCGTATGCTTGGTTTTTGAGTCTATGAACATAGAGTTGATGTGCCTTACCAAAAAGCTCCAGTTTGGTCTCATCTGTCCAAAGGACATTCTCCCAGATGCTTTGTGGCTTGTCAACATGCATTTTTGCAAATTCCAGTCTCGCTTTTTTATGATTTTTTTCAGCAGTGGTGTCGTCTCCCATGAAGTCCACTTTGGCTCAAACAATGACGAATGGTGCGATCTGACACTGATGTACCTTGGCCTTGGAGTTCACCTTTAATTTCTTTGGAGGTTGTTCTGGGCTCTTTGGATACAATTCGAACGATCCGTCTCTTCAATTTGTCATCAATTTTCCTCTTGCGGTCACGTCCAGGGAGGTTGGCTACTGTCCCGTGGGTCTTGAACTTCTGAATAATATGAGCCACTGTGTCACAGGAACTTCAAGCTGTTTAGAGATGGTCTTATAGCCTTTACCTTTAAGATGTTTGTCTATAATTTTTTTTCGGATGTCCTGGGACAATTCTCTCCTTCGCTTTCTGTTGTCCATGTTCAGTGTGGTACACACCTTTTCACCAAACAGCAAAGTGACTACTTGTCTCCCTTTAAATAGGCAGACCGACTGATTATGAGTTTGGAAACACCTGTGATGTCAATTAAAGGACACACCTGAGTTAATCATGTCACTCTGGTCAAATAGTTTTCAATCTTTTATAGAGGTACCATCATTTTTGTCCAGCCCTATTTCATTAGTTTGTTTTTTTAAATAATTATGTTAATCAACAATTCAAAATTGATGGCTGATTTTGATTATTTGATTTTCAATAAATTTTTATTTATTGTTACTTTTGTAAGTTTCAAGTGATTTCAGTGAGAATTGTGGGTTTTTCCTTCTTTAACTGAGGGGTACCAACAATTTTGTCCACGTGTGTAAATCTAATAAATTAAAAAAGAAAAAAAATACAGAAAAATTCAGCCATAGTTGTAAAAATTATGAAACATGGTAGTTAAAATTAAAATAAAACTACAGATTTTCTTCCTGAGGTGATTAAGACAGATTAACATAGCATCATTTGCAGGTGTCAGGTTACGGCTCCACAGTAAACATCTCAAAGCGGATGCTTTAATACCATTAACCATTAAAGTAATGTTAAAGTTAAGTTTGCACATGACAGTAATACTGTGCACTCATGTTACATAGATATTATTTTGACTGAGGTATTCAGCTTTTATCAAACAGTAAATTTCTATATGTAAAATCATAACAGGCTGCTCTGTTCTTTTGTGTTGTCGTTAAGCCCGTGTTTGTGCGTATGGCCTGTGCGCACATTTTATTTTTTCAGTCACATCCGGGGGATAGTGGGGGTCGCCAGTCTCTGGCACCGTTATTTTGGGGGTCGCGGGTTGAAAAGTTTGGGAACCCCTGTTCTAGATCACCTCCAACTGCAGCATTCTCAGTGGTGTCTGCATCTTCAGAAGGCCCTGCATGAAGAAGACAAATCTCTTCCACCATTGCTGTTTTCATGGCTCCCCTCTCTTCATCAGCAAGCCACCATAGTCGAAACTTTGGGATGGTGGAAGCCGCCATTCTTGCCTCAGGGGAGGCCAACAGCTGTCCAAATCGTGTGTCAATGGCTTTTATAATAGCTGAGAGGATGTGGGTTGAGAACTGCACTTGGGTCAACTTTTTAGCTAACTTGGCTTTTAGGCTGAGAATGGTGGGAACTATGTATCCAAAGTAACAGTTATTCTCTCCCTGGAGCAGGTTGATTGAGTAGGCAAGAGGTTTCAGAATGGCTGTGTACTCCTTTAGAAACATTATCTCTTGAGGATGCAGTTTGGCCACTTCCAGCTGATCACAGATTCCATTGAGCTGACTCTCTGTGAGACTCATTAACTTCTCAATTGCATGATACTCTGAGCTCCACCTGGTCACTGAAGGTACCAAACATCTCATCTGAGCAATTTTCTCAACTGCATCAGCAGCAACTGATGAGCGATGAGCCTTATTCCAAATTGCGGCGCACACTTTGCCATTGCACTTCTGTATATTTTTCGAGAAACACCCTGTGAGGCAACTTTGTCAAGATCAGTCGTGGCAACAAGATTCAAAGTATGCGCAGCACATCGATGGTGAGGTGGCAGAAAAAAGTTGAGCTCGTCTTCCTCTTGCTCCTCCTGAAGAACTGCAGAGACATCAGCAAACTGCACATCACCTGTGCTTTCCATCTCCTCCATTTCACTCTCTCCATATTCACTGAAAGCCTTAACAAAATTGCTACCATTGTCAGTGACTGTGGCACTGACTTTGCCTTGGATCTGGAATACCGCATGAATCTGACTAATTTTGGCAGCAATGACGTCATATGTGTGGCGGCCCCTTATTGTTTCACATGCCAATGCAGAAGACCTTCGGTCTAATGTCTCTGGCTCAATCCAGTGACACGTGATTCCCATAAAACTCCTATGATGAGCCGTCCATATATCTGCTGTTGTGCACACAGTTTGAACATTCCGAAGAGTTTCAACAAGTGCCTCCTTCATATTTTGAGATCCTCTTTCAATATGCACCATCAATGTTTTTCTGCACATGGGTGTCCTACCCCCACTAATTCCTTGAATCATCTCACGGAATGGCTCATTCTCCACTAGTGAAAAGGGCTGCACATCTGCAATTATGAACTCAAGAATCAAGGAGTTAACTTTCCTTTGGGTGATTGCTGAGGTGCTCAGAGTTGCTTGTTTGAGAGGAGGCGTGGAGGGCATGACGCTTTGTTCCCCACCATCATCTGATTCCATTTCTGCTCTTTCCAAGACACTGGAATGCTTTCTCTAAAATAAAGAGACAGGAAAAGCACAAATTAATAACACAGAAATTGTTTTATGCTCGGAAGAGTAAAGAGGACTATTGTAAACAGCTTGCTAGAGAGCTGGCTAAACTTCAGTCTAGCTTCATAATTTTCATCATTATGCATCATTTATCATTACGCATAATAATAATAATTTGTTTTCAAATGTAATGTGTGACATATACTACCACCTTTAGACTATTCAACATGCCATGTTATCACATCATGGCCTACATAACAGAGATTTTGTGCATATCTTAAAGTACCAGAGTTGGCATGTGAGGAAACATTAGACAGCCTTACTGAAGACAGTAGGCTAAATTTAACTAACTACACTAGCAGCATATTAATAAGTGGATCGAGCTAATAGCATAATCACAATATTTCATAATTAATTTCAGTAATGGTTTCATTTGAAATACAGATTTAAACAAAAACAAACAAACAAAAAAAGCCACCATAGTATACTAGGTAGGTCCGATCATTCATTAGAGACACTGGCGTTATGCTAGATTAGACTAGCACTACTGAACCCACTTTGCTAGCCAAGTATGACTATGCTATAACAACAAGAGCATGCATACATGCAACTAAAACCATGTGGAAACATTTTAACATATAAGCTTTCACGTTACTAACTAGTAGCCTACACGAACAAGGAGATGTTTATATTTGTAGTCTCAAAAGGCATAGCTACTGAAAAAATGTAGCAGCTAGTTTTAACTAACGTTAGGCAGGGCTAGTCTTTCAACGGCTCTGGGGCTAGTAAATCAGCACATCGAAATGTATGCATACGGCAATTAAGCAAAGTCCTTCAGGTCATTCAATAGTGTCTCTGAATTAAGTACATAGCTACCTGATACAACTATAAAATAGCAAGGTGACCAGTGAAACTACAGAAGACGACTACGCCTGATTCTTTGGGGGGGAAAACTTACCTTCAGATGTTTCTTCAAATTTGAGGTGGAGTCCTTAGATGTAGAGAGTATGTTGATTGAAGGGCGACAAAGGTTGCATTGAACCCTAATGTTTCTCCCTCCCATTTCCTTGTCTTGCTTCAACGAAAAATATTTCTTGAACTTCCAGCCCAGAAATGCATTTTTCTCCTCGTTCGGCGACTCCATGCCTGCCACTGCAGCTGCTCCTCCTTACACTGGCATATCTCGCAAATAGCCTACTAAAACGCTAATTTGTTATCGGGGCTTCTGGGAAATGCAGTGATTAACTCGTAAAACAGAGAAGTATCGTCATGTAATCCATTGATTTCAACAATGTATCTGTATTCTAAATACCAACAATTTAAATTGTAACTGTAACGGAATACAGTTACTATTTTTTTGTATTCTGAATACGTAACGCCGGTACATGTATTCCGTTACTCCCCAACACTGCCCCTAGCCCCTTTCGGACAGCTAGGTTAATAGTATGTGTGAAACACAGCACGTTCATGGTCTTCATGTGCTTCTCAACTGCGTTCACGTAGTTAGCATTATCCATTGTCACGGCAACGACCAACTCCAGCTGCACGCCAAACTCCTGCAAACCATCCATAATAGACTTCGATACGTTCTCCGCTGTATGACTTTCTCTGAGCTCTCCCGTTTTTAGCACAAAGTCATTCAATTCTCTGTGATAACATGGGCAGTCACGGTGACAAACGCATCATTGGCGAGGGAAGTCCATCCGTCTGTGGTCAAAGCTACGGCTTTGTCCTTGATTGTAATTTTCACTGTATTGGCTGTGGCACCATACAGTTTAACAATCCTGTTGTTAATAGTTCCACGGGAAGGGACTTGATAGCGTGGATTTATTTCGTGGATAAATTCCTGAAAACCTACGCCGTCAACTATACTGATTGGCAGCATGTCTTTGCAAATGAATTCTGTTAACTTTTTAGTGATGGCCTCTTGTTTTGCAGCGGGAAGAGAAGTGGTCGGGCTGTAAAACGCTGTTAGCCTGCATTGTTTGGGAAGCAGGCCCTCTGTTTCGTCTTCACCAACTTTTTTCCATTCAGTCGGGTGAATTTATTAAATGCATCCTCAAATTTGTGGTAGTCGAGTGATATGCCAGCTCTGCATCGCATAACTTGCAAACAGCCTTGGATTTGTCGACAACTTTACCTCCAACTGACCAGAATCCAAAAAAGCGCCAAACAGTACTTTTTAGGTTATCTGGCTTAACAATCACGGGACACACAACGGAGGAGAATCAATGCGCACGCTGCCCTGATCAATAAAATATATATTTTGTAAATTTTTCGAATATTAATTTTTATGTTCGAATATACATATTTTTCCCATATTCGAGAAATATCCAAAATTAGAATATTAATTTACCAGCCCTAGTCTGTACCAATCTTCATTCCCAAATCTTTCTTTGATTCACTGGACTCAATCATTTCAGCCTATATATGGAAGGGCAAGCGCCCTAGAATAAATAAAATGTATCTTCAAAAATCTAAAGAAGATGTAGGTATGGCACTGCCCAATTTCCGTCTTTACTACTGGGCTGCTAACATACACTGCATTACTTTCTGGTCACATTTTCTGGGTTGGGCTCGCTGCCCAGCGTGGGTGAGGATGGAGTTAAGTTCTGTCCGAGATGTTTCCATTTTGGCCCCTGCTTGGGTCGCCGCTCCCTCTCCCCCCAGAGGGGTGGACTGACAGTCCAACGGCCTGGCACACAATGAGGGTGTGGGCTCAGTTTAGGAAGCATTTCGGTTTTTGTGATCTCTCTCTCTTTAGTCCTATTCTACACAATCCTCTCTTTCAATCTTCATTATCTGATTTTGCATTCCAAGAGTGGCACCGGAGGGGTATAGAGAAATTTAAAGATCTTTTGTTTGCTTAATTCGCACAACTGTCTAAAAGGTTTGGTCTACCAAACACTCATTTTTTTCAGATATCTGCAGGCAAGACACTTTCTCTGCTCCCAGATGGCTAGTTACCCTGAGGCAACTACTCCGACCACCACCGATGTGCTACTCGGTCTTTATCCATTTTCCAAGGGATTAATATCGACCATTTATAGCAAACTGATGGGCATAAAACAAGCTCCTCTGGACAGAATTAAAATTGCTTGGCAGCAGGATTTAAACATTCAATTGTCAAACGGTGTATTGGATTCGATTTTAAGGCTGGTAAATACAACATCTCTCTGGGCACGTCACAGTTTGTTACAGTTTAAGGTGGTACATAGGGCACGTATATCTAAAGTGAAATTATCTCATATGTACTCAGACGTTGATCCTTTATGGGATAAATGTAGGAGAGGTGAGGCCTCGCTTATCCATATGTTTTGGACCTGTCCAAGTCTGAAAAGATACTGGATTGATGTTTTTCAAACCCTGTCCCTTATTCTTAATCTCGAGTTGGAGCTCAACCCACTGATTGCACTTTTTGGCACCACCAGTGAAGACTGCCTTACTCCAACCAAAAGCCGCGCACTCTCCTTTGCATTGCTTTTGGCTAGGCGTGCAATTCTACTGAGGTGGAGAGATGTTGCCCCGCCCACACCTGCTCAGTTGTTGAGGGGAGGTAAGTTTCAGAAGGTGTGGAGACCTTTCCTTACATACTTTGAAAATCTTAAGTCAGTTTGACAGAGTGGCTGCCTCCATTTCCTTTCACTTGTCTCACTTTATGTCCATTTATGTCAGTTATAGTGCCTAAATCTGCCTTCTTTTACTTATTTACCTTTATTCATCTATTTGTCCTGTTTGTTTATTTACTCATCCTATTTTTTTATTATTATTTTATTTTTATTGTTTATCTATCTTGTAACTCAATACTTGACTTCCTGCAGTTCTCTATAACAGTCCAGGTATAATACTCCTTAGATATCTCGGCTTGTAGGTGTGGCTAGTGGGAGGGGATGGATGTTTATGTTGAAACACTGAAAAATGTATGATGCTTGTGCATTTTTGTGCTGTGTTATATGTAAAATTAAATAAAAATATTTGAGAGAAATTGTTCTTGCTTTTCACAGAATGCTAGAAAAAAAAAAACCTAGTTGAAACTACTTTTCTGCCTGTTCTGGATTATGGTGATGTGTTTTACAGGAATGTATCCATAACATTATTACAGTCTTTGGATTCTGTGCATCATTCTGTACTGAGGTTCATTACACATAAAAATAGCTTTACTCTTACTGTAAACTGTATGAACTGGTTGATTGGTCCTCACTTTATATAAGAAGACAAAAACACTGGTTGATCTTTGTGTACAAACTAATCAGCTTCCTACAAACACCACTTAATAGTAGTAGTAAATCAGAGTGAAATCTCAGGTCTAATAAATAGATTGTGTTAAATGTTACCCCAAAAAGATCTGAATTTGTCAAGACTGCTTTTATTCATAGAGCTCCAGGTACGTGGAATGGATTCCAGAAACAGCTAAAACTGGAAGCTCTTATTCCACTTTCTGTTTTTAGATCTTACCTTAACAGTGTTTCACTCTTGTTTTTAAATTCATTTTAGTTTAAGGTAGCTTTTAGGTTTCTCTGTTGTATTTATGAGTATTGTCTGCTCCTTTTGTTCTTCTGCCTTCTAGACCAGAGCTCACTTGAAAAAGAGATTTTAAATCTCAATATGATTTTCTCCATGGCAAAATAAAGGTGAAATAAAATAAAATGTTTAAAAATCAGTTCATTAAGCTTCATAGTATTACAGACATTAGTATCATCAGTCATCTCGTATGAAGCACAGACAAACAAGAGTGCTCAGAAAACTATCTAAAGAGATGATGAAGCTGATGATCAAGCGAGATAAAATCTCTCCCTTGTTAGCCTCCCTCCATTGGCTTCCCGTGAAATTTCGAATTGAGTTTAAAATTCTGCTTCTCGCATATAAGGCCCTTAATGGCCTAGCTCCGCGCTATTTACAAGACTTGATAGCATGTTATGCTCCTAATAGAGCTCTTTGCTCTCAGAGTGCAGGATTACTCGTCATTCCTAGAATATCTAAAAGTAGGTTTGGAGGACGGGCCTTCTGCTACCAGGCACCTTTATTATGGAACCAGCTACCAGTTTGGGTTCAGGAGGCTGACACCATCTCCAGCTTTAAAACTAAACCGAAAACATTTTTGTTCAGTAAAGCCTACAGTTAGTCTAAACTATAGTGTGTAGGGGCTAATAGTTATAGCCATAGCTGTAGTAGCTCAGACTAGAGTAGCTCGTCTTAATCACAGGTTCGTCATAGTTATGCTGCTATAGGCCTACGCTGCAGGGGGACACCAACATGATCTGCTGAGAGGTGTCTCCACTGCTTTTCTCCTTTTTCTTCCCTTTCTTCTTCCCTCCCTCCTCCTCCAGCTCATTTATAATTATTTGAGAGCACCCTGTTACTGAAACTGTACTCCATATTCTTTGCTTTCCTGTGGTTTGTTGTGCTGTTTTTGCCCCCGTTTTCTTTCTGTGTATTTGCAGGCCAGAGTTTCCTGGGTTTCATGCTGACTTGCAGTTCCCTCCTCTGTCCATCCCAGGGTTCTCCTCCACTTGTGTTGGGGTACCGACTGGCGTGGTGATGGGCGACCTGGTCCTCTGGCCATCTCATCCCAGTGCTGCTACCTCCATCTGTTTATGTTTATATGGTTGTTGTATTTAGTCATTTCTGTCCTCCATCCTCTCTCTGTCCTCCATCCTCTCTCTGTCCTCCATCCTCTCTCTGTCCTCCGTCCTCTCTTTGTCCTCCATCCTCTCTCTGTCCTGTCTCCCCTCTTTTCTTTCTTTACCCGGCTGGCCTTCAGCAGGAAGGTCCCCCCATATGATCCAGGTCCTGGTCCAGGTTTCTTCCTCTTAAAGTGGAGTTTTTCCTTGCCACTGTTTGGTTTAAAGGTTTTTTTTCTCCCTATGTGGGAGTTTTTTTTACTTGCCATTATCATTGATTTGATTTAATATTATAATTCTAGTTAATGATATTTGCTCGGGGGTCATGCTCTAGGTCTCTGTAAAGTGCCTGGAGACAATTGACATTGTAACAGACGCTATACAAATAAAATTGAATTGAATTGAATTGATTAAAAGACCAAATGTTCCACTACTGCCCCTCTGAAAAAGAGGGTATCTAACAAAAGTTGCTCAGATCCCTGGTATTATTCACTAGGGCTGGACAACGATTAAAATTTGTAATTGTGATTAATCGCATGATTTCCCTGATAAATCATGATTAATCACATTGTATACGCAAAATCAAATAATAAATTCAAAAGTAGTGTAAAGTTCACTTTCATTTAAATGTTCTGCTGACATACGAACTAAAGTGCCATAACATTTGTTGTTCAAACACTTTTAACATCAGCCCTAGTCAGTAACACATATTTAGTGTAAATCTCATCTTAAAAAATGTCAAATAAAATAAAGCTTATTGCCACTGCCAAGGCATTAAAGGAGCAAAAAGCGAAATCATTTCACCGCTAGGTTTGCTGTTGAGCACTGCCTGTAGACCAAAACAAAGTGTGCCATTAGCCACACCTCCCTCTGCCTCTGCTCGCCACCAACCCCCCCCCCCCCTCCCTCCCCCACACACTCCCCCACTACCCCCCCGCTCGCTTCGAAGATCTACATACACCGAGCAAAACATCACCATGGCGAGTAACAAAGTAAGTCATTTATAACATTATAATGTTTATACTGGTTTGTCCGTAAATTAATCTTTATGTCACTAATTTAGTGAGTCACCATTAGCATCAAACGTTATCTATTCGCCGCTAATTGCGTTAGCAGACAGTTCAACGTTAGTAACAATATGACGGCAGTGAATAGCTCTCCTGTTTTGTTCCGCTGTCTGCCATTTCAGTTCGAAAATGCTGCCGCCGTCACTACTCACTGGCTGTCGCGTTTTATAGAGAGGGAGGGGGGAGGAGGGAGGAGGGAGGAGGCGAAGTTTCACATGAACGCACATGAACGCGCGGCCGGACCGGCTTGTAAACTTGAGGCTGGAGATCAACACAGAGAGCGGGTGTGTGACGTCATCCTATACTCCAGATGAAATTACACCTCTCGTTCTCCATGTAGCGATTTTTTAATTCCTTCAGTCTTAAATAATGGATTTCCACTTATTGCTCCTTTAATGTCATCTTGTTTATATGAAAAATAAAAAAAAGTCTACCAACAAAATCCTGAGCCACAATCATAACATTAAAACAGGTAATTTCTGAGGTAACAGCAGAAACTTTTAACGGAGAGAACTTTAAAATGAAAATGTCCATGTTAAAGTTCTGTAACTTTACCGCTCTCCGTGTCTGTTTTAGCTTTTCCGCATGTTTTTTCCGCCAATTCTCTTCTGGTTCCGCAGCAGCCAGTAAACAAAACAAGAGCATGTGAGCAATGTGCGTTAATGCGCGATTAAATAAATGTTGGCGTTAATAAATTAATGGGTTAATGCCATAATAACGCAATATTTTGCCAAGCCCTATTATTCACATATCCACACCCTGAAACAAATAACACGAAAGAAGTGGTACTCTTGTGAATCTGTAGAATCCCATTGTGCCTGGAAACATAGTCTGACAGTATATAGAAAAGCCCTCTGCAATGCTAGAAGGGCTTACTATTCATCGTCAATGGAAGAAAACAATAATAACCCCCGTTTTCTGTTCAGCACTGTAGCCAGGCTGACAAAGAGTCACAGCTCTCAGTAGTGAAGACTTTGAGTTACTTTAGCAATAAAATCATCAGAATTAGAGGGGAAAAAAAAAATCAACCAAGCCCAACCACCAACAGTGGTAGGTGTTTCTTTAGCTTCAGTAACTTCCTACAGTCCTGACCTGAATCAAGACTGTTTCTGTCCTGTAGACCTCTCTGAGCCCACCTCAACTATCAATAAAGCTAAACCATCCACGTGTCCATTAGATCCCATCCCAACTCAACTACTCAAAAATGTTTTCTCTTTTATTGGGACATCAATATTAGATGAGAATAACCTATCCCTAAAACCAGGATATGTTCCACAGGGTTTTAAAGTCACAGTAATTAAAGCTTTATTTAAAAAAAAAAAAAAGGTGTCTTGATCCAGACATTCTAGCAAATTATAGACCAATATCCAACCTTCCATTTATCTGTAAAATTCTGGAAAAAGTAGTTGGTAGTCGCAGGTGGTTGCCAGCTAGGCGACTACCTAGTAGTCGCCTAGCTGGCTACTACTATCTAGTGCTGCTTTGATACCATCAATCACAGCATTTTAATGCACAGGTTAGAGCAGGTTATTGGAATTAAAGGGAGAGCGCTAGGCTGGTTTAAATCATACATATCAGACAGGTTCCAGTTTGTTCATGTTAATGATGTTTCTCCATCCATCCATCCATCCATTATCTATGCCCGTTTAATTCTCTGCAGGGTCACGGGGATCTGCATGAGCCTATCCCAGCTCACTTCGGGTGAAAGGCAGGGGTCCACCCTGGACAGGACGCCAGTATGATGTTTGTCCATGACATTTTCATTGCTACTCTGAGGATACGCAGATGTATTTATCCATGAAACCAGATGAAACAAAACCGTTAGTCAAACTTCAGGCATGTCTTAAGGATATTAAGACCTGGATGTCCTCTAACTTTTTGCCTTTAAATTCAGATAAAACAGAGGTTATTGTCTTTGGTCCCAAACACCTGAGAAATGGAGCAGCCAATTTTGTATTGTGGTGATACAAATCAGCAAGAGAGATCACGTCTCTCCCATGTTAGCCTCCCTCCACTAGCTTCCCGTAGAATTTCAAATCGAATTCTGCTACTCACATCTTAATTAAGGAGATGGAAGATGTGTCCTGCTGGCTCAAAGAGAATCATCTCACTCTAAACATTAAAAAGACTGTGTCCATGTGCTTTTCTATAAGGGGGAAAGCCACCTGTTCTGTCAGAATAGACCAGGAGGCAATAGATGAAGTAAATGAATTTAAATTTTTAGGCATTATTTTAGACTCTCAGCTTAAGTTTAATAAACATATTAAGAAACTCACCTCAACACTGCGAACAAACTTGAACTGTTTTAGAATGATAAGGCATCACATACCCACCAAGGCAGCCTTATTGTTCTTTCATGCCATGATACTCTCTCATCTGTCTTATTGCATCACTGTTTGGAGCCAAGCCTCCCAGACAACAATGAAACCGATTTTATCACTATATAAACAGGCACTTAAAATACTGGACCAGAAACCAACAATGTGGCATCACTGTGTAATAGTAAAGAAATATAACCTCCTAAGCTTTGAGAATTTTATGAAGTTTTCTTTTCTTAAACTAATTTTTAAATATGTAAATAACCTTGCTCCTGCTGTGCTTTGTCCTTTTGTAACAAAAATAAGCACAAGAAGGGTAGCAACCAGGGGAGCAGTGAATGGCAACTGTATAGCAGAGGGTCGTAAAACCAGTTTTGGCCAATCTAGTTTCTCAGTACTTGGGACAAATTTCTGGAATGACTTGCCATCAGAAATAAAAACACAGACTGAGCCTAAAATATTTAACAAAAAAGTAACAATTGCTTAAGGTAAATCAAACATGCAACCATCATGACGGGCAATAGACAACACACGCACATACGCACACACACACACCTTATACTACTTATATATACATGCTGTGTTATTTATCTTTTTGTTATACTATTTATATATACATGCTGTGTTATTTATCCTTTTGTTTTTCTGTGTTGTTTGTTATCTTATGGCATGTGTCAAGTGACCCTGAGAAAAAGTTGGAATCAACTCAGCTTCTAATCAATAATCAATATTACCTCTGTATGAAATGTGTGTGTGATTCTAGTCAATGATCAGAAACAAGATGTATTAGTAATTTTGTAATAGATCTGTGTTAGTTTGAATGTTAAAAGAAAAACTTATTTTTGTTGGGTCAAGACGGACACAGACAGAGCGGAGCGCATGTTCCTCATTGGAATGTCAACAAAGCCGAGTTTCAAAATAATTCTGCCAGCTCCGGGCCACCAAGACACAACAATGGCGAAAAGCAGTCTGCTGTTTGTAAACAGTGAATTCTCTCCGCAATACACACTAGTGTAACCGTGGCTGGACAGGTGCAGAAAGTGGCGGGCCACGCTGACCTTAGCAGTGACGCAGTGACTGTGGACTTTGTGCAGAAAAAAAATGGTGAATGAGGCACACATTCTGTGGTTAACTAATTAATCCAGCAATGGCTCACTTGAGGACATTGTAAGACAGACATGAGGTATAAATCATTGAATAAGGATTAGCTTTAGCTGATTAGCTTTAGCTTAATGAGTATTTGCCCCAGACAAACAATGTAACCTTGGAGGATCTTGTGATGTCGTGATGATATGTAAATTATGTGAACGCCTCTTCTGACCTATGAAATGGCTGTGTGACACTGTGTATGAATAATGTATGAGGGAGAAGCCAAAACGAGGAGGGTTATGTATAATTATGTAGACCTCTGTAATTTTGGGTAACCAATCAAATGAAGGCTGGTGCAGGGCGAGCAAGGAGAGAGAGAGCGCATAAAAAGAGAAGGCAGAGGGACTCTGTGTGGATTCCTGGAGCGACTTCAGAAGAAGAAGGACTAGCTGGGACCTGGACGAGCGACCCCCATCCGGAGGATTAACTGGAAGGAATTTCTTCAAGAAAAGAAGACAGAAAAACGCTTGGAACAGGATCGACGAATTTTTCCCAATTCTTGAAGGAATAATTGGAGCCTTTTTGGTTAGCCTAGCTCACCGCTAGCAAGGAGGAGGGGCCGAATCAGCGTACCTGCAGGTACCTGATCGTTTGAGCTCTCTCTCTCCCTCACTGCCAGCGGCCTTGAAAACACAAAGGTGCACATTGCGTACCAGCCTGTCCTTGAACCAACCAGATGAACTGATTCGTAAGCTACAGCTCAATTTTTCCCTTTTTCAAGTAGAATCAATTTGTATAACCAATGAATGCTGCTGCTTAACCTTGCTAAATCTGCTTTAATAAATATAAAATTATCATAAGATGTCGTTGTGGACATTACATCTGTATCCAGAATTTTGAAGACTTGTTTATGCCTCTGCACTAACACACAGGTTCTTATGGGTTATTCTAGTCATAATATTGTCAAACTATCCCTGAGGCTTGCTGTCCGAGCCACTAAAGTTTTTCCTAGCCTGTAACAAGAGCCCAGATCTTAAGAGGAGAGCTGCCGTTAACAGACGTGACCGATAGCTGGACTTCGAGCCACCCGGCTTTTCCTCTTAGGACAGTTATTGGAGTAAGCGGGGTAGGCGTCTGGAAGTAGGCAGTGAGAGCTAGGCGTATCTCCTCGACACCAGCTTAAATAAGTTGAGGAAATCTTAGTGAGGTGAACCCCCCTAGGCCGCAACTTCTTACCCGTAGGATGGAGAGCTGGTCCCGGTGACAGACTCTGCTAGTCAGAGACTGAACCAAAACTGGGGGATCTAACATTTGGCGCGAACAGGGACCTGAGAAAGTGAGTTTCAGGTCCAACCAATCTGGACCCCCCGGATGAAAATTGTGCAGCAGGAGGGAGCCTGCGCAGGCACAGAAGATCGACTCCTCCGTGAAGACAGCGAGGGGGGGCCGAGCCCGCAGTAATTGCAGGGAGCAAGCGGGATTGAAGAGGAGCGAAGGTCGACGGAGAAGTTCAAGAGGAAATCCCAAGACTGCATGGAATAGCCAACCAGTCTGGACCTCATCCCTGACCCCGACTTGGTACCTAGGGAGGCTTTGAGGAACAGACGACTTGATCAGACAAAGACAGAGAAGAATGAGAAGAATGAGAAAAATGGTGACAGGACAGAAGAACCTTAGCCCAGAAGAGGATGACCCAGGGTTGGGACCGAGGACTGCAGAAACCAAGCCCCATGGGACGGCCTCGCCGTCTGGGAAGGCAGAGGAGCGGAAGAGACAAGCCCAGGAGGACCGAGATAGGTTAGCTCAGGGCTTAGGGCAGAGTGAGTTCTTAGGTAGCAACCTAGACGAGGGATCTGAGGTACAGAGCTATGCCTCTGAGCCCACACCTAACCGGCTGAGGGAAGTCGGGATGGTGGATATAGGAGGGGCTGAAGACCCACAAGAAAGGACCCAGGTTCGGCCAGAAATGGCCCAGAGTCAGACGAAGGAAAAGAAACCATCTGACCCAAGCCTCAGTATGGAGGAAGAATTGGATGAACAGCAGACCACGCCCACACCATTGATACGGAGTTGTGTAGAAGAGATGGACCTGGATTTTCGCCAGATACAGCTCGGGGATGGACCTAGCTAAGAAGATACAGAGAAGAAGAACTGGGGTGGTGATGAGCCCTCAGTGGGGTCGCCCCCACTAAGGAAGCGGACCGTAAGAACGGAGAGGCTCTCATCCGAATCACCGCCACCACAAGGACGACTAGAAAAGATAGCAGTGAATTCCCTAGAGTTGAAAGGTAGGCGTGTCCCCCCAACTTGGCACCCCTTTTCCCCCAAAGAAGAGATCGCCCCTGACCTTGGAATGGTGCCCCCGGAGGCCCAGGGAAGGGCGGAAGAAGTCAGACCCGGAGCCCCTGCACCGAGCCAAGATGAGTTTCTCTTCATGGGGGGAGACTCGCCGAGGGCCCTGCCTGCCGTGATGAGAAGTCGAGGAACCGAAGGTAAGAGCGTGACAGCGAAGACCCCACCGGAGGTGGAGATAGCGAAGGTAAGTCCTTGGCAGGAGTCACCACCGCCATCGGGGAACCTACTGGAGACAGGCCTGGTGGAGGACTCGGAGGGAGAAGAAGAGGAAAAGTCAGATGTGGCCAGCCTGTGCTCCCTGACTGAGAAGAGGCGTGAAATCTCGACGGAATTGAAGATGGCGAGAGGCCAGGGAAAGAAGAAGCCAGTAGAGTTCGCCAATGTGAAGGTGGTAACCGCAAGGATGGCCCGAGACCTGAGTTGGGGAACCCTAAAGACCAGAGATGGCAGGGAGGCATACACCACAGTCGGCCAGCAAAGGTATGACCTTCCATGGGAGTGGGCTGAGGACCTGGAGGTGAACCTGACCCTTGGAGTAACCGCACCAGCGAGGGAGTGGGCTAACATCCTGATGACTCCCTCATCAACCACCCTGGCAGTATATAGGGAACTGACTAAGGATTTCCGGGGAGCCTACTTGGCTGTCACCCACGATGTAATGCTGCGAAGAATGAAGAAGGCAGCGTTGTGGCAAGTCCGGCGGTTGGAAGCGGAGAGGCGTAGGGCTAGCGACATCTCATCGGAGGACGAGGAGAGACAGGTGAAGCCCCCGGTGAGTACTGCAAAACCCAGAGAAAGAGAAGCAGTGGTGTGCAGTGATCCTCCCCTGACAGCTTCTAAAGAAGACCATTTCAGGGAAATCCAGAAGATCAACACCCTGGTAAGGGCCAAAGGAACGGATGAGAAGACAGCAGAATACCTGCAGACGATTTGGGCCCAGCTTAACAGCATCAGTGACGATGAAGAGGCAAAGAGGTTATGGTTATGCCATATCACAGGTGATGTGGCAGAGAAAGGTGAGGCGGTGGTTGAGCTTTATAACCGGCTAGTGTTGGAGGACCTGAGAGATGAAGAATCGTTCCTGGCCCAGTGTGAGGCCGACCTGACCAAAGGGGCCCAGGCCGGGCACAGGATGAAGAGGACGGCGCCTAGTGAACGGTTTGTGAAGGCTCTGAGGGTGGTGATGACCTGGTCGAGGAGAGGAGGCGAAATTTGCGACCAGGCCAAGGACAGGACACATGGTGGCCACCCTGGATCAGGCCATGAAGACATGGGATCGGGAAACCAAGTACTACGAGGAGAAGAGGAAAAAGGAGACCAGGCCCTCTGCCAAGGTTTCAGGGAAGGTGGTCGCTAAATTGACCACGCAATATCAGGAATCAAGACAGGACTATCAAGGCCGACCCCACCCCTCACATAGAACACCCACAGCTTATCAGCCCAGGCAGCCACCGACCAGGAAATCAGATGGAAAGCCAAGAAAAGGTGATTATCTGCCAGCCGAGGAGTACAGCAAGTTAACACCAGAGCAGAAGGAGGCCCTCCGGCTTGCCCGTAAGGCAGCGGGGGGGCCCCGGAAATGAGGGGTTTGAAGGCGCGGGTCGCTCTGGGAGATGCCTACTGGAAGAGGGACAAAATCTACGCTAAGGTGGACGGAATCCCATATCTGGTGGACACTGGAGCTGAGGTGTCGATGACCCGCAGGAGCCTTGAGACAGTAGGACACCTGAAGATCCAAATTGTCACCGGAACCAGCGAAGAGGTGCCAATTGAAGCGTGGAAAGGAATGGTGTGGGTACAAGGCCCAAAAAATCTGATTATAGTAAGAGAGTTGAAGGAGCTGGGGAAACCCAGAAAGAAAGGGGGCCCTGTGAAGAAGCGGTTGAATCTGCTGCAGTCAAGGTCAGTTGGCATAGAACCAACCCGAGTAGAAACAACAGCCAGTGAACGGATGGTAAGAGTGACCAACCAACTAGGTGATTGTCCGCCAAGGACAGAGCAGACAACGACCCTCCTGGATCAGGCTGGAGACCGGTGATCAACGTTAAGGCCATCAACCGACACTCAACCACCAATCAGGCGGGCCTCATCCACCCACAGGGGTCTCTGGAGACTCTGCAGGTTAAGAAGTTCAAGTCTGAGAAGAAAGAAGAGTTTCAGCAGCTGAGCCTGGACGGCCGTCGACCAAAGGCCTCTGGAAGGGCTGAAGAGGGCCATTCATGCAGCTGAAAGATTAGAACCCGGGAGTCTCATGGCGAGGTTGCTAGTGGGGGTGAGGTTGCTAGCGGAGGTGAGGTTGCTGATGAAGGTGAGTGGTGAGGATGATGACGCCGTGCTGAAGGTGTGAAACGAAGGAGGGGGTATGGTGACTCTGTGTTGGTGAGATAATTTGAAGTAAGGCGGAAGAGATAAAGCCATCTGTGAGGCAATGAGTTCAAAGGAGCTAAAAATAGAACAGTAGCTCACCATGATTTGGGAGAAGAAAAAAAAAGGAAAAAATAATAGATAGCTGTGTTATGGCTGGAAATAGAATTGGATGTGCTGCAGCAACGGGCACATGCTGAATAAGAAACACACGGGCGGAAAAACGTGGAAGTGGACCGCTACGTACAAGAGAGAAGACTTGTCTTTGTCGTGATGGAGAAGTGGGACAGGACACCTAGAGGCCGGGTGGTCCCAACAGAAGCCGTGAGGGAGGTGGTACTGGCCGCGCAGGGAGCGCTGGGTCATGTAGGCACACTCCCCACATGGAGGGAATTGGAGAGGCAACAGCTCTGGATCGCCTGAAGCCAGATACGCCATGTTCTGCGAAACTGCGTTGTGTGAGGGCAATACAATGCAGGGAGAAGAGGAATGGGTTGAAGGCCGGACCATCAGAAGTACCGTGTCATGGAGATAACAGGGAAGAAAAGAGAGAAATACCTGTTGGTGCTGTTGCGCTCTATGTTAGGTTATGTGGTAGGGAAAGCCATGGAGAAGAAAACCAACATAGTTCAGCAAATACTAGACAGTAATAGGATGTTACTGAAGAGGAGAGGGATCCAGAGAGTGGAGCAACTGCCGATTTCAAGCTAGAAGGAACCAGGAACCAGGAACCAGGAACCGAAGATGGCTAGTGGCAGAGGACCCCCGCCATCCCATGTCAGACTAGCCACTGATGAAGGGATGGTAATAAGAAGAATGACCTCGGCTCTCTGGGACGAGAGAGGGCTGAAGAAACTGTGTGATAAGAAGAATGACCTCAGCTCTCTGAGACGAGAGAGGGCTGAAGAAACAGTGTTATAAGAGGAACAACCTTGGCTCTCTGAGACGAGAGAGGGCTGAAGTAACTGCATTATAAGAACTATGACCTTGGCTCTCTGAGACGAGAGAGGGCTGAAGAAACTGGGTTATGAGGACTAAGACCTCGGCTCTCTGAGAGGAGAGAGGGCTGAAGAAACTGCATTATGCGAAGGATTCTTATCAGATGAAAAGGAGACGTTGGAATGGAGTGAGGTGGACAACAGCTGCGTAGTATGTGGGCAACAGTCCATGCTAGGGGTCCAGTGGATAGGACCTGGCAGCAAGAGGCCAAGAAGGGTCCAACCTCGCCGGTCAGAATACACCGGGATGCTGCACTCACCGGTGAAGGTTTTGGAGGCCTATGTGTGTGGAATATGCAGGGTGGCGGACCTGGCGAGGTTGATTATCATAACCCAATGGGATTTGAGGGTCGCTAAGTTTGACCCCCGAGAGTGTATGTGCCAGTGGGACGGCACACAGGTGACCCCTTGTAGGGGATATCGCCTCCATCTTAACCGTGGGAGCATGTTGGAGGTGGCTACTGCCGATGGATGGCAGGTTCGACGCTTCACTGGCCCCCTGTGACCCTTCGCAGAGCCAAGTGCCGGAGGGAGACCGGAAGGAGCGCTGGCCCTCCTGGAAGAAGCAGATGGACCGAGCCCTGAACCGAGCCCTGAACCGCCAATGGGGCCCTCAGCACCACCACTGCACCTGGCAGAGGAGGATGAGGGAGGAGAAGAAGGGGGGTTAGCAGTGGAACCGTCACGACGAACCCTTCTTGAGCTGGCGATTGAAGCCAGTTGGCCCTACCTACCGGCGTATGGGCAGGTGGCATCCCCACCTCTGGCAGCCATACAGGTGCCGGCGGTTTTCAGAGTTTATCGGGACCCGGAAGTCCCTGGGTACAGTCCAGATTGGGGACGCCTCACCGATAGAGAGAGAGAACTAGCGAAGGAGGGTGGCTGGCAGAGACCCTGGGAACTTACCACCAAGGGAAGGTTGATTGCAGAGGTCATTGACAACCCGGACCTCCCGCTAGAAGAACGGCCAGATCCGCCTAGAGAGGAAGGAATCAGGGGAACGAACCTGCACTATTACCTGACAAGTCTGGATGGATGGGGAAGCCGCGGAGCGAGAGCCAAGGCCAAGTCGGCAACATTCTGGATAACACCAGAGCAATGGTATAGGAAGGGGGTGTTGCAGTTTCCTGGGTCGGTGGCAGCGAGAGTGGCCACACCCCTAAGTCAGGACCAGACGGTCGGAGTGAGGGTGACAGTGCTGATGATGATGGTGCCTTATAGAGGAGTGTACTCCGTGGGGGCATCCATAGCGGTGGAGGAGCAGCCACAGGATGTTTCAAGACCAGGAGCAGGCAGGGCAAGGCCAGAGGGAGCCGTCAGGCGATGGTTCTGGAGAACCTTCCCCAGAAGGAAGAAGAAAAGCTCCGGACCCATCTATTAGAAAGCTGAAGCAAACAGACCGTTGCTCTAGGAGGAAGGAGGAGGGTGACGTACCAGGGCCATATAAATTGGAACACGGTGCTGAGATACGTCATGTGAAGACCTGGTATAAGGGCAAGTCGTGTTGGACTCCGGTCTTACACACTCGTGATGGAGTCGTCGATCTGAGGACACCTCGGCAAGATTTCAGCATCCAGAGACCGGATTCTGCCGGGTTCTTTTGTACAGGGAAGCAGCGGTTGGGGAGACCTCAACCAGGAGAAGAAGGATCCGAAGGTGAGGATTTGGGGAAGTTGCAGAGGGACGAGCCAGTGCAAACTAGCAAGAAACGAAGGGAGTCGACCTATCCCTGCCCAAAGTCGTCACCATGGATATTAAACACTACCTATTTTAGCCTGGAGGGGGAGTTGATTAAACTGAGATGGGGGCCCAACTATGTAAGTACCTTGAAGGGAATCTATGTTGATATTAGTGTGGGACCCTTTGTGATCTGGACGACTGACCGCCATATGCGCCTGGAGTTGGACCGAAGGGAGAGACAGGCAGAACGGTATGTGATCGAGAACCAACGACTGGAACTAAGGACCATGGCACAGGACAGCCCGCCAGAGGCAGACCAGGTCCCCATCAGGTGGGGGGCGTATGGATTGTGCAAGGTGGGTGAGGCCCTGGGAGCACAGGTGACAAAAGTGGAGCTGCAAAAGTTGGATGCACAGCTGCATCCAATGTATGCAGCTGTGGCGTTAGCCCAGAATGCTGGTTACACGCCTCTCCATGACCTTAAAAACATGATAATCCTTGCGAGGGAAAGGCCCAGGGGCGGGCCTGTTCAAGGACCGCTAGGGAAGCCAAGGTGCGAGGCGATCACTACCTGGAAGTGGGTGTGGCGTGGGTTGGATCCTAGGATCCGCCCTCATCGGCCGCCCCTATTTAAGGTGCTCCTCAGGGATCGGGTCAGAAGAATGCCAGAGGGCCAAGAGGTGGAGGCCCCACGGAGGATCATCACAGAAGTAAGGCCCCACGGAGAGGGGGCACACAGAGGCCGGGACACCCCAGGGGGACGAGAGGATCGGAGAGGCTCACACGTTAACTACTGGGGCTCCCAATGCGAAGCAAGAGATATCAACTCCCTCGGCCACCCTATGGCCCGGTCGGCACTAATCTAGGTACAAACAACGACTCCTCAGAGGAGATGGAGCAACGGTGCTGTAATGGTAAACGACCTCGGAACGGACAACGGATAAAGTGTATACGTCAAGCGATAGAGGTAGCCGCAGCGTTAGTTGGGGTAGCTGCGGTCCTCGGCATATTATATTATTACGGGGTGGAACCCTGGGCACTGACCCACACCAGGGGGCAGTACCGAACAACCAAGTCTTTTCGGCAGGCCTGCTGGACGGTGAAACGCACAAATGTGATCATCGGGCGTGACGACCTGGGTGACCGATCAAATTTGACCGGCTGGCAGCAGGCGGTGGAAAAAGGCAGAAAAGTATGGGAAGCAGCCCTATATGCAATAGATGTGTGGGCACACATAGTTAAGGAGGAGGACCTCCAGGAGGGAAAGTGGATCTTAGAAGACCTGCTGGTGGATGAAAAAGTGGGACCGATATTGAAGGTGTTGAAGTGGAAAAGAGAGAGATGAAGATCGCCCTGTGAATGGTCTGGCTCAGAGGTCGCTCTGGGACTGTGGTTCTTTAACAACTTGAGCCAATTTTAATCTGCTTTGCTTGCTTGCTTACCTGCTCTACTAAACTCTATATAGGGAGAATCACTACTGTGCCATCTGCACCTCCCATGCCTGACGGATTTCCCAACTCCTTGATGCGGCCCCTCCTCGGGGGGGGGGGGGGGGGGGGGGGGGGGGGTATCCAGACTGTGAGGATGCGGGACAAGATGTGGATTCTGAAAATGCAGGGAGATGCAGGAGATGTGATTGTTAATGTTCGATTTTCCTGTGATTTCTGGTAAACTGAGTGTGTGGTGTTTTATCAGTAATCAAATTCTTAATCTAAGCTATTCTTCACTAAACTTTTCTTGTGGTTATTATGGATCGATTTACCTGTGATTTCTGGAGAATTGAATGGGAGGTTTTTGTTTAGTACTCAGATCGTTAGTCAGTACTCAGACATTTTACCCGGTAATTGAATTTTCAATCAGTGACTAGAACACTATGAACGTGACTATTGTTATAATGGGTATGAAGCCAACAAAGTTACTCCAAGTAGCGATAGAAGGATGGCGTGGGTGCAGGCTCAGACAGCCAGCATGGAAGATGGAGGATCATGGATCGCTGGAGGGGCTTTATCGCCATGTCTGTGCCCACGACAGGGGGTGAGAAGCTGAATGATTCCAAGGAGGGGGTGTCAAGTGACCCTGAGAAAACGTTGGAATCAACTCAGCTTCTAATCAATAATCAATATTACCTCTGTATGAAATGTGTGTGATTCTAGTCAATGATCAGAAACAAGATGTATTAGTAATTTTGTAATAGATCTGTGTTAGTTTGAATGTTAAAAGAAAAACTTATTTTTGTTGGGTCAAGACGGACACAGACAGAGCGGAGCGCATGTTCCTCATTGGAATGTCAACAAAGCCGAGTTTCAAAATAATTCTGCCAGCTCCGGGCCACCAAGACACAACAATGGCGAAAAGCAGTCTGCTGTTTGTAAACAGTGAATTCTCTCCGCAATACACACTAGTGTAACCGTGGCTGGACAGGTGCAGAAAGTGGCGGGCCACGCTGACCTTAGCAGTGACGCAGTGACTGTGGACTTTGTGCAGAAAAAAAATGGTGAATGAGGCGCACATTCTGTGGTTAAAACTAATCAATCCAGCAATGGCTCACTTGAGGACATTGTAAGACAGACATGAGGTATAAATCATTGAATAAGGATTAGCTTCAGCTGATTAGCTTTAGCTTAATGAGTATTTGCCCCAGACAAACAATGTAACCTTGGAGGATCTTGTGATGCCGTGATGATATGTAAATTATGTGAACGCCTCTTCTGACCTATGAAATGGCTGTGTGACACTGTGTATGAATAATGTATGAGGGAGAAGCCAAAACGAGGAGGGTTATGTATAATTATGTACACCTCTGTAATTTTGGGTAACAAATCAAATGAAGGCTGGTGCAGGGCGAGCAAGGAGAGAGAGAGAGCATAAAAAGAGAAGGCAGAGGGACTCTGTGTGGATTCCTGGAGCGACTTCAGAAGAAGAAGGACTAGCTGGGACCTGGACGAGCGACCCCCATCCGGAGGATTAACTGGAAGGAATTTCTTCAAGAAAAGAAGACAGAAAGACGCTTGGAACAGGATCGACGAATTTTTCCCAATTCTTGAAGGAATAATTGGAGCCTTTTTGGTTAGCCTAGCTCACTGCTAGCAAGGAGGAGGGGCCGAATCAGCGTACCTGCAGGCCTGATCGTTTGAGCTCTCTCTCTCCCTCACTGCCAGCGGCCTTGAAAACGCAAAGGTGCACATTGCGTACCAGCCTGTCCTTGAACCAACCAGATGAACTGATTCGTAAGCTACAGCTCAATTTTTCCCTTTTTCAAGTAGAATCAATTTGTATAACCAATGAATGCTGCTGCTTAACCTTGCTAAATCTGCTTTAATAAATATAAAATTATCATAAGATGTCGTTGTGGACATTACATCTGTATCCAGAATTTTGAAGACTTGTTTATGCCTCTGCACTAACACACAGGTTCTTATGGGTTATTCTAGTCATAATATTGTCAAACTATCCCTGAGGCTTGCTGTCCGAGCCACTAAAGTTTTTCCTAGCCTGTAACAAGAGCCCAGATCTTAAGAGGAGAGCTGCCGTTAACAGACGTGACCGATAGCTGGACTTCAAGCCACCCGGCTATTCCTCTTAGGACAGTTATTGGAGTAAGCGGGGTAGGCGTCTGGAAGTAGGCAGTGAGAGCTAGGCGTATCTCCTCGACACCAGCTTAAATAAGTTGAGGAAATCTTAGTGAGGTGAACCCCCCTAGGCTGCAACTTCTTACCCGTAGGATGGAGAGCTGGTCCCGGTGACAGACTCTGCTAGTCAGAGACTGAACCAAAACTGGGGGATCTGACACATGATATTTTCATCCTATAAGCAAACACATTTTAAATAGCATATATCTGTATAAATTTTAGTTTAAAGTGATATTTTAGCTTAAAGTGACATTTTATTACATTATGTAGCCTGATCAGGGACTGGGGTTGCAAACTAGCCATCTGGCTACAAACCTCTTATGTACCCACATCTACAAATTTTGTCATGGCTTTGCCATGTCTTGTTTGTAATAATGTGCACTGCATTGTCCCTGCCAAATAAACTACTAATAAAAAAATAAATAAATAAAAAACATATGAGGCCCTTGATGGCCAACATCCTCGTTATCTACCAGACCTGATAGCGCCTTATGCTCCTAATAGAGCTCTCTGCTCTCAGAGTGCAGGATTACTTGTCGTTCCTAGAATATCTAAAAGTAGGTTTGGAGGACGGGTCTTCTGCTAATAAATAGACACCTTCACTATGGAACCAACTACCAGTTTGGGTTCAGGAGGCTGACACCACCTCCACCTTTAAAACTAAACTGAAAACATTTCTGTTTAGTAAAGCCTACAGTTAGTCTAAACTATAGTGTGTAGGGGCTAGTAGTTATAGTTACGATTACAGGAATGGCTGAAGACAAGGCTAGAGCAGGCTGGTCTGAAACACAGCCTTGTCATAGCTATGCTGCTATAGGTCTACACTGCAGGGGGACACCAACAGGATCTGCAAAGGGGTGTCCTCACCTCTCTTCTCTTTCCACTTTTTCTTTTCTTTTTCAGCTGTATCCATAGTTAATTAGGAACATCTCATACATGTAACCTCACTTCATTGTTTCCGTAGTTTTTCGTGCAGTCCTGTGCCTCTCTTTTCCTTTTTCTGTATGTTTACGGGCCCAAGTTTCCAGAGCCACTCATTAACCTGTCAGTCATAATATAAGTACATGGAATTCTTAGTTCTCCAGTTAATGGATAATTATTATTAAAACATTAGTAAATAATATACTGCTAAGATGGATGTGCTCTCCTCTCTCTGTCCTCCATCCTCTCTCTGTCCTCCATCCTCTCTGTCCTATCTCCTTCCTCTTTTCTTTCTTTATCCAGCTAGTCTTCATCAAGAAGATCCCCCCATATGATCCAGGTCCTGCTCAAGGTTTATTCCCTCTTATAGTGGAGTTTTTCCTTACCACTGTTTGGCTTAAAGTTTTTTTCTCCCACAAAAGGGTTTTTTTTCCTTGCCATTTTACTTTGATTAGGGTTTAATAATATAAGTTTAGGAAATGATATTTGCTCAGGGGTCATACTCGGGGTCTTTGTAAAATGCCTAGAGACAATTTGAATTTCAATAGAGGGTATACAAAACAAATTGAATTGAGTTGAATTGTGACAGAGTAGCCTGTCGCTGGTGGCAGGAGATCACCTCTTTTGTTTACACACCCACTTCAGTCTCAGTTACCTGATTATCATCCCTACTGCAACATGCTATTTATAACATCTTTTCACAGTTCTATTGCACTAAGGATGCACACTTACTGACTTTAGATACTGTGCTTACTGGCATAGTGCGTTTCCTGCAGTCAATAAACAAGTCACCCTCCATACACAATCCAAACAGGAAGTGACATCACAGACATAAGGTGGTTATTTTTTGACATATTTAACTGTTTCTTAATGTCTCTCTCTTTCTTTATTTTTGTGTTGTGGTGATAAAATATTCATGATATAGTTTGCTGTTATTTAGAAATATTCAAAAAGGTATGTTTCGTGATAAAAACAGTTTAAGAAGGAAATTTGTGGAAGCCAATAAGCCCAGGAGATCGTGAGGAGTTGTTGATGGACATGACAGTTGTTTCAAGGAAGGTGTCAAAAGAATGATAAATTTTGTTTTTTGGACTGTTGCTGGGGGGTGTTGTGTCTGCCTCTAGAGGGCAGAGTTGGCCATAAATATGAAAAGAGAGTTAAGTATGAGACAGAAAGGGATTCAGCTAGCTTTTCATTACAATCTGCAACATAACCAGCAGAACAGAGGTAACTGCTCTAAGTGATTAGAGAATCCACTCAGCTCAAGAGTAACACGCTGATTGACACGGCATGACTAAGATGAATTTAATTATTTATCTGCACTTCATTAAGTTCTATTTACTCAGATTTGTGCGAATCAGAATTCTGACAAATAAGCCAATTAAAAGAGCAAAGCGCAAGCTGTGTTATGTCTTTATCTCCAGTTTCTTGTAGATTACCTCAAATGACAAACATGGAATTTAAGGCTGACATGCTGGTGTCCTGAAGAAGCTGTTCAGACTGTTTATGTCTCTAAATCTGTAGTATTGGTTTGATCGTTCAACAAGGTTGCCATTAATATATGAACTCAGGGATGTAACGCAATCTTGGTTAACACAGGTCAGGCTTACAAATCCATTCAGGGGCGAAATAGAGTTTAGGGTCCAAGACCCAAATGTACTGGTTTAATTACTAAACACAATGGGAAAGCATTTTCCATGACTGATTAGAGCTGATTAGTTAGATGAAACCAGTGGCTCAGGCAGAGAGGTAGTGAACCATATACGGTCAACACAGGCAGTGAGCTGGAGCCCATGACGTTCTCTCCCATTTAGATATAAGAGAGCCAGATTCTTGTATTTTCTGTCAGAGACAAAAAATAAATATGGATGGTCAAGCTCTGACAAAAATAATTCAATTCAATTAAATTCAATTTTATCTATATAGCGTCTGTTACAATGACAATTGTCTCTAGGCGCTTTACAGAGACCCAGAGCATGACCCCCGAGCAAATATCATCAACTAAGATTATATCATTAAATCCAATCAATGATAATGGCAGGTAAAAAAACTCCCAAGTAGGGAGAAAAAAAAACCTTTATACCAACAATAACAAAACTAGGGCTGGCCTAAGAATTTTACAAGTCGTAAATGTTCGAGGATTCCAGATGTCCTTGCTGTACCATGACAAGGAAGTGCCACTTCTTTCTTCTTTTTCTTTTCGTTTTTTTCCTTCAGGAGTGAATCATCTGCCTCCATCTAACCCTATCTTCTGTATTCTCTTCTTTCACACCAACTAATTTCATGTTCTCTTTCACTACCTCCATCAATCTCCTCTTAAGTCTTCCTCACTGCCTCCTGCCTGGCAGTTCCAGCTTCATCATCCTCCTACTGATATATTCACTATCCCTCCTCTGTTCATGTCCAAACCATCTCAGTCTGGCCTCTCTGGCTTTCTGTCCAGAACATCTAACATGTTCTGTTCCTCTGATGTTCTCATTCCTGATCCCATCCATCTTTGTTACTACCAACATTTTAATCTCTGCAACCTCCAACTCTGCTTCCTGTCTTTTCCTCAGCGCCACAGTCTCTGAACCAACAACACTGCAGGTTTCACCACCGTCTTGTAAACCTTTTCTGTCATTTGTGCCAAAACTCTTATCGTACATCACACCTGCTGCTTTTCACTACACTCCAACCTGCTTTCACATGCTTCTTCATCTCTTTTCCACATTAATTTCAACTGTTGAGCCCAAGTACCGTATTGGCCCGAATATAGGACGACTCTGATTATAAGACAACCCCTATTATTCCAACTATAATATTGGGAAAATAAAAGTATGTTGAAGACATAGTTATTTATGAAACAACTTTTTATTGTCCAGTTACTATAGAAAAAACTAATGCAAAGATAACATTCTGCTGTATTGTTAAACATTCTAATGATTTAATCTTTTTTAGGAAGTATGGTAACATAGTTAAGGTACAGGTAAAATATTTTTTTTCAAATCAAGAGTAGTAGAATTTCCTCATGTCCTGTTCAAATCCAGGGATGAGATGCTCCACGAGGCATCTCTCTGCTGGACCTCTTGGTGGATGCCTTACAAACTGTGTTAGTATGAGATGCAGATAGTGTGTTGCTGTCCCTCTGTGTATCACAAGTGAAATGAAACTCTGATTATATGCTGTCTTTCCATAATCTGGATAATGTAAGAAATGTATTTATGTAATGTGTTTCAGCTCAGAGATGAATCATAAAACTGCAGTAAAAAAGTCACGCAGTGAGGGAAACAGTACTCCTGCCTCATGCCAGAAGATGCTCATGACCCCACAGATTCTTGACCAACCTACCACCTTCCTCATTCTTGTTTATATTTCCTTTCCAATCCGCCTGATCAAAATGAAAGATTACATTTCTAAGCTGAGAAAATTTTCAAATCTGGACTTTAAAATCAAAGCAAGAGGTAATAACTAAAGGAAGAGCAATGCTGGAGCTCAAAGGTTTGCTCAATTAATTTTTACGTCAAATGAAATATGCGTCACATGTTTGTGTAAAGAATGCTGATATGAAATATAAAACAACCCATTGTCTGTTGTCAATCAAATGATGAATAAGATACTCTTTGGGGTTCATTTGTATTTGTAAATCTGACTCTAAAAGAGTAGGTGCCTCACCAACTGTTGACCTCACTGCGCGTCACTGACATATATGTAGGGGCTATAAAGCGCTCATTAAATTATTAAAGAGTCATTAATAAGTGTTATACAACAGTTAATCATAACAGAAGGCATTTATTAAGAAAATTAACAAAATAAAAA
This sequence comes from Hirundichthys speculiger, assembly GCA_018398805.1. Taxonomy (NCBI): domain Eukaryota; kingdom Metazoa; phylum Chordata; class Actinopteri; order Beloniformes; family Exocoetidae; genus Hirundichthys; species Hirundichthys speculiger. Next base: position 264,691 of record JAGFBZ010000461.1, on the reverse strand, counting down.
TGGGGCACCACCTGACAATCTTGAAACAACGACTCAGCAGCACTATCTGTGTCAAATTGACTGTTGTTATGCGTATCAGTCTGTGACCAGGTGTGGCGCTATAGAGCAACAGAGAAGGAGTGCGTCTGAGCACAGACCTTTTCAACCAGTAAATGTTACAAACAAATACAAAGTAGCTCAAACAACTTCTCTCATTAAAATATATCAGAATTTATTAACACCAGTATTAAAGATGAACAAAGACTTGGATTCAGATTCTGACATTTACCAAACTAGATGGCAACTAAACTACAGATAAGAAAACAAAGCATGGAATAAAATTAAAATGTATACATATGTATCAGAGGGAATACATGGGAGTGTATGTGTGTGTGTAGAACAAGTTGGCCTCCAACTCATCTGGTGGTGATGGACTACAAAAACGGCAGATGTGATCACATGGGCTCTTGTGTGACACACCCAGAGCAGCTGAGTAAGACCTTAAGACCTTATGGCCAAGATGGAGCGCATATGTGTGGTTAGTAGGACAGATGAGAAAAAAACAATGAGCAGAGAATAAAACAAAACAAAGCTAGGATGGTTTTCAACAACATGGTTGGCTTCCACGGTAAGAAAACACATCAGTGCAGCAGGATAGTAACCTAGATACACAAGCCTCTTACGTGGATCCAAGGGCGTAACCATTGTATAGACATTGGGGGGGTCCAAATGAGAGCCCTCCCCCAGAATTTTTTTTAAAGGTGCATTTCCCACAGTTCTGTGATTTTTATTTATTGACCATCTGAAATCACATTTAAAGGAATAGTCTGCAATTTCTCTGAGATAGTAGCAAATAGGATAGCTTCCAGCGGGGAAAAATTACATGCCTAAAGCATGTTGATGTAAATATTGTGATTGGAACGACAAAAAGTCCATAGCACACGATGGACTTTTAATTCCAAGTTAATTTGTATTTTGTTGATTTGTCTCAAAATGAATGTCTGCACATTTACACTGAAACGTTTAATGTGAATGAAATCACAGATTTGTACAAAGAATTAAATGTAAAATATTGATGTTAATTGAATATATATACAGATTTATTCATTTGACATTAAAAAAAATAGTGTGGCCTGTCCTTACACAATCCCTCTGCCTGTCTCTCTGTGCTACCTGCATTATGACCAGATATTATTATTGTACCAGAAGAACAATAACTGACCCTGAGGATTATTTTAATTTGATACATTGAATATTTTGCTTGTATTACTAGCGTTACACACACACACATACACATGACACACGGAGAGAGAAAACAGCAGCACACACGGAAGACACGTCATATCATATGATACAGTCTCTTCACTTCAAGCTAGCTAGCTCAACTAACAAACTGAGTTAAATATTTCAAATTAATTTAAAAATTAACACACTCTGTATGACATCACTCCTCTTCCTCTCCTTCTAGTTGTTTACTGTCTGAAAAAACTTCGTATGTCCTGTTTTTTCTGCTTTTTGGGTAAAGAAATTGCTCCCTCATTTCTTTCACATTCAATGCTCTATTGTTTCCTCTGCTGGAGCCTGTGTTCTGAGATTTCTTCCTACCTAAGATTTTTTCCTACCGTAGTGGAAAATTATAGCCTCATCTGTAATTTTTTTCCTACATTGTAACAATATCCTACTAGCACATATATCTGCTCTCCTCTGTATTTTGGGTGGTAGCATATTATTATACACATTTAATAACCGTAATTATCCGGATAAGCGGAAGACGACGGACGGACGGATTATGAAGATGAATATGAGGATATAAAGGGTGGATAGAAGAGTGGGTGGTGGAAGAGGATTGATTAGATAAATGTACACTGGAGTTAATAAAGTTTGATATTTTATCATTTTATCTCCTTTTGTCATTCTGTGAAGTACGGTTAATATAATTTAAGGTGAAAAAAAAAGTCCTCCAATAACCTATGTAATATAAATACTGTGCATACAAAGTATTAAATGTTAGGCATTCGGAGCATTTGATTTGTCCCTCAAATGTATATGCATTAAATACTGTCCATACAAAGTATTAAAAAATACAAGAAACTAACCTTTTCTCTTCCGCGATAACGGTCAGGCAGCAGAATATTACGGGCTTCTGAAGTTGCTGCTATACGCACTGGGGCGCCGAAAAGGGGGGGTAAAGGATACGGATTATAGGGGCCCATGATTGAGGGGGGCCCAGAGAGGCCCCTAATGATGATCAAAAACACCATCAACAAATTTTGCCGCTGTGTTGGGGGGCCCGGTAAAGATTCTTTTCGTGGGGCCCAAAATCCCTAGCGGCGCCCCTGTATACGCATGCGCAGTTAACCCGGGTAGGAAGATATTATGAGTAGGAAGAAATCTCACAACACCGGCGCTTCAAACCGAGAGGCGTTAAATGGGCGCAACCAAGTGTACAATTGGGAGGGGGTGGTCACACACTTTAGTTTTCCTTAAAAACGGAAATAAATTGATCGGTAAATATTCGTAAATAACAAGAGACGGACTGTTGAGCCAGGTTTCATAAAAGGAGGAAATGTTTAACATATTTACACATAATATTGGGACAGATTGGTATTTTCCCAGTATTGGGGGGACACAACCCCCCCCCCAAAGAATGCGTGGTTACGCCCATGCGTGGATCGCTCCAGAAGTGATGAAGGTGAGTGTTTTCCTCCGCAGGAAGGGCACCAATAATCCAGGCTCGGACAGAGCAGGGTGAAGCATATGCTCCACAGGAGCTGCTCTTTCTCTCCATCTTCTACGTGGTTGATGAGGAGATGCTGCGCTGATGCAGCAACAGCTGCTGAGCTGTTTTCCTTTACGGGTCAGTCTGGAGACGTTGTAGTCAGGGCGTGACCACAGCACCAGGGCCCTCAGTACATCAGTGGATCGCAGCTGCAGTCAGACAGGAGATGTGGTTACTGATTGTGGCAAAGGGCTTCTTCAGACGCATTGCTGGGGAATGCAGACCCTCGGCTGATAGCTCGTCCCTCTACAGTTGAAGCTGGGACAGTAGAGACGTCACAGCTCCTGGACCTTCACAGTTTCACAGATGGCCAAAGGGTGGTCACTGTAGGCCATCTGTTTTAGTTCAGATCAGCTCACAAGAGGCAGAGAGCTGTGGTTTTCACCGGTTACAGGAGGTAGAGGTGTGGTCCTTAGAGATTACAGGGGTTACGGGGGGGGGGGGGGGGGGGGGGGGGGGGGGGGGGGGGGGGGGGGGGTGGGGGGGGGGGGGGGGGGGGGTGCAGTATTTATATTTATTTATATTCTGGTTGAGCTTCTTCTTATCAGCAGGGTTTGTGGGGCTTAAAAGCCAATGAGGGCTCAGCTACATCACTTTACCTAGTTGTAAATTAATTTAGCCCTGCAAAGCCTTCTGGGCATTTGAGTCATTTGATGTTTCTTTGTCTTAAACCATGTGGTCACGCTTTTCTGTTGAGGTTAGGCCTTTCTTTGTAATTAACCCAAACACATGATGTGGCTAAATATGTACATAATCACTTCCCCAGAGTTGGAGGGTGAAGGACATTGAGCAGAGGCATGGATAAGAAGATAACGATAGTGTTTGTATTCCATAAATAACATGCAGCTTATAGATAAAGAAAAGAAACACAAGACAGCTACAGTACACTTTGAAATCCCCTTAGAGGACAAATAAACATTATCTCCTCCTTGACACAGTAGTTTTTTCACACTCTGCAATGTGGCTATGATGATGCTCTAAAATGTATTTGAGTTTAAGCCTGTAACTTTTCAGTATAGCAAGAGGTGAGGACAATATCCCTAGATAGAGCTGAGCACCAACAAAGTAAAAGAAACCATTTGTGCCATAGATCACTGGTAAAGTGCAATATCCACTCTCCCACCAGCAGGCACTGAACTGGTTGTCTGCCATGGGAGACATTTTCCCAGTGAGGTGAAATAAATCCGTCTTATCGAGCAGCCCTTCATCTCAGCTCATATTAAATCCTTGCTTTAATTCCAAAGTCAAAGAGAGAGATCGTGACACCAGCACGCTGTTTGACCACAGGGACAGATAGACAATGACACTGTTTAATTCTGGTCTGCCAGCATGCTCCCAATGCTTACACATCTACATATTATAAAATATAAAATAAGCAGCTCAATAGCACATGATCTCAGTCCTCTGGTGGAAATGGCTTTTCTAACTACAAACTGTGTGTCATTTTGTGCCTGAGAAGAGACAAGGCAAAACACTCTCTAAAGTCAGTTCAGTTTGCCTGATTTTGCTCAAAATGATAAGATGAAACAAACAAATGCTACTGAGATAAAGAAATAGGAAATTGGAGCCGCCCAAATTATATCCTATTCAATGTTGTTACAAGCGTAAATTATAGTATTTGAATGAATAAGAACAAGTTGTGTGATTCTTATGGTAACCCATGCAAATTAAACTGAAGGTAGTCTGAATTATAACATGAAAATCCTTTTCACACAAACCATTGATGTATGAAAGGTTTTTGATAAATAAAGTTTAAAGTTTATTTTACTCTACAACTATGGCTGCCAGAAACCTATGAAATACAAAATTTCTAATAATATTTAGATTTTTCCAGTGAATTAAAAATGTAAAACATAATAATTTTTAGTCCTAAAAGTTAATAAAGAGAACCCAATCAAATAAATTAAATGAATTTAAAAAAGAAGGTATAAGTGGATTATTTAGTCTGAAATTGTTTCCAGGATTATGTATCAGTGAGTGGCAAAAGTAAGTGCATTTTGGTCTTCAGCACATCCACTGATGCCTTGTGCAACAGTTACTGCAACTGAACATTTTAAATGACTGTTGTTAAAGCTGCAGTCGAGAGGTTCACGATAGTCCAGGACTTTGTTCAAAAAACTGAACGTATGTAACTTTCATGGCCCTTCAAAGACCTCTGCTGAACTCCAAAACTGTCTCCCAAGCCCCTCCCGCCGTTACTGAGGAGTTTTCATAAATGCCAGAGCATGCGCACCCAAGCTGCAGTGCACGAGTACAGTCACGACAAAACCTTAGGCGTCGTGGAACAGATAACGTTGACAGTGAATAAATCAGTAATGGAACACAAAAGGGGAAATAAATTGTTACACATTTGTTACTTAAAACTAGATGGTATTTGCTTTCCATAACAGTTAGCTTTCCTTGTAGTGTTTTGCTCACCACTTAAGATTTCTTACCTTGCTAACTTAGATTTTTACTTGTTTCTGTGGTTTTGAGTTTGAAGCACAGGCTTCTGGGAAAGACTACATCCCCGCTGCTGCTTCCAACAGTCGTCTGATAGGTATGAATGAGTGCGTTAGGTGCTTCTGTCTGGAGCCATGGAGGTCAGTGGTGTTTGCACAAGTCTCAGTACGGAGAACATAGCTTGTATTTATCATTTTGATTGCAAGGGGTTGTATAACTTGTAAGTAGAAGCCTAATTAGAAATGTTCCAGTCATGCATGCTATGTTGCGTATATATTGCATCTATATCTTATTACTTCTGGGGCCAAATTTATCATTTGGATATCCCATAGACAGGCTAAGTCCTGAAATGGTCTTCGTCATGGAAGCCCAGCCTGATCTTTGACTTCAACCAGTTACCTGCTTGTCTTCCTCCCAACACCAGCCTAGCTCTGATCCACAATAATGGTGCACCTGTCAGAGGTGTGGAGAAATGCCAACTGTCATAGAAGAGATGAGACTGTTTTTTTTCATCTTCACTATGTATTTTTTGACTCATGCGACTAATACTCCAGTGTGACTTATAGTCCGGAAAATATGGTACAATTTTATGAAGCTAAATCAAATGACAATACAAGTGCTGAAGTAAGAAAGTTGGTCAAATGACAAAGTGCTTTTTTGGCACAAAAAGTCCACATGTGGCATCTGTGGAAATTTGTTCCCATATAGCAAGAATACAAAAAAGTTAAGCTCTTTGAATGACTGTGACTGAACATCGTGCTGAAATAAAAGTTGTAATAATAATTACAATTTAGTCTGGTCCGATGAGGCCTTTGTTTTTAAACAAAGCATATAGCTTTTTACTCCCCAACCTTTGAAAATAAAGATGACAGTACTTTTTGCTGTTACTGTGACCAAAAGTAGCTGTAATCAAAAATACTACTATGCTTTTGATTTACAAGACCACAACACATAATTTAGTATTTACCTCTTACCATGGCCAAGTTGTGTCTTGAAGAGCTCTTGGTTGGTTGGGGCTGGAGCACCAGACAGCACTCCATGCTAATGTGGGTGATCTGCCTCACAACAGCCTTCTGAATCTCTACATTATCCTCCTCATGCTCCTTTATAAAATATAAATTCCATTTCTGCTTTTTCTTATTGAAGAGTTTGTGATATCTGACATTGAACAACAAAATACAGAGAGCAGGAAGGTCAACTTATTCATAATCCTGCTTTTATAAATAATAAAGGAATATAGAACCAATATGAGGCCTCAGTTTTCTGTGGGCTACATACACTCAGGTTGTGTTTCATGCCGTAACTGCATGAATATTTTGTTACACATCATTCAGGACGTTTCTGTTCATGTCTAAGATGCACTGTATATTGTTTGTTTCGATGTTAAAACTACTTTAATAAGGGAAACCATAGGAAAATAGAGCCAAAGACAACAGTCAAATAACGTTCAAATAAACCATTTGAGCCTATTAGCATTTTAAAGCTAAACCTAGTCACCAGTTAGATCTAGAAGAGCCAGAAAACAGGACCAGTGATGACACTTTCTATGTGTCAAGCTCATCAATGTGTGTGTCTGCACACGAGCAATCCTCAGGAAGAGGAAAGAGATGAAGAACTTGTCATGCTGCACATACATGACAAACCCACTGAAATGAAAGTTGACACAGGAGGAAGTTAAAAAAGGAATAAATAAAAAAGCCAAAAAATTAAAAAAGTTAAGCAAATATAAAACACTTAAAAACAGAAAACAGACACAGATGTGTTTAGATTAAGATTAAGATTAAGAAGTGTTAAAAGCCAAGGAAAATAAATATGTTTTTAGAAGAGATTTAAAAACCGGAAGCGAAGAAGCCTGTCTAACTTTCAGAGGCAACTCGTTCCAAAGCTTTGGAGCCGCGGCAGCAAATGATCTGTCTCTTCTGAGCTTCAGCCTTGTTTTAGGGACTGTCAGCAACAGCTGATCGGCCGATCTTAGGGATCGAGGTGGGCAGTAAGGCTGAAGCAGACTGGAGAGATATGGAGGAGCAAGGTTGTTCAGGCATTTAAAAACAAATACAGAAGCTTAAAATTGATTCTGTAGTGCACAGGGAGCCAGTGTAGGGAAGCCAGGATGGGAGTGATGTGCTCACGCCTACGGGTCTGGGTTAGCAGGCGTGCAGCAGAGTTCTGCACAAGCTGCAGACGGGCAAGAGAAGGAATTACAATAATCAAGACGAGTCATGATAAAAGCATGGATTAATTTCTCTAGGTCGGGTCTTGATAAAATAGGTTTCACCTTTGCTATCTGACGTAGTTGATAAAAACTTTTTTGTACAACACTGCTGATCTGTTTTTCAAATTTAAAATCAGAATCAAACTTAACTCCCAGATTTGTGACACTGTCCTGGAGATAAAGTGAATGAGGGCCAAGGTCAGCACTGGGGGGGGCAGCGGCTTGGTCCGAACAATATTACTTCGGTCTTGTTCTCATTTATACTTAAGAAATTAAATGAAAGCCATGCTTTAGTGTCGTTAAGACAGTCTATGAGTGGCTGGACGGAGTCCGAATTGTTTTGAGACAATGGAACGTAGATCTGGCAATCATCAGCATAAAAATGAAAAGAGATATTGTGTTTCCTAAAAACAGAACTGAGGGGGAGAAGGTATAGTGCAAATAAAAGAGGGCCAAGGATTGAGCCTTGGGGGACCCCATATGGAAGAGGAGCTGTTGAGGACACAATGTTTTCCAGTTTAACACAGAAGCTTCTGTCAGTCAGGTACGATCAGAACCTGTCGAGGGAAACACCCTTAATACCAACACAATGCTCAAGGTGAGAGATTAAAATGCTGTGGTCAACAGTGTCAAAAGCAGCAGACAAATCTAAAAGCACAAGGACAACAAACTTCCCAGAGTCTGTCGACAAAAGTATATCATTTGACACCATCAAAAGTGCTGACTCTGTGCTATGAAGGGCTTTGAACCCAGACTGGAACAGCTCAGTGATACAATTATCTTCTAAAAAGGGCAACAACTGGTTGTAGACAACTTTCTCTAAAATCTTGGAAATATATGGAAGATTAGAGATAGGTCTGAAGTTGGAACAGAGGGAGGGGTCGAGGCCTGTTTTTTTGAGTAGGGGCTGTACTACTGCATGTTTAAAAACCGCAGGTACTGTACCAGAGCAGAAACTACTATTGACAATCTCAAGGACACTTGGTCCAATAGTAGCAAGTACCTCTTTAAATAAACGAGAGGGGATGGCATCTGCAGGGGAACCAGAGGGCTTCATGTGACTAACTGTGTCATTCAAAATAGAGAGGGACACTGGCTCAAACTGGACAAATACAGATGTGCAGGGCAGGGAATCGAGGGGTCATAGGAAGACTGGGGAATACAGGCTCTTGTTGACACAATTTTCTCAGAGAAAAAGTGGAGGAATCTTTCACAGGTTTCGGAGGAGGCATCAAAACCAATAGACTTGGGAACATCAAGGACAGTATTTATGGTTTTGAACAGAGCACGGGGGTTGTTACAATTAGAAGCAATTATTTCTGAGAGATATTTATTCTTCTCAGCTTTTACGGTCTTTTGATAGCACAGCAAACTCTCTTTAAAAATGCCATAAGAAACATGCAGCCTGTCCTTTTTCCACCTGCGCTCCACTCTCCTGCACTCTCGCCTGGCAGCACGAGTGATGTCATTCAGCCAGGGCTCAGGCGCAGGTTTGGTGCGCCGGCTCTTCAAGGGAGCGATGGTGTCAAGTGTTTGTAAACCTTGTTGCCAGTCCGAGTTCATGAGTGGGGCGGGACACAGACTGCACAAGGTTAAAAGTCAATAACATTCAAAAAGTTCCTGGAGATCGGCTCAACTGGGCAACAGGTATGAATATTAAAATCACCAATAATAAGGACACGATCATATTTAGGCAGAATTTCGACCAAAAATTCAAAAAAGTCACTTATAAAGTTCTTATTGTACTTGGGTGGTCGATAAATGACAGCGCACAAGACAACATGAGAGCGGCACAGTTCAAATAAGCAGAGTTCAAAGCATGTGAAGGGGGATTGCAGGGAAATCTGCTGACATTTAAAGACATTTTTAAAAACAACTGCTATTCCTCCTCCTTTTCGACCTGACGCCCGCGGGGAATTAAAATAGCAGCAATCCGGTGGTGAGAGTTCAGATAGACAGGCCGAATCACCAGTACCCAGCCACGTCTCCGTTACACAGAGAAGATCCAGTCCACGGGACATGAAGAAATCCCTCAGAATATGGGTTTTATTTGCCAGTGATCTTGCGTTGACAAGACCGAACCTGGCAGGGACCGGCATATCCGAGGCATCAGCTGTTGGCGGAGCTCGGCGCAGGGTCCGTAGATGACGGGGATTCACCCCACACCTGCGGGGCCGTGATGTGATGTGGCGCTGAAGAGCGATGGTTTCGATGGAGGAGGTGACCGGTGGAGGTGGCAGTGGTGGCTGGGACCTGTAGGGGGAGCTGGTGTGGAAGACTGGGCTGTGAGCGGTTGGTGATGTGGGCGTATATGAAGAAGACTCCAGAGAGGGGGTGTGCCAGGTAAACAGTCAGTTGCGTGGAGCATTTTGGACAGCGTGTTGAATGTTTGCCGTAAGCATATGGCTGCCAAGCCTGCTGGGATGGACACCGTCAGCTCTGTAGAACGAGGGACGGTTCTTTTTCCAATGTCTTTTAAAATTTTAAAAAGGGCCCTGAAGTCATTTTTAATCAGCTCCCACTGCTGTCAAGAGGAATCCACGCATCCCACGTGAACAACGACCCAGATTATGGAGGATGGGGACGAGTGGAGAAGTTCAGGAAGTTTATTTAAGATGGTTGGGACTGGCGCTCCAGGAAGGCAGTGTGTGGTGGCGTTGAAAAAGCGGACATTCCTTGTTATAGAATCTCCCACTATGAGTGTGGTTGGAGAGAAGAGGGGGCGAGGGGATAGAAGATGAAGATAGCTGGATGGACAGCTGCGGGCAGATGGAAAGCCAGTGCCGGGGGAGGAGTTGGAGGGGTATCGGCAGCGGCTGAGGGCCGAGGGCGGCGCGAACCACCGAAGTGAATCGCCCTGCGGGCCGCTTCCTTTACAGTCCTGCGCCGGGAGGAGACGGAGGTGGAGGAAGTCGAGGGCCTGGAGAGGGGGAAAGACTTCGTCCGCTGTCCCACAGAGGACCGGATAGCCACCCTGTCAGCACTCGCCACGGACGGAGTGACAGCAGTCTCGGCAGGCGCTGTTGCCGGGAGAGCGACAGCGGACCGGACAGCTGACCAATTGGAACTCGCCTCGGGCGGAGTGACAGCAGCTGCCGTGGGCACTGCGAGAGCGATGACAGACAGAGGCCCGAAGCGGTTTGAGAGCTCCAGCTCCAGGCATGACTTTGATCCGGGAGCCGAAGATTTAGTTTTGGCACCCCGGACCACGTCAGTCCAGAGCGGAGATGATGCCGGTTGGCTTGGGGTGGAACAGTGGATCGGCAGAACCTTCGGTTTAGCTCCGGCCCTGATCCACTCAGCCTCAGAGAGAGCCTGAGCATGAGCGGCCGCTGGTGGAGAGGATGGTGAGCCGCAGGTGGAGAGGGCGGACGGGAATGAAGAGATCTTCCTGGACTGCTCGTGGGCCAGATCCATGCACTGAGACAGCAGAAGCTCACTGTCTTTGAGTTTTGCAGCCAGCCGGTGATTTTCTTCCGTCAGGTAAGTGATTCTATTGTTGGCTCTGTTGAGCGGAAAGTTGTTCTCAGATGAGGTCGGGGTAGCCGGTGTAGGACGTAGGTGGTGGCTGGGGAGCTGCAGGTTAGCCACAGGAGACAGGACTGAAGCCATGGACGTAGCTGGAAAGACAAATAACAACTGTGGCAGCAAAGGTGTATTTTGTGGTAGAGTGACAGTTCCCCTGGTGGGGCTTCAGAAGCAGTTTGTGGCAGTGTGATGAAAACTTACGCACGAGGACTCCAAAAGGAGTCCGCGGCATTAGAATGGCAGTAGCACAGTAGAATCTGCTTGTCGACTTTCAGTGGAGCGGGCACTTACCGGCGAGGGCCCAGAAACTGGGCCCGGTGTGGAGATTCGGTAAACCCTAGGCTGGGTTAGCCACACAGCGGTGACAGTCTTTGATTCTATAAAAAGGTTGCATGTCGGCTGGCTCCGGAGAGGCAGGGTTTTGAGACACGGCGAAATCTTTAAATCATACAGACGTGTTTTCCTCCATGTCGTCGGGCTGTCCCTTGATTTTCCCACGCTGTCAGTGGAGGGCTCGTCGCAAAAAGTGATTAAATCACTGTTCTGGTGGACAAGAGTCTCTCTTCCAGTAAAAATCATCTTAAAATAATCACTGATAAAAAGTTTGTGTCTTAAAATGAAATAAAACCAGATAAAAGCCGGAGTTTTTTTTTTTTCACCAAAGGAATTCATAGAAAGTAGAAAGATGGGTTTAATGGTGACCTTGGAGAACTCCCAGCCATGTACCAACTCTGGATTCAGCTGTGTCACCAGTTTTTTGTTACGCACACATCATCTCAATGACGATGCGAGCACGAGTCAGTCTGGAACTCAACAACATTATGTGCAAGGGTGTTATAAAACTGGTCTGCAATTTCATCCATGGTTGTAGCACGCAAACAAGAAATAAGGCTAAAGACCTGGTAAGGTAAATACCTGAAGACTGTCTTGAAGAGACCTCCCTGCCCAATGTGTAGCTTTGGGTGCCACAGATTTTGTTTTGACCACCTCAAATCATGCTTATCTAGCTCACCAGTCCTGTCCTACTGTGACATGAGAAAAGCAGTGACGCTGACCTGTGATGCATCACGTTATGGACGCTACGTGTCAGCATGACAGGCCAGAGGGTGATGCATCTTCCACACTTACAGACACAAATCCAACATACTCAGATTGAAAAGGAGCTGTTGGCAATAGTGGTTGCATGCACCAAATTAAGAGATTATGTTTATGGGAAGCCCACAATTGTTGAAACCAACCATCAACCCCTTGTCACAATCCTTAAGAAGCCAATTCCCACAGCTCCTGCCCAACTGTGAAGGATAATACTGCGGTTAAAAGCCTATGAGATCACACTGGTCTACAAGAAGGATAATCACGTGTACCTAACTTACACCCTATCATGAGCCCCAAACTAAAGTGTTTTCCACACACTGGAAGTGTGACGGGGTCAGTTTTGGGACAGTTGCATGTATATTTCTTTGTTTAGTGTTTTTATGGTTTGAATGTGTTTTGTATTTTGTTCATACTTTTTAATTGCATGTGTTTTGAGACTGTCTGACTGCCCCTGAACACCTCACTCAGTAATCAGTGGGATTTGCAGCAGGTGTGTACTGCAAGGAGCAGCCTTTTTATTCAACAGGTGAGGCAGACAAAGCAAGACACTGAGAGAGGAACATGAACTGGAAGAGGTACTGGGAGAATGGCACAGAGAGCTGATGCTGTGGAACTGGAATTGGAGGGGGACAGGGGATTCCCACAAGGCTAAGCGGAGTGAGATGTGCTTGGCGACTGGAGCGGGGACTTCAGGAAGGAGGTGACGCTCAACAGAGGCAAGACGCCGGAGCCCATTGGAAAATGGAGAGGAAGCACCGCTGGATGGCAGAGGGGTGTGGTCACGATACACCCCTCTCCGAGCTAAGTGTATGTGTTATGCATAGAGTTCTGGGGATGTTATAATCGGAAGTCCTGAGCCTGATATTTTACGATTCTCTTGTCCTCCATCCCTGAAGGCCTCAAGGAAGTCAGCTGAAGAAATGTGGCCGTGGCAGACCAGGCGGAGGCAGGAGTGAGACAGATCAGGGGCATGGACTGGGGGGCTGGGTTTTAATGTTTTATAAATAAACTCTTCTTTTAATTAGTGACTGTTTTTTAACTCTGTTTACCCCTGAATCAAAGAACCTGTAATCTTTTAATGAGTCCAAGGCTCTTTTATACCTAGGTGGCGTTGTCGATTTTATTTTGTTTTAAACTACCCTCGCCACAGAAGCAAATGAGGTGACCTGTCCAGGTGGACCCCTGCCTTTCACCCAATGAGAGCCGGGATAGTCTCCAGCAGATCCCCGTCACCCTAGATAGGACTAAACGGGTATGGATGATGGATGGAAGGAAATGACAATACCACAATGGTACTGAGGAGCGCCACATTCCCGTCCATTTGTGTATTCTTTCCCTGCAGAGGTCTTGATGTTGTCAAGGGCCACAGAGCTGTGATTTCATGCTTCCCACCCCCATCCCAAAATTACCTGCTTTATATAATACTGTCAGAAAATGCTCACAATTTAAGCTCATATAACAAAAATACACTTCCTCAGCATTGGTTTGGAAGAATTTAGGGACATCCCTAATATAGGTATAGAACAGAGAGTTTGATGAGCTTCCATCAACAAACTTCTGACTCAAGACTCTTTCACTGTATTGACAAGGTTGGATCCTGATTTAGTCACTACAAAACAATGACTTAAAGTCTTTTTAAACCATACTTGGAGAAACACTTGCACACCTCTGATTATTGTGAGGATGCTAATTCATTCTTCTGTTGAGGTGCAGTTCAGATTCCAGATTTTTCTTGCAATAAACCCAAATTATAATACTAACTTAAAAGTGTTTTACAAATAGCAGCAACACGGCCATGCAGCAACACGGCCATGCAGCAACACAGCCATGTAGCAATACGGCCATGCAGCAACACGGCCATGTAACAACACGGCCATGTAGCAACATGGCCATGCAGCAACACGGCCATGCAGCAACACGGCCATGCAGCAACACGGCCATGCAGCAACGCAGCTATGCAGCTGCACGGCCATGCAGCAACACAGGCATGCAGCAACACGGCCATGCAGCAACACAGCCATGCAGCAACACAGCCATGCAGCTGACGACTAACAGGTGACCCCAGTCATCTGCTTTGTCCTTGTTTGAGGATGTACCAAGGAAGTCGTTTTGGAGATCTGTTCTGCAGATGTTATCAAATTTACGAAGAAAAGCGTTGACAAGAAATAGTGTTCATGGACATCAGGAACAGTGTAAATACACATAAAAAGGGGATACGAAACCCTAAAAGCATAATTGGACCTTTTTGGATCTTTTGAATACAATTTCATTGCTTGCTTAAGCATTGATTATTAATTTATTGATTTGCTGGAATGTGAAACGAACTGTCCAAGTCCTCCAGGATTTGTGCTGGAGTCTTTTCCAAGAGGTAAAACACCTCAAATACATTCAGTATATCACTTAATCAACTCAGATTTGTTTGCAGCCCTATACACATAAAGAAATCACAGGCAGGCACAGAGATCATGCTAATTTCATATAGAATTTAACTTCCAACTATTTTGCTGCAGTCGTGCTCAACACTCCAACACTGTTAAAAAAATAAATAAATCAAAAGATCCCTTTGCGTTAATAAATCAAGCTGATTTATTTTGCCGATAAATTTGCATTTTTTGTATTCAAGAGGAAATTCACACGAAAACGTGAAAACATAAGTAATCAAATCCATTCCTTGTTTTGTGGAGCACCAAGTAACCTCAAGTTAAACATAATGCTAAAGGATGACGTTACCTTCAACTTCATAATAAAAGCCTAAAATGTCTGATTCAATAAAGAAATTAATGAATAAATAAATGGAATTATGATAAGTGAAATCCTTACAAATGAAATGAAAATAGGTGTACATCACATGTCTTGAACATAAACTACCCAGAAACAGGACAAATGCAACATAAGTTTGTTATTATTGCATCCCCAGAAGAACTGAACCACCTTCACCACGATGAAAATCTGTAGGTCTTTGCTTCTGGTCTGGTCTGGATCTGATGTTTCAGAGCTCAGTGACTGCAACGGCATTCAAGAGAAGTGTTTTTGGCCCTGCGTTAATAAAATAAAATAAAATAAAATGTTGATTGTAAATGCACTGACTGTCACTCATTGTATCCTGTGCATCTTTTTTGCAGCTGGTAAACAAACTTTAAAGTGCATCACTGCCTCCTACAAATTAGGGAACTGAGAAAGGGGGAGTTGAATGCATTATGTTTTTAATGCCTTTTTTATTGTGTAATTAACTGATCATAAATATTGTTAGTGCCCGCCCTTAAACACACGCACGCACACACACACACACACACACACACACACACACACACACACACACACACACACACACACACACACACACACACACACGGTAATCATGATGTTAACCCTCATTTAATTTATTTGCCTCATCAACCGTTTCGTTTCATTTCACACGTTCATCGTAGTTTTATTTTGATAGTCTGTACCGGAAGCGGTCTTTCTCGGTATCTTATGTGACGGCTGGAGTCTGAAAGGGAGCCAGAGTTGGACAACAGCGGGGAAAGGGAGGACTGCCGGCGCTACCGAGGGTCACAGGGATGTACAGTAAACACAGGCAGAAAAATGACCAAATATCACCGGCCAAATGTGGACGTTTATTCCTTTTACTTTCTTTTCTGGTGCTGATCGGCGCTCTGGAGAGAGCGCGTGCAGAGGCTGGAGAACAAGGTAAAGAAGAGCGGACGCGCCGTAAAACTTCAGGAGATTTAAAAACAGATATATCAATGCTTTAAAGTGTGTCAATCAAATACATTGAGTTTATTTGAAGTATAAAATGCCAGAATCAGACTGAAATTGAACTTTTAAAAGAAATGATTTACCATTATTTGAAGAACTGTGTGCGTCGAGTTTCATGTAAAATCTGCAAATTTGATAACGCGTTAATCAAAAAAGCAAAGGCCACCAAACCTCTCATGTGGAGATTTTAGACATTGATTTGTGAGCTGTCGGCTGAAGCTCAACCACGTTTCCAGAACCGCTGAATAACTGATAATGTGTGCCTTTATAACGGACTGACTCCTCCAGCAGAATGAGGAAGGGAGGGGAACAAAGTTACAATATCGACTTCAGGCTTTATGAACATGATAGTCCTTCTACACAGAGGCAGCTGTTTGTTTTCCTTCATAGCTGCTGAGCAGTTTTCTCAGCTGAAACACAGATTCAGCTCCATAAAAGGCAGAGTCTGGAGAAGAAGTGGGTCTGGAGCACACCCATGTAGTACTGGGGCCCAGATTCCAGTTCAGATTAGCTCACTTCTGATGGACTTCTCTGTTTACATTACAGTCATCCTGGACAAACAAACTTGAATATATCCAGTGGTCCGTTTTTTATCAGCCAGCCAGAGAAAAGAGGGAGAATAGCATCACTGTCTCCGGTCATGTGGACCGAACCACCACAGGGCCAACTCAGAGCCAAACAATATGCCCGATTGAAAAAAAGATGTCCCGGGTTAATGTCATTAAGAGCGTGCACATGTGTGTAATCATGAACGCACAGTGGAAGTTTGAATGAACCGTTTCCAGATTGAGTCTTGAAATAAACCTCTTTGTGTGGTGTGTGATGTTAATTGTTATACTGTGGTCAGTTCCCAAGCTGAGCTTCATTAGTCCACTACCATAATACTCTGAGCATTTCACACCTACGGGAGTGATGCCTGAAATAACGGCTGTATAGATATTTTGTACCAGGGTTTCCACATTGAAAGCAGAGTTTGAAACTAAAATCTTGAAATGAAAACCAAAGGTTGGATGTTTGTTACAGGTAATCTGTGCAAGAACACTCCAGCAAGTGTAGATGACTCTCCCTGTGACAGATTATTCAAAATGAAAATGCATGACATTCTTTCTGAAAGATGTGCTTTCTCAAATGTGACAAATATGCTGATGAAATGAATTATTGCTGTTGTTATTTATTATTAAGGTGTAATAGTCCGCTTTAATTTAACACATTTTTGACCACGACAATTTCCTTCTCATTTGCCCGTTCATGCAAACACGCAGTGTTACTTACTAAACTGCATGTACTCCTGTACTCATGTACTATGTTGTGCTTCGTTTTACATTCACACACCAGTGAGCGTATTGGGGGGCGATGTGGGGGTTCGGCGTTTTGCCTGAGGGCATCTTGGGCAGGATATTGAACCATCTATTATCCTGACTTCATGACATGATGAAGATGGTAAATGCTACACTTTATACTGTTAAACATACTTTCCTCAAAGTAAAACACAACAGTAACGCTACTGTTTTACAGGCTCCTGAGCTCAGATACAATATTGCAATGATTTTTCAGAGCTTTGGTACAATAAGCTACTTACTTACTTCAATAAAATACTTGTATTAAACGTGTAATGCTCACATCATGTATATGGGCTTTGTGCCGCCATGGAGGGCCAGGTGGAAACGGTGTCTTTGGCAGGCTGCCTTAGCGTTGTCATTGCTGAATTAAAGTGTTTCCATCCAGCAGCGTTAAAGTGTTGCCATCCAGCTGAGGCCTTTGGCATGTTGTCTTCCTTGTTACAGCCGAAGTGAACTGAAACATTACAGCGGGTGATGTTAACGGCTGCCAGTGATTGAGAGTGCTGTCTAGTTGTGACCAGGGGGAGATTGTATTATATTATTATTCCCACATTTTAACAGCGCAATAAAAATTATAACTTGCCGCCAAATATACTGTTGTTTGTAGTTTAGCTGTTTGTGAAAGGAAAACAAAGAAGGAAGAGCATCTCAATATCAAAATTAAAAAAGTTTTTCTTTAACTAATGAATTAATATCCAAATATTTCGATTCTGCCTTTTTGTAATTTAATTTCCCAGTTTTTTATCCTTACGTCATGACTTCTTGATGCCATGTTGGCACCGTGGACTCTATGAGTGAGCTGATGTTCTGACACCATTACTGAATGATCTGTCCTGATGTTCCCACAAAGTTGAAAGCTTTTCCTTCTCTCTGGGGAGTGACAACAAACATTAAAACAGAGAAAGGTTTTCTGAAAAGGTGGCCAGCGACAGGCTGCTCATCCAGACCAGTGAAACCTACAGTCTTATCAGTCACTGCCTTGGGTCTCTAATTCCAGGGTTTTGCTGCTAGAACGTGTCCATCTGTCCCTTTAACTTGATAAATCTTTTTCACGTGATGGCACCTTAAATGTTAAATCATTTCTATTCTTTTACTTTTAGCAATATTGAGACCACCTCTGGAGACTGCAGATACACAGTGAGCATGTTGCAGTTTTCCTGGTGGGATTTGTGTGGTGCCTTAATGCTAGCACAATGCTAATGCCAGACAGGTACCCCGACCCCACCACTTACACGTCACTGCTTCTCCACCTGGCAACTCAAAACATGACGTGACAAGGCAGTGTTGCAGAGCTCCTTCTGCTGGCTTTTGGAGTTTCTGAAAATGAGCTGGTACTGGATGATGCAAAGGAGTAAATGCTCACCAGTGCAGGTAGCCTTGTTTTCAGCAGGATTGGACGAACAAAACTTGTCCACCCGATCAGAACTTGCAAATTGAAAACAATCAGCTTGTGATTGGGTGGGCAAGACTCAGAGACACTCATAGGCCCTAATACAGTGAACATAATGACATAACAGACCCTTTAAAATGTAATATATATTGTAATAAATGCTTGTCTTGGATTCATTTTGTGAACAAGCCAAAAAGGAGTTTGATTTTCTGTGTAATCATGTCAGTCACATCGTTAGAGGCCAGGTTTCTTATGATATATTCTCCTTCGCCACAATCATTTCCAGTGAAATTCTGATCCTGGGGGAATTTTTAATAAACTTAAGTATGAGGAATTCATTATCATCTTAACAGCTAACCCAGTTACATTATTTTTATGGTAAGAAGCCTTCTAGAGTGATTTGTTGGCTGGCTAATGTGGGTTAATCCTGAAAAACAAACAATTTAGAAGTTTTAATGCCTGAAATAATCATATGGTACTTGAAGCGTTGCTCATCCCACCTGCTTCAGCTAACTTTGGCTCTCAGTAATGTGCCTTCCATCATCAATTTACTGTCACTTCCTGCGTCAAGTGTGCGGTCCCAGTCCATGTTTTAAAACATTGTTATGCTTCTTTTATTGCCGATTTGGTTCTGCAGTTTCTGAGTAGCTGTTTGTAGCAACTCTGAGCTTCTCAGGGTTGTTAGCCAGCAACATCGAACAGCGACAGATCACTCCCAGGCCTGGCAGCAGCGGTCCTGGCGGTCCGCCCAGAGCCAGCGTGTTACCGTGCAGGTAGAGGGACATTGGTTAGAACCGCAGCACAGGTGTGTCCATCTGTCCGTCATTGGTGCTGTTCCTGAGTCACCTCGTCACATCTGCCCTGCAGCTGAGCTAAGCCACGCCCCAACACCACGTTGTTGTCAGTAATGTCACTGATCCAGCAGCGCTATATATTTTGTGAATAAATCTGTTCCTTTCTCTTTTTCTCAGCTACCTGTTTTGGTCGTTTTCTTTTTTTTTCAAAATTCACGTAGTTTTCTCCTTCCACACATCGCCAGTGGCCTGAGAGACCTGAAAGAAGGCGGTCATTCGGGCCTTTGCCCATATGCCAGATGGTTAGTCTGTCAGTGCGTAGTGCCAAATCACTACAACATTTTTACAATTTTACAAGGCAAGAAATCCCAATGATTCTCTTTGAGCAGTTCTTGGCAGTGTTGTGGGGAGAAACCCCCCTTCAGCCAGGATGGCCATCTGCCTCCACTGGCTGTGGTGAAGGGGAGAGAGAAAACATATACGTGAGAGAGACAACAAACAGTATGGACCTAAACACCGGGCAGCGATGTCCCAGCAGTAATCAGAAACATGAATCTGCAGGACCACGGATGCCTGCAGAGAGATAAACACAGGAAACAAAGCACAAACTATGTGAGGGGGGTCCGAATGCCCCCAGACTCACATATTGCAGTCTCAGTGACCACATGCACTCCCTGCACGACTGTTGTCTCGTCTCAGTTCTGCACAGAGTAATACTGATAAGCAGTAGATCCCACCCACATAGATGGGATACTACGTCATATGCAAAAATTAGTATTCCCTCTTTTAATTGTATGTTTATTTGTGTAAAATAACACTCCTTTTATTATTATTATTATTATTATTATTTATTAAAATAGAATAACAATCATCTGATCAAAGTGGGTTAATATCTTGTTTTGTGTGCCAAAACTAATGTGTTACACCTAATTCACTTGCTCAGAGAAGGTTTAGTGGGTCCAGGTTTTCAGTTGAAAGGGGGGGGCAGCCTGATTTTCTAGTCACTGGTCCAAGCTTCTTAAGCTGAATATTGGCATTTCTAATAACCACTCAAGCAACTGGTATATTCCTAAATAATAAAGCTTGAAGGTTGTGCAAGAATAGTTTATCACAGCATTTGATCCGGATGTTTTGTCCCACAGACGCTTTATAAAGCTGGTTCTCAGTTGGCTTGGTTTGAAGGATGTTAAAACTGTATGTGTAGACAGAGATAACTTCTTTACTGCACTCAGGATCATGTGTCCCATCTTTTCAATACTGTGAAATGGTTTAGAAATAAGAAAGAAAAGGAGGGAACCTCCCTCACTGAGCAGCTCATTAAGACGTAAGTAAGATGACTTAGAGATATAGTAAAGGATAAATTACAAGAAAGTAAGATAAAGTCTGTTGGGTTTTGTGGACACTCTGAGGAGCACGGATTCATCACTGGCTGCCCTTGATTGACACATCTGTCACTCCATCCTTGGTGATTTTTTTGAATCTTGTGTCTTTGATTTGGCCCAGGAAAAGTACCCTCTTCGAAATCAAAGGCTTTAACAACAACAAAAAAAGATTTATCTAAAAATTAGTGTTGTTCCGATTCCGATACCAGTATCAGAAATTGCTCCGATGCTGCCAAAAGTATCAGTATCGGTATCGGCTAGTACGGGAGTCCAGGCACCAACCGATACCAAGTCATTTATATTTAATGATTTATTTACTGGTTACTTCCCTACTCTACCAGCAAAAAGAAATACCTTTTAATTTTGCAAATCTGTTTTAAACTGGTCTATTTTGGGCTGTATTTATTCATGTTTTTAACAACAATGATAATTATATTACAGTCAGGCAATGTTTTGCACTTTTTTTTAATATCATACTCAGATTGGTAGTTGATATCGGCCGGTACCGACAGCTCAAGAATCCGGATCGGTATCGGAACATCTACTAAAAATGGAAAAATGAAATCATCTCGTCCTTACCAGCTCTTAAAATGAGGTAGATATGACCTCATATGAACAGCGCACATGTCATGTTACACCAATTCATGATCTGATTAAAAAGACAAAGTAAATTAATTTAAAATGCATAAGTAGTGTTTAAAAGTGACTCTTAAGTGCATGATGAAGTGGCAGTTAGAACCACCTTTACCAGCTAGAACTTAAAGTAATGGTTTTATGTATCTCTCAAATTTTGGAAGACTTCTGGCTCACTTTTGTGGTCATTAGTTTATCTCCATAGGCTGTATAAGAATTACTGGACATACCCTGAGATGACATCACCCATAGGTTTTTTACAGAGGGATTTTGAAGCCTCTTTTTCTCTGTACTCAGAGCTAAGACGAGGAGGAGTAGAGCTCTGCTGGGAGCCACTTCATTTTAGCAACTTAGCCAAGTGTTAGGTTGTTGACATGATGTCAGCTAGTCATTGGCTACGCTGGTTGTCAGTCAAACAGCATAAATGGCCGGCTGCCATGAATGTTTTTGCTTTATATGATTTAACCTGATTTGGGACAAAAATACTTCCCACTGCACAGTTGTTCTAGATGTCAAATCTAACTATCCAGACCAAAAATGTTTTTTGTACCAGGTTATTTATTTTTATAACTATATTTTTTTGTGGCAAACTAGTCATTTTAACACTGGCTCTGCAACAAATCCTACTTCCTGGTAGGACTCAACCCAGAGGTGGAATTTGAGTTGGGTTGAGATTTGGTATTTGATATTTTGTTCTGCTATACTGATATTTTGTTGCTTAAGCTGTTATGGATCAAGCTCTCGGACAGATGGCTTTGTTTTCAGAGACATTCATGGCTGACTGGGTCCTGTAAAACAACTCCAAGTTATCCCCCTTTCCACCATTGTTCTTAACAGTCTGCATGACATGAGGGTTTATGCTGATATGCTTTGTTTGAAGTTTTCCACATGTGTGTGGTGCAAAATGGCGAAACATCTCTTCTTTAGTCTGTCCAAAGGACATTTATTTCAATTGTATTTTTATTCCAAGTATTGTGGTTTGTTCTGGTGCATTAGCAGGCTTTCTACTAAAAGTCTAACAAAGAAGTCCTACTTGTGGAAGATGAAGATGCTGAGGTTCACAGAGCCTGAGAGGAAAGGAAGCTCCTGTGTTTCTGAGCATTGCATGCTGGGACCTTGGGGTGAATTTAGTAGAACATCCACTCTGGGGAAGATCGTTTTAGATGTTTTCTTTTTTTTTTTTTTTTTTTAAATCTGTTGGAAATGGTCTAAACCAGGGGTGTCCAAACTCGGTCCTCGAGGGCCGCTGTCCTGCATGTCTTAGATGTTTCCCTGAAACAACACGCCTGATTCTAATGATTTGATTACCATCAGCTTGTCATCCAGGTCTGCACAAGTCTGTTAACGACCCATTCATCTGAATCAGGTGTGCTGAAGCAGGGAAACATGTAAGACTTGCAGGACAGCGGCCCTCGAGGACTGGAGTTGGACACCCCTGGTCTAAACCTTTCCCAGATAGAACCTTTCTCAAGCCAACTGCTGATGTTGGCACAGTGTAAAAGGAGATATCTTGTACCTTTTTTTCATAACTTGACTAGAGGTGTCCCGATCCGATTTTCGGATCGGATCGGCCGCCGATATGGGCAAAAAATGCGGATCGGTATCAGATCGGCAAGCCCTAAAAATGCCGATCCAGACTCCCGATCCATTTTTTTTCGAAAGTCCGTTCCGGGTTTTCCAGCGCACCGTGCAGCGCATTATTCAGATAACCCATTCCAGGTTTTGCTCTGTGTTTCCCCTAATATCCGGTCCGCATTTTCCAGCACACCTTCAGCACAGGAGCATCTCCCTCCCAATCAGTGTTGCCAACTTAGCGACTTTGTCGCTATATCTAGCGACTTTCCAGACCCCCCTAGCGACTTAATTTGTAAAAAGCGACTAGCGACAAATCTAGCGACTTTTTCTGGTGATTTAGCGACTCACTGGCACTCAAACAGCTAGGTTTGAAGCCATCACTTGGCTGCTGATGGCTGCTGTCTGCCTCGCGAGCCGCGCTTTTCTCTCTGTTTCTCTCTTTCTGTCGTTTTCTGTTTTCTGTTTGTTATTTATCATTTTGTCTATTTTGTGTTGATTTGTTGAATAAATAAGTCAGTTTCTCGTTACCAACCAATGTGTATTATTCAAATGCACCTAATTCAGCTGGCTAGTTATCAGGAGTAAAACCCTATTCAGCATGAGTCTGACAACAAAGTAAGTTGGTTAAATGACTTAACATTAATACATGCTCAGATAGGCCGGTATCGGTATCGGCAGATATCGGTATCGGATCGGAAGTACAAATAAATATCGGTATCGGATCGGAAGTTCAAAATGCTGGATCGGGACATCTCTAAACTTGACAATATTGTTGATGTCTCCTTGAAATATCTGTTACATGGTTTGATCACAGTACTGCAGAGATTCAGCGCAGCTCCTTGTTAAATATGAACTTTCACCTCTTTTTTGGGCAACAGGTTTCAGGTAGTCGTGTCAGCCACTCGACTGTACTGAAGCGCTCTCATCTACCTGATCTGAGATCTGTCATCCAACTTTGAGCTGCCATGCAAATGTAATATTTGAACACAAATTACACTCAATAGTGCTTGAAGCATTTTATTACCAGATGAGACTGCATCCAACAGAACCTGAGAGCCCTCACAAACCAGACAGCACATTCCTGAGCAATACTTTTCAACAACAATGTAAAAGAATAAATGTTGGTATACAGAAGGTATAATAGACATAGATATTACAGATCATTTGTAGAAACGTTCATTTATTGTTAAGTGGTGTCAGTGGAAAGAGGAATTACAGAGTGGTTTAACTTGATATACCTTTAAGCCCTGGTAGGCATTAATATTTTTCTGCTCTTTTTCACTTTCTTAGTCTTTTTAAGTCTTTAATGGAGAGAATAACCAGGAAAGAAATAGTGATGGTTTATATCACATTCAGCCAGCCTGATCTCTCTGGAGACATAGAACATTTAAAGTCTTTTGTATAAAGGTAAATATGTTTAAAAATGCATTAACTTGTAGAATTGATGCAGGAGTTTGTGCAACAGGATATGAGAACTTGCACAACAAAAATCTGAACTTGTATGTTAACATTTTTAGTTGCATAAGAACAAAAATCACAAATATGTGAACTGAAGTCAAAGTCACATAAAAAAGTGGTAGAAAAAAATCTGCACTTGTATGTGACATTTTCACCCACAGAAAACTTTGACACAAACTTATTCTGATGTGAAGTTGCAGAAAAAATATTCATAAATGTGTCAAACTGATCTTTACGTAAATACAAAGACAGTTGAAAACTTATCATCCATTATTTACTTGTAATTACATTTTTTATTTCATTTAAATCAATTTTTTTGGACAACTACAACTCAGTGGTGTTACAACCTTCCTAATCTGCTGCTGCAGGTTCGCTGCAGCTCTGTCATGTTGCGCCGTGCAGGAGCAGAACCAGCTGGTTGGACTGGACTCAGGCTGGACTAGCAGCCCGAGCTGCTGCTCGTCTTATAACCCGTTAGTGAAGTCTTTAATGAGCAGACAGAGCAGCTACAGTCTTAGAGGACCGTCATGAAGGCATCCAGAGAAGAACGGAGCACTTCCATGTCTCACTCTCCAGATTGGTCAACTCTTGGCTAAACCCGAACAGAGTGTTCTTAAACAAATTCTCTCACATCACTTTTACAAGCTTGTGCATTTCTTTTTATAAATGTATTTTTTCAGCACTAGTGGCCCTTATTCGCAGAGAGATAGAGACAGATGGGCAGGGGGCAGACCTGACCTTGCAGAGGCCTCAAAATGATGAAGAAGTGGTTGTGGAAAATACAAAGAAGAACGATGCTACCAAGCGGACCAATGAGATTCATCACAGGCTGTTTAGACCCGATGTGTAATGACATTTGTAGAGATGTGCACATCAGGGTAGAGCGTAGCTTGCATTATGCTGTACATATGCCATTAGTTTGATGTTGAAGCATAAAACAAGCTTTAAATGCTAGAACGGTGGTAGTATTGCTACAAGATATTGACCAGACTGATGTTTTTTATTGATTTACTTACGTTTTGCCCTCACAAATATCCAGTTGCAGCGCTCTCACTGCTGGTCATGAATGCCACCTGCAGTAATGTTTCAGTTCATTTCAGCCGTTAGGGGAATGACAGTAGGGCAGAGACCTCAGTTCAAAGTGTGCTAAGTTGGCAAATAAACTCCTTCCCTCTTCATTTATTCCTGCACTGGTGTAGAAGTTGCTTTCTATCCGGTGCACTTCTGTTGCACGCTCCTTGGACTTCTGTTGCCCACATTAATAACTCGTTTGTTCTGCTCCTGTTGAAGCTGAGAGCAGGTGACTGACTGTGGGCACCTGCCCGTCATGCTGGGTCATGCTTGGTCATGCTCGTTCATGCTCGGTCATGCTGAGTCATGCTGGGTCATGCTGGGTCATGCTCTGTCCTGCTCGGTCCTGCTCGGTCATGCTGGGTCATGCTGTTACAGGACGAATGCTGCCTTCTGCTGTTATTATGCATTGCTGTTATTATGCGGTTGTCCAAAATAGATTACTCTCTGTATGCATGCTCTGCCGCATTAAAACATGAATAGACAAGCACGCCAGCACCCCCGTGTCTTCGTTCCTGAAACATGGTGTCAGAAGTGGCTTAGCTGTTAAGAATTATGACGGATTGACAGCTACTGGAAACTGCAAATAAGCCGTGAGTTTGTCAGCTGTACATGTGCCGTTTTTGTTTTTGCTTTTATTAGTTTAGCAAAGTTTTGCTAGCACTACCGGGCAGATTAGCTTTCGTGGCTGACTAGTTTCATTAACTCTGCAGTCAAGATGGCATATTACCCGATCCCGCCTCCCATGCCAATGAAGCTCAGTGGGAACTGGAGCACAAACTAGGACATCTTCAGGGCTGAATTCGAAGATTACAGTTTAGCGGTGGATTTATCACAAGCATCATCAGCAGTTCAGGCTGCCACATTGAGGAGTCTCATGGGGCCAGAATGTCGTCATGTTTACAAGCACAACCTGCAGTTGACAGAGGCAGAAAGCAACGATGTGCAGACAGTTCTGGATAAATTAGGAGAGTATTTCCACCAGTCCAAAAATGTGATATATGAGAGATATGTCTTCGGCTGTTGCAAACAAGAGGATGGTGAATCTATTGATGCTTTTGTGACCCGTTTGAGAGAAAAGGCGGCAACCTGTGATTATGGGGCTCTAAGGGACGAATTAATCAGAGACAAATTAGTACTTGGCATTGCCAATGAGGCCACCCGGAGACGGCTGTTGAGAGAGCAAGCTCTGACGTTGCCCAACGCAGAGCTGACAGAAATCACCCTACGGTCCATGGAGCAAGATAAGCCACAGACAGACAGCGTTAATGTAGCATCTAGACAATTATCAAACAAGACTCCCTGTCCTAATTGGAAGCAGCCAAAAAACACGCTACGGCCACAGGAAGTGTCACAGCATGCAGATACTGTGGTGCCTATCATGGGAGGGGGCGAGAGCAATGTCCTGCCTATGGAAAGGTGTGTAAAGCTTGTGGCACACCCAACCACTTTGCTCGTGTCTGCATGAAAACCAAGGGAGCCGAAGCACCTGTTCAGGTTCACTCCATGGACAATCCAATACTTACCCAAGAAACGGACAGTGGAGATGATCTCTTCACGACTGAATGCATTGGGGCCGTTGGTCCTAAAGGAAAAAAGTGGTTCGCTGCTCTCATACTGAATGGCACTAAGCAAAAGTGTCAGCTAGACTCAGGAGCCACATGTGACATCATGAGCCTAAGAGACAAGATGCGAATTGCACCTCAAGAAAAACTCATGCCCAGCAACACCAAGCTCAAGCTCTACTCAGGTCAGTTGATGACTTCCATGGGCCTGTTCGTGACAGAGTGTTGTGCGAGACTGCAAACACACCCTATAATTTGAGATAGTTAACACCGGCCAGCAGCCACTGCTTTCGGGGTCCACATGCGAGCGCCTTGGACTTATGCAGTTTACTATCCCAGCAGGCCTAAATGCAGTGGACAGAAGCACCCGGGATGGGTTTTTGAGAAGAGAGACTCTCATCGAGAGGTACCAGGATGTCTTCACTGCGCCAGTGGAATCCGTACCAGGGGTGGTGCACTTTCAGTTAAATCCAGCAGTCCAGCCAGTCCAGAGTGCCCCCTGCGATGTCCCAGTCGCCATGAGGATGGCAGTGAAAGCTCAACTGGAAAAATATGAGGCAGAGGGCCACATCACCTCAGTCACAGAGCCGACTGACTGGATCAGTAACATGGTGATCATCCAGAAACCAGACAAGCTTCGAATATGCATTGACCCAAAGCACCTCACCCAGGCTCTACTGCGATCACACTACATGATGCCCACACTGGAGGACATACTTTACAAGCTCCCCAAAGCCAGGGCGTTCACCTTGGTGGACGCAAGAGACGCCTTTCTACAATGCAGACTGGATGAACCAAGCAGCTACATGACCACCTTTTGGACACCCTGGGGGCGCA
Source organism: Hirundichthys speculiger (assembly GCA_018398805.1). Taxonomy (NCBI): domain Eukaryota; kingdom Metazoa; phylum Chordata; class Actinopteri; order Beloniformes; family Exocoetidae; genus Hirundichthys; species Hirundichthys speculiger. The sequence continues at coordinate 236,852 of JAGFBZ010000461.1, read as the reverse complement.
AGCGCTGGCTGAAACTCCCGTTCGGTGTCTCTGTGGCCCCAGAGGTGTACCAACGGAGACAGCACGAGCTCCTGGTAGGGCTCAACGGGGTGTACCCTATAGCAGATGACATCCTCATTGTGGGCTGCGGGGATTCAGATGAGGAAGCAGGGCGTGATCATAATGAAAAGCTGCTCGCTCTCATGGACCAATGTCGACAAGTGAAACTCCGGCTCAGCATACGGAAGCTCCAGTTTAAAGTGACAGAGGTTCGCTTTCATGGGCATATCCTCTCTGCACAGGGTCTGAAAGCCGACCCAGAGAAAGTGAAGGCGGTGATGGACATGCCCCTCCCGACAGATGTGAAGGCTGTACAGCAGTTTGTTGGGTTCGTTACGTACCTGGCTAAGTTCTTACCGCACCTATCGGAGGTCTGTGAGCCACTGAGGAGGCTCACGGACAAAGATGCAGTGTGGCACTGGCTGCTGAAACGACGCAGCGGTGAAGGAAGTCAAGCAGCTGGTGACTACAACACCAGTGCTGCGGTACTATGACGTGACAAAGGCGTTGACTATCCAGAGCGATGCTAGCCAGCATGGCCTGGGCTGTGTGCTGTTGCAGGAAGGCCAACCTGTTGCATTTGCCTCGAGGGCTCTCACGCCAACAGAGCAGAACTATGCCCAAATAGAAAAAGAATGCCTAAGCATTGTATTTACATGCCAACGCTTTCATCAGTATCTTTATGGGCGCAAAAGTGTCACTGCAGAGACGGATCATAAGCCCCTCGTCACCATCTTCAGCAAGCCACTGCTGAATGCCCCGAAGTGCCTACAGAGCATGCTGCTGTCTCTACAGGGCTACAATCTTGCAGTCGTGTACAAGCCTGGACCAGAGATGTTTGTGAGTGACAACCTCAGTAGGGCTACTGTGGCAAACACATGCACAAGCTCCAAGATCGACACACACACAGTCTGCTGTCTGGAAACCGAACAGTGGGAGGTGGAACAAATCAACCAGACTGACTATCTTAATGTCACAGACAAAAGACTTATTCAAATTCGACAGCACACAGAGAGAGACGAGCAGCTCCAGGCAGTAAAGACAGTGACACTGAAGGGCTGGCCTGAGTGCAAAGAAGACGCTGAGCCAGAGGTGAGAGAGTACTGGGCTTACAAGGAGGAGTTCAGTGTTCAGAATGGTGTGCTGTTCAGGGGAGAAAGGGTCATTATCCCTAAAGCACTGCGTCATGAGATGCTAGTAAGAGTACATGCAAGCCACATTGGGGGTGAGGCCTGCTACAGGCAAGCACGCGATACGCTCTATTGGCCAGGGATGCGAGCCAATATACTAGACTTTGTAGGCAAATGCACGGTCTGCAACGAGTACGCCATCCACCAGCAGAAAGAGTCAATGATGTCCCACGAACTGCCAACACGCCCGTGGCAGATTGTAAGCACTGACCTCTTCCAACAAAACGGCAAAGACTTTCTCCATGGTGGTTGATCATTACTCAGACTTCTGGGAGATTGACTATCTTCCAGACCTCTTGGCTGAGACAACAATCAAACACTGCAAGGCACAGTTTGCCCGCCATGGGCAGCCTGACCGTCTAATATCAGACAATGGCCCTCAGTTTGCGTCTCTCCAGTTTAAACAGTTCGTAGCACAGTGGGAGTTTGAACACATCACCTCTTCTCCACATCACCCCAAGGCCAACGGCAAAGCTGAAGCAGCAGTCAAGATAGCAAAGAACATATGCAAGAAAGCCCACCGTGAGGGCAAGGATGCATGGAAAGCAATCCTGCAGTGGCGCAACACACCAACGGAAGGAATGGACAGCCGCCAAGCGCAGCGCTTGAAGGCAAGGCGTCTTAAGACGGCACTTCCAGTGGCGAGCAAGCTGTTAGATCCATGTGTGGTGTCTGGAGTGCTGGAGAAGCTGCGTCATAGGAAACAGGTCGCCAAAGCAACCTACGACAGCTCAGCCAAGGACCTACCTGAGCTCACGGTAGGCCAAGCAGTGTGAATGAAGCCACTGCCTGGCGACAAGATAGGCATCTGGAGAAGGGGCTCATGTATGCAGAAGCTTGCCCCACGGTCCTATCTGGTCGACATAGAAGGAGCTCTCTACGGCTGAAACAGGGTCGATCTCCGGGCAGCAGAACCTACCACAAGTACGCCACAGATCTCGGACAGCCACGCGCATAGAACCAAGCCAGAGGGAGCTATTGAGGAACAGGCCAGTCATACAGCGTGTGATACCCCACCTCAGCATGATGACAGCCCAGCTGTTGGCATTACCTCCACACCAACAAGGCCTACAGTCACCTCATGCTATGGTTGGATGACCAGGCCACCTAACAGACTGGATCTTTGAACAGTCTGTTTATTTTTCCTTAAAAAAAAAAAAAAAAAATTCTGGTTGTTGTGAAATGTTTATGTTGCTGCTGCTACCGGTATAAAACCAGTTGTAGTCTGTTAATGGCCAAATGTTTATGTTGTTGTTTCTGGCAGTATAATGTTCAACAATGATAGTTGCTGATATGAGAAAACAAGTTATTTCTTTGAGTACTCAGTAGGCCTTGGTTGCAGGTCTCAGTTCAACTAACCATTGCTTTAATTAAGGAAAGGGAGATGTTACAGGACGAATGCTGCCTTCTGCTGTTATTATGCGGTACTGCATCTGTGGTTGTCCAAAATAGATTACTCTCTGTAAGCATGCGCTGCCGCATTAAAACATGAATAGACAAGCAGGCCAGCACCCCCGTGTCTTCGTTCCTGAAACACATGCTGGGTCATGCTCGGTGCTGCTCGGTCCTGTGTTAGTGAACCTCCCTCGTTCTGTGTCACACGTGTGAACCACATTCATTGATTAATGCGCTTTTAGGTCACATTTAGGTCACATTTAGGTTAAGTCTTGCATGTGTGTACCTCCCTCATTCAGATTCATGCACCCTCTCACTCCCCCCTCTGGTGGTAAACAACACTTCAGATATTCTCTGTTAACTGAAGCAGAGCGTTGAATAAAATAAGTCTACACGTGCGCTGCCCTGACCGACTACTTTCTGTTCTCCAGAGTCATTATCCTACCTACCTCTTGTTTTCATGTACCATCATTTTTCATCCAAAGCCTCTTCTGTTTTCTCCTGCTGGATTATACATGTGTAACTCCAAGGTTTTCCATCTTTCCCAGTAAAAGTGCCATTCCTCATTTTATTGAGATGGCCTCAGACCCCTGGCACATTTGTAATTTCTTTGTCCAGGACATAAAGTGACTAACACACTTAATCATGAATTTTTTATGAAGAAAAAGACAGAGACAGAGTGCCCTTGTATTTAGGTACCATACAGAGTTTCTCCTTGGCATAGTTAAGTAGTCATTTTGCTTTTAGATGAGAATAGCTTTGGGAAGAAGCAATAACTCAGTGGTACAGTAGAATATTGTATAGAGCATTACTTCCACATGTTGAGTGGATAAGTGATGCAGTCTGGGAAGAATTGATTTGTGTTTGTGCTTTTATGGTTTATTTTAGGCTTCAATGGTGCAATAGAGCTTCCAGAAGTGGACGTGATGGAGCAGTTTTTCCCACACCAATACATACATGAGGAGTACTTGTCTGGAAACTAAAGATATTAAAAAAAAAAGCTGTCTGAAGATAAATGCTTATGCTTCAGTTTTTGAAGGTCAGTCATATTTGAGATGAGGGATGTGTTGATATTAATATTGGATATCAGGTTCAATATTGTCTTAATAGTCAGATTGGTTACGAGGCTGATCTATTCACTTCAGTTCTTTGAGTCTGATGTGACACTTCCTGCACCACTCATCAGCTGTCACTCAAACGTTTGGACACATCCACATATTCATGTATCCAGAGAATTAAGGAAAATTACTAGGGGTGCACGATAACTATCAGGCCGATAACAGGAAATTATGACGTCATCCCGATAACTCTGATATCACGACGAATGGCCCCGATAACATATATATTTTTGTCAACACAGCAGTGCCTCGCTCCCTCTGAGCCTTGAATGACCGGTAGTAAATGTTATGTTCAAGTGACATCGGCATAATCAGAAAAACGATTACTCTTCGTCTCATTAATCAGGAAAATCAAGAACACCCCTCATGCCAGAAAACAACTCCTTCACTTGGTCATAATTTTGGTAGTTGCTGACTTGAATTGATATTTGCAGGATTTTCACACATGTTACACATAAAAAAAGAAAAAAATAGAAAAGGCTGAAAGAACGACTAACAAACGAGGGAACGGAGGAATTTACGTTAGACCTTGAATGCAGCCTGCAGCACAGCGCTGATCACAACAAACATGGCAGCATGGAACTTCGTTAACGTTTCAGAAGAAGATAATTTGGTGGTTATTTGTGACGAATCCTTCTAGCGAATTCTACGAGGAGGGAAGCACACGCTTTAATACGTAAAACCTGATCAGCCACCTACAACATAACAATCGCTTCCATTGAGTTTTGAAATCACGCTAACGTGAGATAACGGAAGCTAATGCTAACGTGCGCAAGCCAGCAGCAGTCTCCCCTCCCCTCTCCCTCATTCCTCTCATCTAAAGCTTCCATGAGATTAAAAAATATAAACTACTGAACCTCATTTACTTTAATTAAATACTTTAATTAAAGGTATTAATTTAAATGGAACCACAAGCCAAAATCCTTTAAATGTTAATCTTTTTCAGTTTGTAATTCTGATGCATGTATCTATCAGTTCAAGGAGCCTTTATTTTTTATATCAGTCAGTAATGAACCTTATTTAAGTTAATGTGAGATATCAAATAGGTTTGTTTGATAGCTTTAAGAAAATGTTTGAGAGGCTTGCCAATAGTTTTTCATTGGAAAAAATAAATATCTGTTCATTTAAAAAGTCAAAACTATTATTGATTTTGTTCATAGTATTGATGTAATGATCTTAGATATATGTGTGTGTTATCGGTATCGGCCTTTAGGAGATGAAAGTTATTGGTTATCTGTATCGGTTTAAAAAACAGTTATCGTGCATCCCTAAAAATTACACTTTTTTTTTTTTTTCAAAAATCAGATATGAGGGCAGCACGGTGTCTTGGTGGTCAGCACTGTTGCCTCACAGCTAGAAGGTTCCAGGTTCGAACCTCAGCAGGGGTCTTTCTGTGTGGAGTCTCCATGTTCTTCAAGTGCCTGCGTGGGTTTCCTCCAGGTTCTCCAGGTTCCTCCCACAGTCCAAAGACATGCATGTCAGGTTAATTGGTGGTTCTAAATTACCCGTAGGAGTTACGGTGTGAGTGGTTGTTCGTCTATGTGTTGCCCTGCAATGGACTGGTTACCTGTCCAGGTAGACCCCTGCCTTTCACCTGAAGAGAGCTGAGATAGACTCCAGCAGATCCCTGTGACCCTGCAGAAGATTAAGCAGGGATGGATAATGGATGGATGGAAAATCAAATATGCAAACAAAATGTGTATGAGAGCAGAATAAGGTAAATGATCTTTCCTGAAACTGATGTCATTGCGACAGACGGATCACAAAAATTGCTACTTTGTGTAGGATATTTTGATAATGCTGAAGGCTGCATTTGAAGTGAGTATACTCCACTGGCTCCACTAGAATACACCAGTTCCTACATCGCAGCCAGGTTTTTGTGCTTGAGCTTTGCTACTAGAGCTGATTATGGTGAACGTATTTGATCAAGTCTCTCTTTGACAGAGAGTTCTGCCTCTGAGGAAACCTGACACTCCATCCCATCTCTCAGTCTGACTTTCTCTCTCTTACTTACACTTCTGCCACCTTTCCACCCTCTTCAGTAAGTCTTCAGTAAGTTCCCTGAGTGGGTTAAAAAAAGTGTCATCCATTCACATTAAATCCAGCACGAGATGGGAAGGAAAGGCGTTGAGTTGGACTGGGCGTGCCTGGTATGAAATGCTAAATCAGCTGCCTAAAGGAACATCACAGGAGGTGTCTGTTGTCAGAACTGGTACGAGGATCGATGATAACGGGCCGCACAGAGATGGGTTTGAATCAGATGACATACCCCATCATTGAAATAATGCACTTAATCTTTTATTTTTTGTCCACCGGCTGCTCCTCTCCACCCCCTTCATAAAATGAATCTACACAGCCTTTTCTCACAAAGATAAAGTATTTGCCATGAATTACTCCTCCTTTCTTTGCCCACTCCCTTGCTTCCTCTTTCTATCTTTCAGCTGCTGGAGTATCTGACAGATATGGATGCGTCTCATTGTTTTTTTTTTCCTCCCTGCACCCTGCAGTGAGAGCGTGGCGGGAAAGTGCTGGTGCAAATACTCCAGCTTTATCTCCTGATGTTTGCAGAGGGTCCCGATGGGTTCACAGGGGAGAAGGGAGTAGGGATGAAAGAATTAATACAATGTGTAGGAAGTGTGTGCGTAAAATATGCCGAATGTATATGGGTTCAGTTCTTGGATAACTAAAAAAGGGGAGTATGTGAGAGGGACAGGTGCCTTGGAAAAGAAAAGTTCATCTGTTGAGTTGTGTGAATGTGAAAAACTATAAGCAATTAAATCATTATATATGACACATGGCCCATTTTTATATTGTTCTATAATCCAACATATATGTAATTATTATATCACACGAATTACATGTGATTGATGCAATTTATTTGTTGAAATTCTGCAAGATCTGTCTCTGTTTTCACTGTTATTGAAATGACTATTACTGTAAAGTTTCATTTCCTCATCTATCACCACTGTATTTGACAGGAGGCAAAAATATCAGACATTAATATCCAGAAATTGAGGAAACTTTTTGAGGCTCTTTTTCCTTCCGTCAACACAAATCAATGATAGGAATGGTTTTGCTCAGGGAGCTGGTGGGCTTCTGCAACTCATTTATGTGGGTTATAAGGCTGGGCGATAATTCAATTTTATCTATTAATTCAAATTAATTGTTTATAGTGATATTTACAAAATCATTTTATGTGTTTACCACCCGTAACGCCTCTCACCGGTGGTTCTCTTCAGATGCAAACAAACCCACAGCAGAGCTGTGTGTGTTATTAAAAGTGAGTAGTTTCTCCCCAAAATTGTTCCCAAAAGCAGTTTCTTCAGTCACCTGGACATGGTTCATGTTAGCGACGTCTGACGTCTGTCTGCTTTAAAGGTTGTCTACAGCTGTCTGCTGTCTGCGGCAGGTAGCAGCTTAGTTCATTTTTAAATGGAGTCACGCAGGGAGGTTTGTTGGGCCAACTGCTGTTCGCTGTGGTTTGTCTGTCGTCTGTGGCAACTGAAGTTAGCAGTATGACTAATAGACAAGTACCAAGGAATATGACTTGTAAGGAGGCAGGACTCACATTCCTCCTGGGCTTTACTTTTCTCCACTACGTCTTCCTCTAGTTGGTCCAGTAGAAGTAGTCGGGATCACCACTGGTCTCACTGACAGGACCACAGCCTGGAATTTCCTCTGAAGTTCAGCACATCGACATCCTTACCATCGCACTAAATCTGTGCCTTCTGAATCAGTGTGAATTTTTGCTTTTTTTTTTTTAAGTTTTTTTTTACCAAAACTGGATGTTTTTCATATCTTTCACAAATGCAGAAGTAACGGCTGGTTTCCACTGGTGCTGCCACCTAGAGGATACTGTGTTTGCGGTTCTCGTGTTGCCCCTGTTTGTTCCAGCATCTTAAACATGTAGTGTGTGATACTCGATCCAAGCTGCGTACGACAGTGATGCCCTTTAAACATCAAGGCAACATTAGTAGCATCATTTCCCCACTCACAGCTGATTAATACTTCTGCATAGCAGCTACACGTGTCTCTGGTATTACTTGTGTGTTATCGTTTGTGTAGCTCTGTAATTACACCACCAACGTCTGGATGGCAGTGCAGGTTTGGTTTTGCTGTGCCGTAACTCAGACATAGCAACAGAGCAAACAAAGTATATTTCATGTGAGCTGGTGCTAATAAATGTTGAGCATCGGTCGTTTTTACAGATTTTGCAGCAAACTACCGTTCTGCCTGACTTGAAATCGACAAAGAAGCAGCAGCAGCTGGAAATTTACCGGGAAGAGCAAATCTGCCTAAATGTTTAGTTGATCAATCGATTTAGGTTGAAATCAGATGCTGTGTTAAAAAAATCAGATATTTTATTTAGAGGCCATATTACTCAGCCCTAAGTTATGGTCATTTTTAAGATATTTTGAATGCTAGCATGCAAGAACACACTAAAAAGAGATGCTTTAGGAGGCCAGATCTCAGTTATTGGAGGATAGACAACACAGTCTGAAGTTCCAAAAAACAAAATTTACGCTGTGTATATGTTCCTCGTAGTCTCTATAACCACTGGCATGCAAATGTAATGGGATTACATTTAGTCTGTTTGTAGAAGAATAAAATAATGACATTTGAAATGGTAATGACTCTCACTTTCCTGCTTTGGTCCTCTACATGAGATGCTGTTATGATTACAAATTGCAGTTCGGACCTGGATGTTGCTCCATTTCTGTTTGAGCATCTTGGAATTAGGGATAATTACTAGGGATGCACCGAAATGAAAATTCTTGGCCGAAACCGAAACCGAAAATGAAGAAACCAAGGCCGAAAGCCGAAAACCGAAACGCCGAAATAAATTATTATGCCAATTATTAGTACCATTGCATTCATGGCTATGACTGTGTACTAACCTCACTAAAATCAAGGCATTACCATTGCATAAATTAATATTGATGCTACAAAGAATAAATTAATTGCAAAATTATGAAAATATTTATTAGCACTGACATTACAACAATGCACAATATAAAACAAAATTCAAAATAAAATGTTTAACTTGACCCCACTCAGGTGTACATTAAATAATAATACAGGCCTATAACTGACTGGCCTGCTGAAAGATTGTAAAAATGTTCTCTCATAAAAACACAGTGCATTTAAGTCAAGTGCATTTAAAAAAAATTCTCTGTAGGACTACAACAAAAATATCTGCAGCTATAAGCTCATGGACGTGAGCTGCAACAACATTAAACAGCTCAGGTCAGGGGCGAAAATCCCATTTCATTTGGGGGGGGACAATAAACAGTAAAATTTCAGAGAGTAATTCCTGGGGGGGACATGAAAAAAAAAAGCTCTCTCCCTCTCTCTCTCCTGCTCCTTTGGAACTTGCCTTGCAGGGTTGACCTACAGCCTGTTGAATGTTAGAAAAAGTAATAATAGTAGTTGTAGCATTGTTGTGTATCAGTGCATAGTCTACCCGTATACAGGTTTTTCAATTTTCAAACTGAAAAATCAACAATGGTATTAGGTGGTATTATTATATTGTAGTGTTGTATTTTTGACAAACAAAATACAACAACATATTACAACTACGCCATTAAATATGGCAACTTAAAAATGCAAAAATAAAATACAATTAAAAATCCCTTCTACATTTAAATGACACACTCGCTGACACACGGAGCTGCAGGTAGCCCTGCCCCTTAGAAACAGCATGTGGACTAAACCACTTTGAGAATTAGGGGGGTCGCAATGTTTCAACAATTTAAAAAAAAAAAGGCTTTTTACGTTTATAATTTGCAGCGCTTGTGTTGTACTTTTATTGAACATGACTATATTATTATTCAATTGTTTTTGTGTGCTTACAACGATTTTTTGGGGGGGACAACTTTGTGGAAGGGGGGGGACACGTCCCCTGTGTCCCCCCCGGGATTTCCGACTATGGCTCAGGTAAACACACGTCTGCTCGGTATGGAATAACGGGGCTCAATGTGCTCGATCAGCCTACGAAATCCCACATCCTCTACAACAGAGAACGGCTGATCATCTAAGGCAATGAATTCCATTATTTTTTGTGTAATGCTCTTTGCCTTGGCACCATCACTGGAAAACTTTCTTGCCTTTTCAAATACGTCCGCCACAGACGGAGTGGGTGCGCTCGGAGGGATTTTCCTTTTCTGTGCCGCCGCCTTCTCATATTTAGAATGGCGATGGGGATGTTTGGATTTCAGGTGATAAATCAAACCCGACGTGGAGAAACTCGTTGCAGATTCACCCCCTCTTGAAATTTCAGCGTTACATGTTTTACAAATCGCTATCAGTGGGTCTTTCTCAGATATATTGAAATACGTCCACACCACAGACATGTTGGCCCCAGACAAGCGTGCTGGCCGCGGTTTTTGTTCGTCATCACAACATTCTGTTTCGGCCGTGTTTTTTCGGTGATAAAAGTCTTTCGGCCGAAAACCGAAAATGCACTTTTAGGCCATTTTCGGACGAAAATTTTCGGTGGCCGAATTTTCGGTGCATCCCTAATAATTACGGAGACTCAGCTGCTGCAGAATAAACAACTGGCATAAAACCAGCTGAAAAAGCTGTTTTCAACTAGAGGACTTTTTTAAGGAAAATCTTCCTTAGCATAAAAAAAGGCTCTTGAGCAAAGTATCAAGAACGATCTAGGTCAAATTAACTGTTTACTATTTTTTTTCTTTTCTTTTTTAAGCCATCTGCTTAAACCGCTGGGCTACGCAGCAGCCAAACTTTTACATTTTTTTTTTTTTTTAGAAAATATGAATTTCCTCTCTTTTGAATGTAAAGTGCATGCTAGCTGTTTTTAATTAGCAGATTTAAGCACTATAACTATGTGGGCTTTGTGTGCAAACAGAAATTCCTCAGGAAGGTTTTAAAAAAATTAAATTATCTCGAGGATGCCCTCGAGATAATCTTCAGATGACGAAGCAGAGAGCATCCATCTCCACGACATCAACACAAATCAACACAAGACTGCAGTGTTACCATGCACGCAGAGCTAACACCTGTGAAATGATGTCACTAAGATGCAGAACACACCTGTGGCCCAGGTGTCCCAGTAATATGTTGTAACACTGTAATGTTTCACCTGCATTTGTAAAATAATGACAGTGATTTTCATATAATAAAATCAGTTATGCAGAAAATGTTATTGTTTAAATCAAATGTTATAGTCTAGAACTAAAGAAAATACATGGTGCGATCTGGAAAAAATAAATAAAAAAAATCACAACCTGGATTTAACTTAACAGCTTTAACAGCTGGCAGCTGAAGTTATTTAACCCAAACTGATGTACTGAGGAGCTTCTTATTCCTTAAATAATCAGGTTAAAATAGTGGTGAGCAGGCATTGAGCCAGAGGTCTGTCCAGCTGTATTTTGGACACCCTGTTTGAAAAAAAAAACACCTAAACTCTTAACTGCTGCAATGATTGAAATGATAGAATGCTTTTTATATGTGTTATATAGGTGGTACGCAATGTTTGCAATGTTTATATTGTTTATTATGATATAGTTTATGCTGCTGATAGGAAACATCCCAGAATAATTATAGGAATTCATATGAAATTATACCAGATTTTCTCTGAAGAAAGTTTGTGGATTAATCCCTTTTTTTTTTTTTTTTTTTTAAACTTACAATAAACGCATACACATTTAACTTTAGTGGGATTTAACATCTCAGATGTCAGAGAGGTGTTTGATCTTCTGGAGGTTGGGAAAATGAGCTGTGACCCTTCACAGCAATTAAAGCTGGCATTCACCAAACCACAAGTCTCAAGTCACAAGCTGTGACTTGTGACTTGGCTTCAAAAGTATTTTTTTTCTCTTTTTTTTTTTAAGATAAAAAATGATGGCATGCCATCACAGTTCTGACTGTAATGAAACAGATACTGAGCTTTTACACTGTTTGTGACTCGGCGCATGAAGAGGATGCCTTTAAGCCAGAGTCCCACATGGACTTTGGAAGCACCGTGGTCCGGTTCTGAGGCGGCTTTGCTCTGTCCTTGGTGTGACCTCGAGTCTCACAGGCAGAGATTCAGAGAAGAGCACCAGCAAGAGTCTCCTGCTCAGCTGGATCAGAGAGAGATTACAAACTGACCCAAAAGGTTTCAAGACCATGTGAAAGTTGTGTGGGAGTCTGCTCAGTTTAGGTATATCTCTCTATTTTTTCTTCTTTCTAGAGTGACACATTTAAAAGGATGAGTGGTGTCAAATCAAATGTGCTTTTTGACGTAGAAAATGACCTTTTCCTCATAGGTGGTTGAAATCTCTTCCAAAGCTGTTGACTCTCTCACGGGTTAACATAATGTCCATGTACGAGTCGGTGGTGTTTTGTTTAGAAATTTAAACAGAAGAGCGCTTCTGGTACAACCAGGGCCGGATCTAGGAATGCACATAAGAGGGGGCAGTCAGAAATGTGAAGGGGGCATGTTCTTTTTTTTTTTTTTAACACATTACACTGTTAGTGTTAAAAAAAAAAAAAAAACATTTCCCACACCACGTCGGTGTGTTGTAGTGGTGTAACACACAAATGAAGTGATATTTTTGAAGCAGAGATTTTTTACATTTCAAATTGGACCTTGGTATTCTGAAGTTTGGGAATGGCTGATTTAATAGATTTTTTTCTCCAAAAACATTTATTTTAGAACCTGAGGCTGAGCTGATGTAGTTGTGTTTTATGTTCAGGCTTGATGGCTGATTGCTGTATGTGGCTGAGGAGAAAGCAAGAGGATGACAACAGACTGAAATGGACTTAAGTCATAATTAAATACAAACTAGCCTATTTTAATGTTTACTCTTATTAAAGGTATTAAGCTGCAGCTATACATTTTATTTATTTCAAAGTGGGCTACTTTTTATTTTATCAATGTTTTACAAATCAGTGAATGACTCAAATAGACCTGTTCTTTGTTTTATTTCAAAGTTGGTCAACACATGCCAGTGTTCTTTTTTCTCCTCTTTCAAAAGATTCAAGATTCAATATATTGACTGTCATGTCAACAAGTTGATAGGAATTTGTCTTGGTTCTGCTCCCAAACATATACAGTGCAACAGCACCCAATATACAGTCTTTATAAGAGTTTAAGGTTAACAGGTAAAAACAGCAATAAAATGTCAACAGTTTTCTGTTTGTTGTTCTGTAATTTCATAAATGCAACTAACTATAGTTCTTTAACAGTGGATGACAAAAAAAATGGAAATGAAAATTTAATTAGTATCTTGTATGACCTCTTTTTGCATTAAAAACTTTAAAAACTGCCAAACATAGTAGGAATAAGTTTTTGGATAGATTCAAATTCATCTGAATACAGTATAACTATATATAAGACTTCATACACTGTGTTATCTTCATTTTAAGGGTCAAATAGGGTTTGCGGCTCCAGAAGAATTTTATTAAGGGGGGAGGGACAAAAAATGGCTCTTTTGATAGTAAAGGTTGCCGACCCCTGCACTCTGGGGCGCCGAAAAGGGGGGGTAAAGGATACGGATTATAGGGTCCCATGATTGAGGGGGGCCCAGAGAGGCCCCTAATGATGATCAAAAATAGCATCAACAAATTTCGCCGCTGTGTTGGGGGGCCCGGTAAAGATTCTTTTCATGGGGCCCAAAATCCCTAGCGGCGCCCCTGCCTGCACTAGTACTAGCAGCAGCATCACTGCTATTGCTTTTAGTACATGCAAGAGGAGCAACACTTGTTTTAAATGCTCTGAAAAAAGGATGCATGTCACAGCATTAACTCTCTCTTTGTGAGCAGCTGAAAGGTGGAGTGCAAAGTGAAGTTTTGAGAAAAAACATCTTCTTTATTTATTTATCGAATTCTTTTTTAAAAATTATTTCCCTGAGCAGTTTGAAACAAAACTGTGCAGAGGGGTGGGGCTTCACGTAGGGGTCCGGCAGACACCGCTCATTTGTCCTCAGTCTGTTAGATGCAGTGTACAGATGTCATTGTGACTTGAGAAATGCTCCCAGTGGGTTAAAAAAACAGCAGACTATTCCCCATTTGACTGCACAAATATATGTATGAATGTTATAGTAACTATTATTTGAGTTGTTGTTAATCATTAGTTATATCACGGGTCGCTAAGACGAGTTTGGTGGAGTAACTCCTACCGCGCTGACTGTAACTTGACACTCTCTGGCTGCGTCTTGCCTCATTTGCATACTCACAGTGATTGGATGTTTACGGAGGGGCGGAGTCCTGACAGCAGGCTGTGTGAGGACACACACTACACCGACATGAGAGAAGAGAGGGGGCTGATTAACGTGTGTTTCTATCAGCGGATTTTTCACTTTTAAAAGTTTGATTTGAGGGGGCAGGACATCTGTTTGAGGGGGCGTTGCCCACTCTTGCCCCTGCGTAGAGCCGGCCCCGGGTACAACTGGTCATGGGGGCTGGTGTGGTGCTTCTAGTCCTGGGGGCTGGTGTGGTGCTTCTAGTCACGGGGGCTGGTGTGGTGCTTCTAGTCACGGGGGCTGGTGTGGTGCTTCTAGTCACGGGGGCTGGTGTGGTGTAGGGCTGGGCAATTTTATCGATTCGGCGATATATATCGATATTTTATTTCCCAGAGAGTATCAATATTTCAGCCGCGGGTATCGATATTCTAAGCTCCCTTCAAAACCCCCGTGTCTCGCACGGGTGCTCTTCCTGCAATGTGCCATTTAGTCCTCCAGCTGCTAGTGTCGCTGTAGAGCGTTTCTAACAGGGTATCCAGAAGCAGTTTCTTACTCTTCCAGCTAAAGCTGAGCCAGTCAGGAGGATGGCGGCGAGTATAAACCCAGCGCCTGCGTGCTTAAAAGCAGATGTGCGGGAGCAGTTCGGGTTTAAAAAGAAAAATGAAAGCGAAGATTTAGACAAAAGTATGGCGGTTTGCAAGCTGTGTCACTCAAACGTAAAGTACTCTGGAAATACCACCAACCTGCGAGGCGAGCCCACCTGAAACGTAACCACCCGGTCAAGGTAATGCTAGCTGAGAGCTAGCCAAACTTTATTTGTCAGGATTTGAGACTGTATTCAGTGGTGGAAAACGCCGGCTTTAAGGGCTGTGTTTACTCTCGCGGCAACGTGTCGCAGTTATCTTGTCCCCGGTATGCCGCAGTTATTTTTGATATATGTTAATGTTGAAGCGCGTCTGCGCTGTTATTCAACGCCACAACGGAGAGGGACAATCACGAACGAGCTAAACTTACTAAAAGTATCTCTTGCGTTTTTCCACTTCCTCACCGTCTCGGCCGTTTCTAGACCCACATTCATCGCTATCTTCCTCCATGAATTACTAGAATATGTGCTGTCTTTGTAGTGTGGAGAACGAGAATCGTACAGATGTGGGTACTTCCTCATTTCTTCGATGACGTGGATGTAGAATTGACCAATCAGAGGTCTCCTTTCTCTCCTCTCTGCGACGTTGTTTGCAGTAACCTACCTTTCAGTTCAGTTAATTCAAACAAATTGGAACACTCACAAGATGTCACCAAAATCACTTTGTCCTGTTAAAATCTTTCAGAAAATGATGTAAATGTATTGTTAGAAAAATATCGATATAATATCGTATCGTGAGCTAGATGTATCGTATTGTGAGATTAGTGTATCGCTACAGCCCTACAGTGCTTCTAGTCACGGGGGCTGGTGTGGTGTTTCTAGTCACGGGGGCTGGTGTGGTGCTTCTAGTCACGGGGGCTGGTGTGGTGTTTCTAGTCACGGGGGCTGGTGTGGTGCTTCTAGTCACGGGGGCTGGTGTGGTGTTTCTAGTCACGGGGGCTGGTGTGGTGTTTCTAGTCACGGGGGCTGGTGTGGTGCTTCTAGTCACGGGGGCTGGTGTGGTGTTTCTAGTCACGGGGGCTGGTGTGGTGCTTCTAGTCACGGGGGCTGGTGTGGTGCTTCTAGTCACGGGGGCTGGTGTGGTGTTTCTAGTCACGGGGGCTGGTGTGGTGCTTCAGTGCAACAGTTGGTCTGTGTTCTGTGGGATTTGAGTCTTAAGACTAGAAACAGAACTAAAAAGTGAGCTCATCAGATGTAGAATATAAATGCGAGAGGTAGGGATGTCCTGATCACGTTTTTTGGGTCCCGATCCGATTCCTATCTTTTAATTTTGATGATCGGCCGATTTCCGATTTTTCCCGATCCGATTTCACTTTTTTTGAGTGGGCAAACAGAGTTTAATTTCCCATGCATTTTATTTCCTGTGTACATTAATAAATAGGCCTGCATCCAATAAATAGGCCTGCATCCAAGCTGAGATTAATAGCTTTTATCATCTCATAAAATAAACAATAACTTATTTAAACACTCTTTTTTCTTTCTTTTTTGTTTGGGAGAATTATTATAAAACACATTTAGTTACAGAACAGTGACTGTTCAACAGTCTCAGTACTAAAGAACATAGCACTTCTATTTAAATAGCAGCAGGTGAACTTGGCTAGCAGTTTAAGGCAATGAAAACACTAGCAGAAGTCTTTGCAATCAATGAAATCACATCAGAATAAAAATAACATAAAATATTAACTTAACTTCTTTCAAGACCCGCTGCACATGTTGGCGCACCTTTGTGTCCTTTGTCGTTCATGTAATGACGGGAACGAGGCTCGAGGTAATTAATGAGCTGGTTAAATGCCTTGTATTCCACATACTGAATGGGCCGGTCGTCCTCGGTAATACATTCTGCAATTAGCTCGGTGATTTTTCTGTATTTCTCTGAGTCTTTCGGGAGTTTGTCTTTTCTTTTAAAAGTTTCACAGAGCGTTTGCTGCTGTAGTGCATCCAGCTTCAAAGCTGCTGCCGACGCCTGACAGAAGGCATCCTGCTTGGCATGATGGTGCTTTTTTAAGTGTCTGATTAGATTGGTGGTATTGTAAACTCTCTTCTTACTTACCCCTCATGATATATCAGCCTTCCACACGTTGCAAGTCGCAGTCAAAGCGTCGGTCTTTGTAATCTTATAGTGCTGCCACACTGCTTACATTTTTGCTAAAGTTTAGACTGATGGTGGATACAAGACAGCGCTGCTGGGAAACTTCATTTCAGTGCAATTTATTAAATGTATATAGTTTAAAAAATATTTTTGTTTGTGTAATATGATTACTTTATTAATTTGTGTTAATCAGGATCACTTTTTGAGGAAAAAAATAATGAAAAAAAGATCGGTGTGTTATAATAATGTTGATCGGCCGATCCGATCCACCTTAAATTTTTAAGATCGAAGGCCGATCCGATCAGGGGATCGGGATCGGGACACCTTAAGCGAGAGGTGCTGTGGTGTCTGCAGTAATGGAGACTCTTCACTGGTTTGTTGTGGTCAGAGACAAAAACCCCCCAGGTCTAACCAGGTGGAGGAACCAGGGCAGACTTAGGACCTGCTGTAGTGATGAATGGGAACGCCTCCCAGAAGATCTGGAGTTGTTGGCAGGATAAAGGAAGGTCCGGGTCTCTTTGGCTCCTGCCCCTGGAACCCCAACTAGAATAAGTATGAGCTCGTGGATGGATGGATGGATGGGTGGATGGATAGATGCAAATTTCTTGAATCTCAGATGCGTTTTAATGCCAAAGTATTCAACCGTGCGTCAAAGCAGTGACTGAACGTATTATTTTATGTGTTTTGGAAGCGGGTAAAGATGATCTGTGTGGTAACTTTGGATTTTATGAATGCACTAGAAAACATGTATTAGAAAAAACGTGCAGTTTATAATATATAAATAATATATAAATCTGCAATTTTGAAAAAAAAAAATTATGTTTTGCCAATACATACTAATATGTGGAACCATGATGTTTTTACGCTGACCCAACTTCAAGGAACATAGCAAGCCCGATATAGAGGCCAGGAATCAATGGTTTGTCACCTTTGACCTCCAACCCAGGCTTCCATCCATCCATTGGTCCATCCAGCCATCCATCACCCAATTTTCCATTCATAAACTACTGCTTTGTTCTTTCCCTTTTATACATGTACTGCTAAAAAATGCTGTTTCATACAATATAAGAAAATCATCTTATAACTGTAGATCTTCAGCAGAGCCTCAATGGAGGTACTCCAGCTCGGAGGGAAGTCAGGCAAAGAACAGCAGTGATTTGTTAACTCTAAGCTTAGACAGTACATCTGCGTGGTTATTTTGCACCCTCGAGCCCCGTCCCGCCGCAGTCCATCATTCAGGAGGAGCAGTTTGATGCAGCGCTCATCCTCTCCAACCTTTAACGTCTCAGCTAAAGCCATTAGCCAGGCTCAGTGTTTTCTGCAGAGACGATGCCATGATGACAGACTAATTTGTCATTTGTTGATTTTTCTTTTGTATGATAAAGTAAATTAATACTGGATATAGATATTAATGTTTTTCCTGCCCATAACTTGGGCAAAAGCCGAACCACTCTTCTGATTCAACTAAAAGAAAGGAGATCACTTGAGATGTAAAACCTCTGCAATCTGTGTGATCTGGGAAAAAAATTATATAAAAATGAAAAGCTACAAATGTTTTTGGAATTTGGGTTAGGGTTTACACGATCATGACGTACCACAGGTAAAAATCAGATGGCTACACTGTATCTGAGCACTGCTCTGTGTTTGTGTCGACCATCAGAGCATTTGTCTCTTACTCAGAGTGAACACTTCAGTCCCTAATCTGGAATGAATGGGCCTCTATTCAAGCAAGACAAACGTACAGATGGTGTAGTTACCATCACAGAAATATGATAGTTACCTTATAAGTTCATTCAGATTACAATAAATACCTTTTTCACACAGCTCTTTAAAGACATCCACCATTCCACTTTGCATTGTTCTTGGTGATGTCTGGCTTGGATGCAGCTGTGTCACCATGGAAACCCATTCATGACGCTCTCTGCTCTGTTGTTGAGCTGATCTGAAGGACACATGAAGTTTGGAGGTCTGTAGTGATTGTCTGCAGAAAGTGACCCCGCCCCCTCAGTTTACCTGTCCTACCACTTCATGGCTGAGTTGCTGTCGTTCCCAAACACTTCCATTTCTTGATAATCCAGCTGACAGTTGACTGTGGAATATTTAGGAGGAAATTTCATGACTGGATTTGTTTCTCAGATGTCATCCTATCACAGTTCACCTGGAATTCACTGAGCTCCTGAGAGAGACCCATTCTTTCACAGATGTTTCTAGAAACAGTCTGCATGTCTAGGTGATTAATTTTATACACCGGTGGATTGAGAGTGATTGGAACACCTGATTCTGATCATTTGGATGGGTGAGCAAATACTTTTGGAAATATAGTGTATTATGTGCCGTCACATTCAGTACGGCTGCTGCGATAACGACATAATAGAGAAAAAACTAAAGACATTCAAGATAAAGTAATTAAGATCTTGTAAAATAATATAATAACTTCATCCACTACTCATGAGGTTAAGTCAACATTTGACAGTATCGTCACAGTTGTCTAATATTTTAAATGTACATGCAGCATATATTGCCATATTCAAATATGTAGGACTTTTCACAAAAAGAAAAAACACTTAAACAAATTAAATTGGAAAGAATGAATCATTGTAAAATGATTGGAGTCACTTTTTAGAAACCAAAAAAATAAACAATGGGAAAAAAAAGAAAGAAACAAAAAGAAGCAAAGGGGGAAAAGTTTTTATTTGAACTTTTAACACTTTTTGATTGGCTACAAGACACCAGACAATGGAGATTAATCTCCTCTGTGCCTATGATTTAGGATCCACGTCCCTGCCCCCCTCCTCAGGAGCGAGTCTTTTTCATTCTGCAGCGCTGCACTCTCAGAGGTGTTGGAAGAAGCAGTTCCCAGAATGCTGTTGAAAGGAGGAGCTGCTCAGCAGAAATCTAACCACGTCTCGCTGTTCTAATTAGGGAGGAGAAGGCTTAAGAGCCGGTTCCCCTCTGGTTAGTATTCTCTTTGTGGGAGAGTGTCAAGTCGGGTTGGGAGTCATTAGGATTTTATCACTGATGTAGCCAGTACCAATACTTTCTATCTATCTTTCTTTTCTATCTATACTTTTCTACACAATTTAAAAAGGCACCAAAAGACAGGAGGTGTTCATACAATTCAACAGTTATGAAATGTTTTAAAAAGACTGCAGTTTATTGCTGCTTTTTCTATAATTTGTCCTGAAATTATTATTAGTAAAACCTAAAGGAGTATGTATAGTCTGTATGTTTGTGTATAAAATGTGTTCAGACACAAGCCCAGGTCCGTTTCTGTCACCAGCACAGAAGTGATGTGGAGCTGCGAGGAAGCAGCAAATGTTTTTTAATGGAAGTGTGATGCTTGCCAGCAGAATCAGCCGTGACCTTAAAATGATCAAGGTTTTATTCGTCATTAATAGTTATGAGATAAATGTGCCAGAAACAAAGAATATACACCAGCAATGAACTTTTATGATTTGGTCATTGGTCATTTTACGATTTGGTCAATCATCACTTTCTCACAAAAGTGAGTACACCCCTCACATTTATGCAAATATTTAATTATATCTTTTCATGGGACAACACTGAAGAAGTGACACTTTGATACAATGTGGTCAGTGTACAGCTTGTATAACAGTGTAAATTTACGATCCTCTCAAAATAACTCAACACACAGCCCTTAATCTCTAAACAGCTGGCAACAAAAGTGAGTACACCCCTAAGTGAAAATGTCCAAATTCTGTATCAAGTAACCATTTTCCCTCCCCGGTGTCATGTGACCTGTTAGTGTTACAAGGTCTCAAGTGTGAATGGGGAACAGGTGTGTTAAATTTGGTGTTATAGCTCTCACGCTCTCATACTGGTCAAGTTCAACATGTCACCTCATGGCAAAGACTCTCTGAGGATCTGAATAAAAGAATTGTTGCTCTACATAAAGATGGCCGAGGCTATAAGAAGATTACCAACACCCTGAAACTGAGTGATTCCCTCAATTAACTGTATTTTCCCAGTGCCGGCAGCACTGGGAAAATACAGTTCATTGAGGGAATCATGGATGCCAACATGTACTAAAGCAGAGCATGACCCCTTCCTTCAGAAACTGGTCTGCAGGGCAGTAATCCAACACGATAATGACCCCAAACACACCTCCTAGACGACCACTGCCTTGCTAAAGAAGCTGAGGGTGAAGGTGATGGACTGGCCAAGCATGTCTCCAGACCACCAGCTCCGTGATGTCGTGACGGAGGAGGATTAAAGTGGCAACCTGTGAAGCTCTGGTGAACTCCATGCCCAAAAGGGTTAAGGCAGTGCTGGAAAATAATGGTGGCCACTCAAAATATTGACACTTTAGGCCCAATTTGGACATTTTCACTTAAGGATGTACTCACTTTTGTGAGAGACTGTACCTCAAACTTGCACTAACTGTGTTGCTTAACAAACTTAAGTTGATTAAAAACGCAAAGTGCAATTACTCAATAACATCACCTGTGAGGACGGTCTGCCAACTGTTGAAGATAATCATAAATCTGACAAATTCAGTCATCTGGTTGACAGAACAGCCCTCACACTAGACTAACAACTTAGCATTTAATAATTGATCTGCAGTTATTAACAGCTGGAGGCCTGACTTGACTGGATTCAAGGGCTGCAAATCTTTGAGAATAAACTTGCCGAGTAAGTCATTATGCTACGTTTCCATCACCTGGTGATGAATTTGATTGTTCCACTCTCAGATCTGCAGCAGGTAACTACCTCATGGCTCCATTAATAAGCGCTGAAGCTAAATAATAGTTAATAACTGCAGATGTTTTTTTTTTTAAGCTGGTGTTAGTGTGATGACATGGGGATATTTGCAGGTTTACTCTGTCATCAGCAGCAGAAACAGAAATTTGCTCCATAGGTGCAGAAGCATTTGCTGCTTTGCCAGAGTGGTCCTCGGCATTATTGAAAGGTCTTTTTGGAAGCATCCAGCCTGAAAAAACAACTTTTGAGACCAGATTTTAAGGTTACGTTACACTTGGTGAAGTTTATCTGCAGTTGAACCTGGGCTGCAGGCACAACTATATCCTCTGGATATGGGGCACCGGTTCAGTCAAGTGGCGTCCCTGTTAGAGCCTGCCTTGTATTTTAGATGGCAGATATTAGTAGCACCCATCTAGATGTATCTAAAAAGCTAAACACTTCTGAGATGAACCACTTCTGTTAAACCAATCCTGCTTATAATTAGTGAAACAAATTAAAAAATGTGTCCAAGCGAAATCCTCAACTATTATATTTATAATGTACTGACATCTTTTCATCTGTTTCTGCTCTGCATTTGATCATAAATTTAGACCAAAATACTTGTATATGTTTTCTATTTAACCAATGTATGGAACTTGCTATCATAGTTCATTGTAAGAAACAAAAATACAAGTTGCCCTTTAAAATGTAGATCAAGCCCAAGGCATTTACATTTCAAGCCCTGTTACAGTGAAATAATGTACATCTAGTGATGGAAATGTAGGAGAAAAAGCATTGAATTAGCAGTTGGCAGAAGCTGGCTAATCTTTATGACCAAGTCGATGCCCTCTATACTTTCTTAATGGAAAGGTTCTGTTGTGAAGTGGTGGGAGTTAGAGTTACACTGACGAATGCCAGGACATGTTTAGTTTGCATTAACAGTTTATGCTATCGCAGCTAGAGCAGCTTAATAGCGTCTCTACACTGTTTGATTAGAAGTAAATTATATATACCAGACATAAAGGTACCACCAGTTCATTCTGCCTCCTTTTGCTAAGTGATTTTATTTTACTTTTTTCTGTGGCCTGCTACAAAGAATGTGTTTAATTAGTTTATTTCTAAAAAATGAAATGTACTGTTTTCTTATCCCTTACATATCTGAAAAAATTGAAACCCTGTTGAAGATTTGCATCTGCCCGTATTGTCTGTTGAAATTCAGATTTGAATCCACTCAGCGTGGTAAAGAAAATGCACCTGGATAGTTTATTCCTGGGGATCAGCGTGGGCACCTCCTGATGGGGGTTTGGAATAGAAATGCAAATACACAGGAGAAGAGACAGCAAACAGGATGCAAACCACACTAGAAAGGGAAAATGGAGAAAACGATGTATATCACATGCAACCACA
This sequence comes from Hirundichthys speculiger, assembly GCA_018398805.1. Classification (NCBI taxonomy): domain Eukaryota; kingdom Metazoa; phylum Chordata; class Actinopteri; order Beloniformes; family Exocoetidae; genus Hirundichthys; species Hirundichthys speculiger. Next base: position 214,080 of record JAGFBZ010000461.1, on the reverse strand, counting down.
GACATGCATGTCTCCATTTCACTCTGCTCAGTTCATTATTCTTGCCTTACCATTTTCCGAAATCCTTAAATGTCACTGGAATGTTTTCCCCTCACTGTCTGTCGCAGTTTCAGCCCAAGTCCTGCTGACATTTTATGGACTTCTTTCAGTGTTATCAATGATTAATGGTGACCTTTGCTTGGGGGCCTAAAGCATTTGATCTTTTCCAAGCTGAAGAAACGATGCTGTCACCATTAGACTTCAGTGCATTTCACTCCAGGATCCTTCTCTGTTATCAAGCGTATAGCATAACAAATCCTGTGGCTGTGCTGAGCCTTTGCAAAAGTGTTATTTAGCTATGCACGCTGCAAAACGAATAAAGCATACTTAACGATAAATGAACTTCATGGATTTCTACAGAGAATGAATAATAAAGAGCGTTAAAGGCATTTCAGAAGCATATCTGACCAGAAAATAGCAGAGGCCTGCAGTGAATGTTTGCTGCGTGCTATTGGTAAAGCTGTATGATGGATGAACTCTGTGGGTTCCCAGCTCGGCTAAATGCCTCTCAAAGGGGTAAATGAGAAAGAGCAGACTTACTTGGTGGGCGCATAAGTAGCGTTGTGTGTTTCCAGATTTGAACTGCGTGAATGTTCAAAAAATACAATATATCCATATTTTTTTCAATTGGTATAAAGGAGCCTGATCAGTATATTTGAGTAAACTGTAGTCCCCCATTTACTCAAAGCAAGAACAGGTGATCTGTGATTGGCTGACAAGTCTGGGTAAAGGGGAAGTCATCTTTGCAGAATGAAGAAACTATTTATGTAGGTCAGCCAGACTATATTCAGAACTAGTCGGGGTTCACTCTGTGATTCATTAACAGCCAGGATGTTGATGCAGTTCATAGAGGGTGATTGCAATTCTGCTGAGGAGAGTTCAGTCCCAGAAGATCAGTGCCTCCTCCTGCAAAGGGCACTTTCACACGAGACAGCCCTCGGAGTAACCCCCCCCTCCCCATACCATTTCTTCTTACTAACTGTGGCTCCAGTCAATGAGAAAAAAAGTCTGTCAGCTCCAGATGTTTCAGTCAATGATAGAACAAGTCTCACAGCTCCAGATGTTTAGGTCAATGATAGAACAAGTCTCACAGCTCCAGATGTTTAGGTCAATGACAGAGCAGGTCTCAGAGCTCCAGATGTTTAAGTCAATGATAGAACAGGTCTCACAGCTCCAGATGTTTAAGTCAATGATAGAACAACTCTGTCAGCTCCAGATGTTTAGGTCAATGATAGAACAAGTCTGTCAGCTACAAATGTTTAAGTCAATGATAGAACAAGTCTCACAGCTCCAGATGTTTAGGTCAATGATAGAACAAGTCTCACAGCTCCAGATGTTTAGGTCAATGATAGAACAGGTCTCACAGCTCCAGATGTTTAGGTCAATGATAGAACAGGTCTCACAGCTCCAGATGTTTAAGACAATGACAGAAAAGGTCTCACAGCTCCAGATGTTTAGGTCAATGAAAGAACAAGTCTGTCAGCTACAAATGTTTAAGTCAATGATAGAACAAGTCTCACAGCTCCAGATGTTTAGGTCAATGATAGAACAAGTCTCACAGCTCCAGATGTTTAGGTCAATGATAGAACAGGTCTCACAGCTCCAGATGTTTAAGTCAATGACAGAGCAGGTCTCACAGCTCCAGATGTCTAAGTCAATGACAGAGCAGGTCTCAGAGCTCCAGATGTTTAAGTCAATGATAGAACAGGTCTCACAGCTCCAGATGTTTAAGTCAATGATAGAACAACTCTGTCAGCTCCAGATGTTTAAGTCAATGATAGAACAACTCTGTCAGCTCCAGATGTTTAGACAATGACAGAACAGGTCTCACAGCTCCAGATGTTTAAGTCAATGACAGAGCAGGTCTCACAGCTCCAGACGTTTAAGTCAATGACAGAGCAGGTCTCACAGCTCCAGAGTTTAAGTCAATGGTAGTAGAACAGGTCTCACAGCTCCAGATGTTTAAGTCAATGATAGAACAGCTCTCACAGCTCCAGATGTTTGAGTCAATGGTAGAGCAGGTCTCACAGCTCCAGATGTTTAAGTCAATGGCAGAACAGGTCTCACAGCTCCAGATGTTTAAGTCAATGACAGAGCAGGTCTCACAGCTCCAGTTGTTTTAGTCAATGACAGAGCAGGTCTCACAGGTCCAGATGTTTCAGTCAATGACAGAACAGGTCTCACAGCTCTAGATGTTTAAGTCAATGACAGAACAGGTCTCACAGCTCCAGATTTTTAAGTCAATGGCAGAACAGGTCTCACAGCTCCAGATGTTTAAGTCAATAATAGAACAGGTCTCACAGCTCCAGATGTTTAAGTCAATGACAGAACAGGTCTCACAGCTCCAGGTAATTAAGTCAATGATAGAGCAGGTCTCACAGCTCCAGATGTTTACGTCAATGATAGAACAGGTCTCACAGCTCCAGATGTTTAAGTCAATGACAGAGCAGGTCTCACAGCTCCAGATGTTTAAGTCAGTAACTGAACAGGTCTCACAGCCCCAGGTGTTTAAGTGAATGAGAGAACAAGTTTGTCAGCTCCAGATGTTTAAGTCAATGACAGAACAGGTCTCACAGCTCCAGATGTTAGAATCAATGGTCGAACAGGTCTCACAGCTCCAGATGTTTAAGTCAGTAACTGAACAGGTTTCACAGCCCCAGGTGTTTAAGTGAATGAGAGAACAAGTCTGTCAGCTCCAGATGTTTAGGTCAATGATAGAACAAGTCTGTCAGCTACAAATGTTTAAGTCAATGATAGAACAAGTCTCACAGCTCCAGATGTTTAGGTCAATGATAGAACAAGTCTCACAGCTCCAGATGTTTAGGTCAATGATAGAACAGGTCTCACAGCTCCAGATGTTTAAGACAATGACAGAAAAGGTCTCACAGCTCCAGATGTTTAGGTCAATGATAGAACAAGTCTGTCAGCTACAAATGTTTAAGTCAATGATAGAACAAGTCTCACAGCTCCAGATGTTTAGGTCAATGATAGAACAAGTCTCAAAGCTCCAGATGTTTAGGTCAATGATAGAACAGGTCTCACAGCTCCAGATGTTTAAGTCAATGACAGAGCAGGTCTCACAGCTCCAGATGTCTAAGTCAATGACAGAGCAGGTCTCAGAGCTCCAGATGTTTAAGTCAATGATAGAACAGGTCTCACAGCTCCAGATGTTTAAGTCAATGATAGAACAACTCTGTCAGCTCCAGATGTTTAAGTCAATGATAGAATAGAAACTCTGTCAGCTCCAGATGTTTAGACAATGACAGAACAGGTCTCACAGCTCCAGATGTTTAAGTCAATGACAGAGCAGGTCTCACAGCTCCAGACGTTTAAGTCAATGACAGAGCAGGTCTCACAGCTCCAGATGTTTAAGTCAATGGTAGAACAGGTCTCACAGCTCCAGATGTTTAAGTCAATGATAGAACAGCTCTCACAGCTCCAGATGTTTGAGTCAATGGTAGAGCAGGTCTCACAGCTCCAGATGTTTAAGTCAATGGCAGAACAGGTCTCACAGCTCCAGATGTTTAAGTCAATGACAGAGCAGGTCTCACAGCTCCAGTTGTTTTAGTCAATGACAGAGCAGGTCTCACAGGTCCAGATGTTTCAGTCAATGACAGAACAGGTCTCACAGCTCTAGATGTTTAAGTCAATGACAGAACAGGTCTCACAGCTCCAGATTTTTAAGTCAATGGCAGAACAGGTCTCACAGCTCCAGATGTTTAAGTCAATAATAGAACAGGTCTCACAGCTCCAGATGTTTAAGTCAATGACAGAACAGGTCTCACAGCTCCAGGTAATTAAGTCAATGATAGAGCAGGTCTCACAGCTCCAGATGTTTACGTCAATGATAGAACAGGTCTCACAGCTCCAGATGTTTAAGTCAATGACAGAGCAGGTCTCACAGCTCCAGATGTTTAAGTCAGTAACTGAACAGGTCTCACAGCCCCAGGTGTTTAAGTGAATGAGAGAACAAGTCTGTCAGCTCCAGATGTTTAAGTCAATGACAGAACAGGTCTCACAGCTCCAGATGTTAGAATCAATGGTCGAACAGGTCTCACAGCTCCAGATGTTTAAGTCAGTAACTGAACAGGTTTCACAGCCCCAGGTGTTTAAGTGAATGAGAGAACAAGTCTGTCAGCTCCAGATGTTTAGGTCAATGATAGAACAAGTCTGTCAGCTACAAATGTTTAAGTCAATGATAGAACAAGTCTCACAGCTCCAGATGTTTAGGTCAATGATAGAACAGGTCTCACAGCTCCAGATGTTTAAGACAATGACAGAAAAGGTCTCACAGCTCCAGATGTTTAGGTCAATGATAGAACAAGTCTGTCAGCTACAAATGTTTAAGTCAATGATAGAACAAGTCTCACAGCTCCAGATGTTTAGGTCAATGATAGAACAAGTCTCAAAGCTCCAGATGTTTAGGTCAATGATAGAACAGGTCTCACAGCTCCAGATGTTTAAGTCAATGACAGAGCAGGTCTCACAGCTCCAGATGTCTAAGTCAATGACAGAGCAGGTCTCAGAGCTCCAGATGTTTAAGTCAATGATAGAACAGGTCTCACAGCTCCAGATGTTTAAGTCAATGATAGAACAACTCTGTCAGCTCCAGATGTTTAAGTCAATGATAGAACAACTCTGTCAGCTCCAGATGTTTAGACAATGACAGAACAGGTCTCACAGCTCCAGATGTTTAAGTCAATGACAGAGCAGGTCTCACAGCTCCAGACGTTTAAGTCAATGACAGAGCAGGTCTCACAGCTCCAGATGTTTAAGTCAATGGTAGAACAGGTCTCACAGCTCCAGATGTTTAAGTCAATGATAGAACAGCTCTCACAGCTCCAGATGTTTGAGTCAATGGTAGAGCAGGTCTCACAGCTCCAGATGTTTAAGTCAATCAATGGCAGAACAGGTCTCACAGCTCCAGATGTTTAAGTCAATGACAGAGCAGGTCTCACAGCTCCAGTTGTTTTAGTCAATGACAGAGCAGGTCTCACAGGTCCAGATGTTTCAGTCAATGACAGAACAGGTCTCACAGCTCTAGATGTTTAAGTCAATGACAGAACAGGTCTCACAGCTCCAGATTTTTAAGTCAATGGCAGAACAGGTCTCACAGCTCCAGATGTTTAAGTCAATAATAGAACAGGTCTCACAGCTCCAGATGTTTAAGTCAATGACAGAACAGGTCTCACAGCTCCAGGTAATTAAGTCAATGATAGAGCAGGTCTCACAGCTCCAGATGTTTACGTCAATGATAGAACAGGTCTCACAGCTCCAGATGTTTAAGTCAATGACAGAGCAGGTCTCACAGCTCCAGATGTTTAAGTCAGTAACTGAACAGGTCTCACAGCCCCAGGTGTTTAAGTGAATGAGAGAACAAGTCTGTCAGCTCCAGATGTTTAAGTCAATGACAGAACAGGTCTCACAGCTCCAGATGTTAGAATCAATGGTCGAACAGGTCTCACAGCTCCAGATGTTTAAGTCAGTAACTGAACAGGTTTCACAGCCCCAGGTGTTTAAGTGAATGAGAGAACAAGTCTGTCAGCTCCAGATGTTTAAGTCAATGACAGAACAGGTCTCACAGCTCCAGATGTTTAAGTCAATGACAGAACAGGTCTCACGGCTCCAGATGTTTAAGTCAATGATAGAACACGTCTCACAGCTCCAGATGTTTGAGTCAATGGTAGAGCAGGTCTCACAGCTCCAGATTAGAGCTGGGTTAAACGATTATTTTTGTAATCGATTAATCTAGAAAATAGTTTTTCGATGCATCGATTAATCTAACGATTCATTTTTAAATCCGATTCGATTCGATTATCGATTATCTCCCCCATAATTTGACCTATATAGCAATTAATGCAAATTTATCTCCATGAATAAAACACAAATTTCTTCTTTCAAGTTCAAAAATGAATTGTATTAAACAATACAACAATAAAGTGCACACAGTTGTAGTGCAATGGAATCCTATAATTAAAAAAATAATAAAATAAAACTTTCCTTCAATAAATAAAACTGCAAAAAACACAATCTGAACCAAAATCTTATCAACATAAAATAAATAAAAAATAACAGCAGCGGTGACAGTTGCAATTTACAAAACAACACAATGTGTGACAGCAGCAACTTAGTCTAATCATTTAAATCTGTGAAATAAATAACAAATAAATTCAAGTATTAGGCCTGTTACAGTTAAGTGAACAGTAGTTTAACTTTTAGTAGTTAGGATGCTCTCAGTAAGTGCAGCAGCCTCCTGGGGGGTGCAGGGGGTGTGTTTTTTTTTTTTTTCATCTGATAGTAGTTCTCCAAACTTTTCTGCTTATCCCTGTCCCTGAAAACATAAATCACAAACACGGTGCACAGGTTAATAAAACTATATACTTCTAAATTATCTGCCCATACCAATAAAGTATAATAATAATACATTAACCTAAAAGTTAAAAGTTAGAAAACAACAATGAATGTTGTATTTAAAAAAAAAAAAGACAGACAAAGAAATAAAAAAAAAATAAAAAACTAACTATAGCCTGTATTTGAGGAGTGTGTGTGTGTGTCAGTTAAAAAAAGGTATGTCGGCAAGAGGCGAGTGTGTGAGGGGCGCGTGTGTGTGTTTAAGTGGGCACATGTTCTGTGTGTGCGAGGCTGAAGCACAAGTTACGTGGTGTGGTTTGGATGAATGACGGGGTTAATCATTGCAAACAAGGAAAGAAAAAAAAGTTGAAAACTTACGGCGTCTTCTCCTCCACACAAGCAGCTCCCGGGTGGCTCTTCTTAAGGTGCTGGTGCATCGCGGTAGTGCTTTTATGATATGCCATCTCTATTTTGCACAGGTCACAGACCACCGAATCGTTACCTTTAGGTGTAAAGTACTCCCATACTTTTGACATCCTGTTACGAGATAGCTTCTTCTCCCCCGACTCGCTGCTACTCAATGCCGCGGCCGCCGCCATTTTTTGATTCTGAGTGACGACGCATCGACGTGCAGATTTTGCGTCGACGTATTTTTTGCGTCGACGTAATCGATGACGTCGACCAGAGCATGTGAGCGGAGCGGAGCGTGAGCGAGCGAGGAGCGGAGCGGACGAATTTTGAAAGGAGCGCAGAGCGGGAGTTTTTATTCTAGGATGATTCGGGTGGAGCGGGGCATCATCCCGCTCCAGTTTTGCTCCGTTACCGCTCATATCACGGTCTTCAAGTATAACAATAGGAGGAGAACAGTGAATGAAAAATAGTTTCGAGAAAGGTTAATAAAAAACAAAAGTGTATTAAACCAGCTAATTCCGTTAGGTGAAATTATTTTCTTATTTTTTCTTGTCAGTAAATATCTATTTTTTGGACTTTAAAACGGCTGTCGGCTCTGCGGGCCGGGCATACACTGTGTGACTGTCGGCTCGTTTTGAGCCGATTTTCCAGTCGTGCGAGTATTTTTTGGATCCTATCATGGGTCGTGCTTCGTGCAGTATACGTGGGGTAACGACGAGAGATCAACACCTTCCTACGAGCTCCCGATCACAAGTCGTGTGCTCGCAAGGAAATCAAACTTGTTTGAAATCCTGGTCGCTCCTCGTGAAGGTATCTCACAGTAGAAGCAGTAGGTGCGTTTGAGATGAACTGCGGCTCGCCTGGCGAGTAGACGAGATCACGCGGCCGCAGCAGGAGGTGGAGACAAAAAGCTGCAGTCAAGTCGGACAGTTTCCAGCACATACAGGTGGAGACACTTACTTCCTGTTAGATCACCTAGTTTGCAGACCACGTTCTTAGATAAAGTGTCCTCGATCGCTGATTGAAGTTAAAACAAAAGTGATCCTCCTGTTGCATGAAACGTGTTCTTATCTGCATTGTGCACCGACCGCCGGTGATCGATTCTGCGCAGGCCTGGCTCATTTCGAACGCACCCTTAGGTGCGTTATGAACGTATAGTGTAAGCAGTCACGTCGCATCAGAGCATCGGGCTGTACAGTGTGAGAGCATTACTCGTGGGCTGCGAACTTTTGAACTCAGCGATCTAGTCGTGCAGTGTGAGATAGGGCTTATTCAAACGGTTTAAAATATCGCAGTGTATGCCCGGCCTTAGGCTTCAGGTAAACATGTACATTTTATATGCATGCAAACATTTTTGTAGCGGAGCGCGGAGCGGAGCGGAGCGGGGTGCAGTGTTACTGGAGCGCTGAGCGGTTATGGGTGGAGCGGCGTTTTGCGACTTTGAGGGAAGAGCGGAGCGCTGACAACCTTTGTGAGCGAGGAGCGGAAATTATCGCCGCTCCACTCCGCTCACATGCTCTGACGTCGACGCGTCGTCCCAGCCCTACTCCAGATGTATAGGTCAATGGTAGAGCAGGTCTCACAGCTTCAGATGTTTAAGTCAATGGTAGAGCAGGTCTCACAGCGCCAGATGTTTAAGTCAATGACAGAACAGGTCTCACAGCGCCAGATGTTTAAGTCAATGATAGAACAAGTCTCACAGCTTCAGATGTTTAAGTCAATGGTAGAACAGGTCTCACAGCTCCAGATGTTTAAGTCAATGGTAGAGCAGGTCTCACAACTTCAGATGTTTAAGGCAATGGTAGAGCAGGTCTCACAGCTTCAGATGTTTAAGTCTATGATAGAACAGGTCTCACAGCTCCAGATGTTTAAGTCAATGATAGAACAAGTCTCACAGCTTCAGATGTTTAAGTCAATGATAGAACTGGTCTCACAGCTCCAGATGTTTAAGTCAATGATAGAGCAGGTCTCACAGCTCCAGATGTTTAATTCAATGACAGAGCAGGTCTCACAGCTCCAGATGTTTAAGTCAATGATAGAGCAGGTCTCACAGCTCCAGATGTTTAAGTCAATGATAGAGCAGGTCTCACAGCTCCAGATGTTTAAGTCAATGATAGAGCAGGTCTCACAGCTCCAGATGTTTAAGTCAATGATAGAGCAGGTCTCACAGCTCCAGATGTTTAAGTCAATGATAGAGCAGGTCTCACAGCTCCAGATGTTTGAGTCAATGATAGAACAGGTCTCACAGCTCCAGATGGTTGAGTCAATGGTAGAGCAGGTCTTACAGCTTCAGATGTATAAGTCAATGACAGAACAGGTCTCACAGCTCCAGATGTTTAAGTCGATGATAGAACAGGTCTCAAAGCTTCAGATATTTCAGTCAATGGCAGAACAGGTCTCACAGCTCCAGATGTTAGAATCAATGGCAGAACAGGTCTCACAGCTCCAGATGTTTGAGTCAATGGTAGAGCAGGTCTCAAAGCTTCAGATATTTCAGTCAATGACAGAACAGGTCTCACAGCTCCAGATGTTAGAATCAATGGTAGAACAGGTCTCACAGCTCCAGATGTTAGAATCAATGGTAGAACAGGTCTCACAGCTCCAGATGTTTGAGTCAATGGTAGAGCAGGTCTCACAGCTTCAGATGTTTAAGTCTATGATAGAACTGGTCTCACAGCTCCAGATAATTAAGTCAATGATAGAGCAGGTCTCACAGCTCCAGATGTTTAAGTCAATGATAGAGCAGGTCTCACAGCTCCAGATGTTTAAGTCGATGATAGAACAGGTCTCACAGTTACAGATATTTACAGATATTTAAGTCGATGATAGAGCAGGTCTCACAGCTCCAGACGTTTAAGTGAATGGTAGAGCAGGTCTCACAGCTTCAGATGTTTAAGTCAATGATAGAACAGGTCTCACAGCTCCAGATGTTTAAGTCAATGATAGAACAAGTCTCACAGCTCCAGATGTTTACGTCAATGGTAGAACAGGTCTCACAGCTCCCGATGTTTAAATCAATGGTAGAGCAGGTCTCACAACTTCAGATGTTTAAGTCAATGACAGAACAGGTCTCACAGCTCCAGATGTTTAAATCAATGATAGAACAAGTCTCACAGCTCCAGATGTTTAAGTCAATAGTAGAACAGGTCTCACAGCTCCGATGTTTAAATCAATGGTAGAGCAGGTCTCACAGCTTCAGATGTTTAAGTCAATGACAGAACAGGTCTCACAGCTCCAGATGTTTAAGTCAATGGCAGAACAAGTCTCACAGCTTCAGATGTTTAAGTCAATGGCAGAAACAGGTCTAACAGCTCCAGATTTTTGAGTCAATGGTAGAGCAGGTCTCACAGTTCCAGATGTTTAAGTCAATGGCAGAACAGGTCTCACAGCTCCAGATGTTTAAGTCAATGACAGAACAGGTCTCACAGCTCCAGTTGTTTAAGTCAATGATAGAGCAGGTCTCACAGCTCCAGATGTTTCAGTCAATGACAGAACAGGTCTCACAGCTCCAGGTAATTAAGTCAATGATAGAGCAGGTCTCACAGTTCCAGATGTTTAAGTCATTGATAGAACAGGTCTCACAGCGCCAGATGTTTAAGTCAATGACAGAACAAGTCTCACAGCTTCAGATGTTTAGGTCAATGGTAGAGCAGGTCTCACAGCTTCAGATGTTTATGTCAATGGTAGAGCAGGTCTCACAGCTCCAGATGTTTAAGTCAATGATAGAGCAGGTCTCACAGCTCCAGATGTTTAAGTCAATGATAGAGCAGGCACAGCTCTCACAGCTCCAGATGTTTAAGTCAATGACAGAGCAGGTCTCACAGCTCCAGATTTTTAAGTCAATGATAGAGCAGGTCTCACAGCTCCAGATGTTTAAGTCAATGACAGAGCAGGTCTCACAGCTCCAGATGTTTAAGTCGATGATAGAACAGGTCTCACAGTTACAGATGTTTAAGTTGATAATACAGCAGGTCTCAAGAGCTCCAGATGTTTGAGTCAATGGTAGAGCAGGTCTCACAGCTCCAGATGTTTAAGTAAATGGTAGAGCAGGTCTCACAGCTTCAGATGTTTAAGTCAATGACAGAACAGGTCTCACAGCTCCAGATGTTTAAGTCAATGTTAGAACAAGTCTCACAGCTCCAGATGTTTAAGTCGATGATAGAACAGGTCTCACAGTTACAGATGTTTAAGTTGATAATACAGCAGGTTTCAAGAGCTCCAGATGTTTGAGTCAATGGTAGAGCAGGTCTCACAGCTCCAGATGTTTAAGTGAATGGTAGAGCAGGTCTCACAGCTTCAGATGTTTAAGTCAATGACAGAACAGGTCTCACCGCGTCAGATGTTTCAGTCAATGACAGAACAGGTCTCACAGCTCCAGATGTTTAAGTCAATGATAGAACAAGTCTCACAGCTCCAGATGTTTAAGTCAATGGTAGAACAGGTCTCACAGCTCCCGATGTTTAAATCAATGGTAGAGCAGGTCTCACAGCTTCAGATGTTTAAGTCAATGACAGAACAGGTCTCACAGCTCCAGATGTTTAAGTCAATGGCAGAACAGGTCTCACAGCTCCAGATGTTTAAGTCAATGGCAGAACAGGTCTCACAGCTCCAGATTTTTGAGTCAATGGTAGAGCAGGTCTCACAGTTCCAGATGTTTGAGTGAATGGCAGAACAGGTCTCACAGCTCCAGATGTTTAAGTCAATGACAGAACAGGTCTCACAGCTCCAGTTGTTTAAGTCAATGATAGAGCAGGTCTCACAGCTCCAGATGTTTCAGTCAATGACAGAACAGGTCTCACAGCTCCAGGTAATTAAGTCAATGATAGAGCAGGTCTCACAGTTCCAGATGTTTAAGTCAATGATAGAACAGGTCTCACAGCGCCAGATGTTTAAGTCAATGATAGAACAAGTCTCACAGCTTCAGATGTTTAGGTCAATGGTAGAGCAGGTCTCACAGCTCCAGATGTGTAATTCAATGACAGAGCAGGTCTCACAGCTCCAGATGTTTAAGTCAATGACAGAGCAGGTCTCACAGCTCCAGAGTTTAAGTCAATGATAGAGCAGGTCTCACAGCTCCAGATGTTTAAGTCAATGACAGAGCAGGTCTCACAGCTCCAGATGTTTAAGTCGATGATAGAACAGGTCTCACAGTTACAGATGTTTAAGTTGATAATACAGCAGGTCTCAAGAGCTCCAGATGTTTGAGTCAATGGTAGAGCAGGTCTCACAGCTCCAGATGTTTAAGTGAATGGTAGAGCAGGTCTCACAGCTTCAGATGTTTAAGTCAATGACAGAACAGGTCTCACAGCTCCAGATGTTTAAGTCAATGATAGAACAAGTTTCACAGCTCCAGATGTTTAAGTCGATGATAGAACAGGTCTCACAGTTACAGATGTTTAAGTTGATAATACAGCAGGTCTCAAGAGCTCCAGATGTTTAAGTCAATGACAGAGCAGGTCTCACAGCTCCAGATGTTTAAGTCAGTAACTGAACAGGTCTCACAGCCCCAGGTGTTTAAGTGAATGAGAGAACAAGTCTGTCAGCTCCAGATGTTTAAGTCAATGACAGAACAGGTCTCACCGCTCCAGATGTTAGAATCAATGGTCGAACAGGTCTCACAGCTCCAGATGTTTAAGTCAGTAACTGAACAGGTTTCACAGCCCCAGGTGTTTAAGTGAATGAGAGAACAAGTCTGTCAGCTCCAGATGTTTAAGTCAATGACAGAACAGGTCTCACAGCTCCAGATGTTTAAGTCAATGACAGAACAGGTCTCACGGCTCCAGATGTTTAAGTCAATGATAGAACACGTCTCACAGTTCCAGATGTTTGAGTCAATGGTAGAGCAGGTCTCACAGCTCCAGATTAGAGCTGGGTTAAACGATTATTTTTGTAATCGATTAATCTAGAAAATAGTTTTTCGATGCATCGATTAATCTAACGATTCATTTTTAAATCCGATTCGATTCGATTATCGATTATCTCCCCCATAATTTGACCTATATAGCAATTAATGCAAATTTATCTCCATGAATAAAACACAAATTTCTTCTTTCAAGTTCAAAAATGAATTGTATTAAACAATACAACAATAAAGTGCACACAGTTGTAGTGCAATGGAATCCTATAATTAAAAAAATAATAAAATAAAACTTTCCTTCAATAAATAAAAACTGCAAAAAACACACAATCTGAACCAAAATCTTATCAACATAAAATAAATAAAAAATAACAGCAGCGGTGACAGTTGCAATTTACAAAAACAAACACAATGTGACAGCAGCAACTTAGTCTAATCATTTAAATCTGTGAAATAAATAACAAATAAATTCAAGTATTAGGCCTGTTACAGTTAAGTGAACAGTAGTTTAACTTTTAGTAGTTAGGATGCTCTCAGTAAGTGCAGCAGCCTCCTGGGGGGTGCAGGGGGTGTGTTTTTTTTTTTTTTCATCTGATAGTAGTTCTCCAAACTTTCTGCTTATCCCTGTCCCTGAAAAACATAAATCACAAACACGGTGCACAGGTTAATAAAACTATATACTTCTAAATTATCTGCCCATACCAATAAAGTATAATAATAATACATTAACCTAAAAGTTAAAAGTTAGAAAACAACAATGAATGTTGTATTTAAAAAAAAAAAAAGACAGACAAAGAAATAAAAAAAAAATAAAAAACTAACTATAGCCTGTATTTGAGGAGTGTGTGTGTGTGTCAGTTAAAAAAAGGTATGTCGGCAAGAGGCGAGTGTGTGAGGGGCGCGTGTGTGTGTTTAAGTGGGCACATGTTCTGTGTGTGCGAGGCTGAAGCACAAGTTACGTGGTGTGGTTTGGATGAATGACGGGGTTAATCATTGCAAACAAGGAAAGAAAAAAAAGTTGAAAACTTACGGCGTCTTCTCCTCCACACAAGCAGCTCCCGGGTGGCTCTTCTTAAGGTGCTGGTGCATCGCGGTAGTGCTTTTATGATATGCCATCTCTATTTTGCACAGGTCACAGACCACCGAATCGTTACCTTTAGGTGTAAAGTACTCCCATACTTTTGACATCCTGTTACGAGATAGCTTCTTCTCCCCCGACTCGCTGCTACTCAATGCCGCGGCCGCCGCCATTTTTTGATTCTGAGTGACGACGCATCGACGTGCAGATTTTGCGTCGACGTATTTTTTGCGTCGACGTAATCGATGACGTCGACCAGAGCATGTGAGCGGAGCGGAGCGTGAGCGAGCGAGGAGCGGAGCGGACGAATTTTGAAAGGAGCGCAGAGCGGGAGTTTTTATTCTAGGATGATTCGGGTGGAGCGGGGCATCATCCCGCTCCAGTTTTGCTCCGTTACCGCTCATATCACGGTCTTCAAGTATAACAATAGGAGGAGAACAGTGAATGAAAAATAGTTTCGAGAAAGGTTAATAAAAAACAAAAGTGTATTAAACCAGCTAATTCCGTTAGGTGAAATTATTTTCTTATTTTTTCTTGTCAGTAAATATCTATTTTTTGGACTTTAAAACGGCTGTCGGCTCTGCGGGCCGGGCATACACTGTGTGACTGTCGGCTCGTTTTGAGCCGATTTTCCAGTCGTGCGAGTATTTTTTGGATCCTATCATGGGTCGTGCTTCGTGCAGTATACGTGGGGTAACGACGAGAGATCAACACCTTCCTACGAGCTCCCGATCACAAGTCGTGTGCTCGCAAGGAAATCAAACTTGTTTGAAATCCTGGTCGCTCCTCGTGAAGGTATCTCACAGTAGAAGCAGTAGGTGCGTTTGAGATGAACTGCGGCTCGCCTGGCGAGTAGACGAGATCACGCGGCCGCAGCAGGAGGTGGAGACAAAAAGCTGCAGTCAAGTCGGACAGTTTCCAGCACATACAGGTGGAGACACTTACTTCCTGTTAGATCACCTAGTTTGCAGACCACGTTCTTAGATAAAGTGTCCTCGATCGCTGATTGAAGTTAAAACAAAAGTGATCCTCCTGTTGCATGAAACGTGTTCTTATCTGCATTGTGCACCGACCGCCGGTGATCGATTCTGCGCAGGCCTGGCTCATTTCGAACGCACCCTTAGGTGCGTTATGAACGTATAGTGTAAGCAGTCACGTCGCATCAGAGCATCGGGCTGTACAGTGTGAGAGCATTACTCGTGGGCTGCGAACTTTGAACTCAGCGATCTAGTCGTGCAGTGTGAGATAGGGCTTATTCAAACGGTTTAAAAAAATATCGCAGTGTATGCCCGGCCTTAGGCTTCAGGTAAACATGTACATTTTATATGCATGCAAACATTTTTGTAGCGGAGCGCGGAGCGGAGCGGAGCGGGGTGCAGTGTTACTGGAGCGCTGAGCGGTTATGGGTGGAGCGGCGTTTTGCGACTTTGAGGGAAGAGCGGAGCGCTGACAACCTTTGTGAGCGAGGAGCGGAAATTATCGCCGCTCCACTCCGCTCACATGCTCTGACGTCGACGCGTCGTCCCAGCCCTACTCCAGATGTATAGGTCAATGGTAGAGCAGGTCTCACAGCTTCAGATGTTTAAGTCAATGGTAGAGCAGGTCTCACAGCGCCAGATGTTTAAGTCAATGACAGAACAGGTCTCACAGCGCCAGATGTTTAAGTCAATGATAGAACAAGTCTCACAGCTTCAGATGTTTAAGTCAATGGTAGAACAGGTCTCACAGCTCCAGATGTTTAAGTCAATGGTAGAGCAGGTCTCACAACTTCAGATGTTTAAGGCAATGGTAGAGCAGGTCTCACAGCTTCAGATGTTTAAGTCTATGATAGAACAGGTCTCACAGCTCCAGATGTTTAAGTCAATGATAGAACAAGTCTCACAGCTTCAGATGTTTAAGTCAATGATAGAACTGGTCTCACAGCTCCAGATGTTTAAGTCAATGATAGAGCAGGTCTCACAGCTCCAGATGTTTAATTCAATGACAGAGCAGGTCTCACAGCTCCAGATGTTTAAGTCAATGATAGAGCAGGTCTCACAGCTCCAGATGTTTAAGTCAATGATAGAGCAGGTCTCACAGCTCCAGATGTTTAAGTCAATGATAGAGCAGGTCTCACAGCTCCAGATGTTTAAGTCAATGATAGAGCAGGTCTCACAGCTCCAGATGTTTAAGTCAATGATAGAGCAGGTCTCACAGCTCCAGATGTTTGAGTCAATGATAGAACAGGTCTCACAGCTCCAGATGGTTGAGTCAATGGTAGAGCAGGTCTTACAGCTTCAGATGTATAAGTCAATGACAGAACAGGTCTCACAGCTCCAGATGTTTAAGTCGATGATAGAACAGGTCTCAGAGATCCAGATGTTTGAGTCAATGGTAGAGCAGGTCTCACAGCTCCAGATGTTTAAGTGAATGGTAGAGCAGGTGTCACAGCTTCAGATGTTTAAGTCAATGACAGGACAGGTCTCACAGCTCCAGATGTTTAAGTCAATGATAGAACAAGTCTCACAGCTTCAGATGTTTAAGTCAATAATAGAACAGGTCTCACAGCTCCTAATGTTTAAATCAATGGTAGAGCAGGTCTCACAGCTTCAGATGTTTAAGTCAATGACAGAACAGGTCTCACAGCTCCAGATGTTTAAGTCAATGGCAGAACAGGTCTCACAGCTCCAGATGTTAGAATCAATGGCAGAACAGGTCTCACAGCTCCAGATGTTTGAGTCAATGGTAGAGCAGGTCTCACAGCTTCAGATGTTTCAGTCAATGACAGAACAGGTCTCACAGCTCCAGATGTTTGAGTCAATGGTAGAGCAGGTCTCACAGCTTCAGATGTTTAAGTCTATGATAGAACTGGTCTCACAGCTCCAGATAATTAAGTCAATGATAGAGCAGGTCTCACAGCTCCAGATGTTTAATTCAATGACAGAGCAGGTCTCACAGGTCCAGATGTTTAAGTCAATGATAGAACAGGTCTCACGGCTCCAGATGTTTAAGTCAATGATAGAGCAGGCCTCAAAGCTCTAGATGTTTAAGTCAATGATAGAGCAGGTCTCACAGCTCCAGATGTTTAAGTCAATGATAGAGCAGGTCTCACAGCTCCGGATGTTTAAATCAATGGTAGAGCAGGTCTCACAGCTTCAGATGTTTAAGTCAATGACAGAACAGGTCTCACAGCTCCAGATGTTTAAGTCAATGGCAGAACAGGTCTCACAGCTCCAGATGTTAGAATCAATGGCAGAACAGGTCTCACAGCTCCAGATGTTTGAGTCAATGGTAGAGCAGGTCTCAAAGCTTCAGATATTTCAGTCAATGACAGAACAGGTCTCACAGCTCCAGATGTTAGAATCAATGGTAGAACAGGTCTCACAGCTCCAGATGTTAGAATCAATGGTAGAACAGGTCTCACAGCTCCAGATGTTTGAGTCAATGGTAGAGCAGGTCTCACAGCTTCAGATGTTTAAGTCTATGATAGAACTGGTCTCACAGCTCCAGATAATTAAGTCAATGATAGAGCAGGTCTCACAGCTCCAGATGTTTAAGTCAATGATAGAGCAGGTCTCACAGCTCCAGATGTTTAAGTCGATGATAGAACAGGTCTCACAGTTACAGATATTTACAGATATTTAAGTCGATGATAGAGCAGGTCTCACAGCTCCAGACGTTTAAGTGAATGGTAGAGCAGGTCTCACAGCTTCAGATGTTTAAGTCAATGATAGAACAGGTCTCACAGCTCCAGATGTTTAAGTCAATGATAGAACAAGTCTCACAGCTCCAGATGTTTACGTCAATGGTAGAACAGGTCTCACAGCTCCCGATGTTTAAATCAATGGTAGAGCAGGTCTCACAACTTCAGATGTTTAAGTCAATGACAGAACAGGTCTTACAGCTCCAGATGTTTAAATCAATGATAGAACAAGTCTCACAGCTCCAGATGTTTAAGTCAATAGTAGAACAGGTCTCACAGCTCCCGATGTTTAAATCAATGGTAGAGCAGGTCTCACAGCTTCAGATGTTTAAGTCAATGACAGAACAGGTCTCACAGCTCCAGATGTTTAAGTCAATGGCAGAACAAGTCTCACAGCTTCAGATGTTTAAGTCAATGGCAGAACAGGTCTAACAGCTCCAGATTTTTGAGTCAATGGTAGAGCAGGTCTCACAGTTCCAGATGTTTAAGTCAATGGCAGAACAGGTCTCACAGCTCCAGATGTTTAAGTCAATGACAGAACAGGTCTCACAGCTCCAGTTGTTTAAGTCAATGATAGAGCAGGTCTCACAGCTCCAGATGTTTCAGTCAATGACAGAACAGGTCTCACAGCTCCAGGTAATTAAGTCAATGATAGAGCAGGTCTCACAGTTCCAGATGTTTAAGTCATTGATAGAACAGGTCTCACAGCGCCAGATGTTTAAGTCAATGACAGAACAAGTCTCACAGCTTCAGATGTTTAGGTCAATGGTAGAGCAGGTCTCACAGCTTCAGATGTTTATGTCAATGGTAGAGCAGGTCTCACAGCTCCAGATGTTTAAGTCAATGACAGAGCAGGTCTCACAGCTCCAGATGTTTAAGTCAATGATAGAGCAGGTCTCACAGCTCCAGATGTTTAAGTCAATGACAGAGCAGGTCTCACAGCTCCAGATGTTTAAGTCGATGATAGAACAGGTCTCACAGTTACAGATGTTTAAGTTGATAATACAGCAGGTCTCAAGAGCTCCAGATGTTTGAGTCAATGGTAGAGCAGGTCTCACAGCTCCAGATGTTTAAGTAAATGGTAGAGCAGGTCTCACAGCTTCAGATGTTTAAGTCAATGACAGAACAGGTCTCACAGCTCCAGATGTTTAAGTCAATGTTAGAACAAGTCTCACAGCTCCAGATGTTTAAGTCGATGATAGAAAGAACAGGTCTCACAGTTACAGATGTTTAAGTTGATAATACAGCAGGTCTTCAAGAGCTCCAGATGTTTGAGTCAATGGTAGAGCAGGTCTCACAGCTCCAGATGTTTAAGTGAATGGTAGAGCAGGTCTCACAGCTTCAGATGTTTAAGTCAATGACAGAACAGGTCTCACCGCGTCAGATGTTTCAGTCAATGACAGAACAGGTCTCACAGCTCCAGATGTTTAAGTCAATGATAGAACAAGTCTCACAGCTCCAGATGTTTAAGTCAATGGTAGAACAGGTCTCACAGCTCCCGATGTTTAAATCAATGGTAGAGCAGGTCTCACAGCTTCAGATGTTTAAGTCAATGACAGAACAGGTCTCACAGCTCCAGATGTTTAAGTCAATGGCAGAACAGAACAGGTCTCACAGCTCCAGATGTTTAAGTCAATGGCAGAACAGGTCTCACAGCTCCAGATTTTTGAGTCAATGGTAGAGCAGGTCTCACAGTTCCAGATGTTTGAGTGAATGGCAGAACAGGTCTCACAGCTCCAGATGTTTAAGTCAATGACAGAACAGGTCTCACAGCTCCAGTTGTTTAAGTCAATGATAGAGCAGGTCTCACAGCTCCAGATGTTTCAGTCAATGACAGAACAGGTCTCACAGCTCCAGGTAATTAAGTCAATGATAGAGCAGGTCTCACAGTTCCAGATGTTTAAGTCAATGATAGAACAGGTCTCACAGCGCCAGATGTTTAAGTCAATGATAGAACAAGTCTCACAGCTTCAGATGTTTAGGTCAATGGTAGAGCAGGTCTCACAGCTCCAGATGTGTAATTCAATGACAGAGCAGGTCTCACAGCTCCAGATGTTTAAGTCAATGACAGAGCAGGTCTCACAGCTCCAGATGTTTAAGTCAATGATAGAGCAGGTCTCACAGCTCCAGATGTTTAAGTCAATGACAGAGCAGGTCTCACAGCTCCAGATGTTTAAGTCGATGATAGAACAGGTCTCACAGTTACAGATGTTTAAGTTGATAATACAGCAGGTCTCAAGAGCTCCAGATGTTTGAGTCAATGGTAGAGCAGGTCTCACAGCTCCAGATGTTTAAGTGAATGGTAGAGCAGGTCTCACAGCTTCAGATGTTTAAGTCAATGACAGAACAGGTCTCACAGCTCCAGATGTTTAAGTCAATGATAGAACAAGTTTCACAGCTCCAGATGTTTAAGTCGATGATAGAACAGGTCTCACAGTTACAGATGTTTAAGTTGATAATACAGCAGGTCTCAAGAGCTCCAGATGTTTGAGTCAATGGTAGAGCAGGTCTCACAGCTCCAGATGTTTAAGTGAATGGTAGAGCAGGTCTCACAGCTTCAGATGTTTAAGTCAATGACAGAACAGGTCTCACAGCTCCAGATATTTAAGTCAGTGATAGAACTGCTCTCACAGCTTCAGAATTTTAAGTCAATGACAGAACAGGTTTTACAGCTCCAGATGTTTAGCCAGTGACTAAACACTCGCTGACCAGTGGTAATGATTTAGCAATGGCTCAGTGACACGTTAACGAGGATCTTTGATGCTTCTTTGACTTGTTCACACATAACGAATGAGTAATGACTGCTGGCCGCCAAACACATGCCAGATTTCCTCCAACTGGTGTTCTCTTTAAAACTGTGTGGCACAAAAGTAGCTAAACCAAACTATTACGAAACATCTTGTTTTGTCATGTGGACCATTAGTGTGCATGTACATGCACTTACATTTAGGGAAAAAAAGAATAATTAAATAATAGGCCTGTCATATAAATGACAGTATATTAACTAAATCAAAAACTGTAACAAGATTTTGTCTGTCGTGGCAACGTGCTGCATGTAAAAATAAATCCTTGCACAGTCTTCTGTGTGTTAGTTTCAAATATGTGAGCTGTTTTGGATTGCCATTGAAATACTAGAAAATAATCCATATTATATGTTTTTAATAGTTCCATCTTGAGGGGAATAATTGACATTCATGTCCAGAGACATCAGTGATGTTGTAGCTGAGATCAAGCTCTGGTGTCATTTGTGTTCCTCTGGTATTCTGAACAAACAAACACAGTTTGATGTAAATTTAAGTGTGTCAGGTTTATCTTAACATTTTAACTTTAAGAAAGCAAATGCATTAAAACAGCACTGTGAAAGTAGTCCTTCATATTTTAGTTACCAAAAATAGTCCATGATGATTTTTCTACCATTACATTTATATCACCACCACATTTTACATGATATTATGTAAATATATGTAACTAATGGAGGTGGAACTCAACATGTCAGGCTGCAGCTTGTTATTGTCATTAACTTGGAGTTGATTTTCTCAGTTGATTAATTCAGAAATCAGAACATAATCCATAAAGCTAAAGAAACTCCTTCACAATGATTTGTTCATCCTAATAAAAATGATAAAACAAACCTTGATGAAAGAAATGGTAGAAAATTACCGTGTTTAAAAAGATGGAGCCGTGTAATTTGGTTTTTCCATGTGAAGAAAAGCGGGGGAGAGCAGACAACATTGCCTTCACTGAAACTGATTGCTCCGTCCACCTGGTACGGTAGTTTAGCATGGGCTCTGAATTCTTTTGTTGGAATATAATCAATCCAGTGTCAAAACTAGACAGGACATCATGATTAAGACAAAGAATACAGTGTGAAATCCATCCACCTGCATCAGTGTGATTCCTCCCATCACAGTGTATTTGATATACCGGCTTTATAGCGCCACTGTTCGGTTTAAAAAAAACAATTTGGGTTTAAAAAAAAAAATCAATTAAGGGTGCTCTTCTGCTGAATCACTTTTGAATTTACACCAGATTGTCTCATAGAAATGCCATCAGAACATCAGGAAATTGTGCCACTTTTTGACAGAAAGTGCAGAGTAATTCAAGCAAACATTGTGTTATAATCCATGTGATACAGCTAATAGACTGTAATTCTACGTGACTCTGTTAACTGTTGATGTCTACTGTAACCTCCTGATGTTAACCACTATAACTGTATACTACTAGGAAACTGAATTGTGACCACATTTCTGTATTTGGCTTCGTTGACTGGGTATAGTGTGGTACACAGAGAGTGTGATGACAGCAGGGACAGATAAGATAAACCGTGCTCTCGCTCCTCTTGGTAAAGGTTAATCGTGCCGTTTATTGAGTTTCTTCGTTGACTTTGGGAAAGTAAAACCTGCCTGTGTGTTTCTCTCATTTCTCACAATTACTTTTGTTGTCTCCTGGTTTATAAAGTTTCTCTGTCATCAGTTTGTCTTGCTGTCACTGTTTGAGGGTGGCAACCTGTCGTACTGCGTATGTGTTTGTGTGCGTCAGAGCTTGATAAGCTGCTTAAGCTCATTACGTGTCATTTGATGTAACAGCTTCTTGTGCCTTCCAGATAATTTCAGTTGATGCACCTGAGAGCCAAGCCTTGTGGCTGTTGTTTTCTGTTAATTTACTTCTGATGAAGTATAATGGGGATGTCCTGAGCTATCTTTGATTGAATACGTATCTTGGCAGTGACAATGTGAATGAATCATCCTCTTTCAAATTCAACAGCTTTTGTCAATTCGAAGTGAGCTCATGATTCATCCGTGCTAATCTATTCATCCTGTAGAAGATTTATTCCATAGACCTGCACTGTTTCATCGACTCGAATCAGCCCAGTAGAACAAAATACAGAAAGAGGGCCCTGAGAAAAATGATGCTTTCCCAATGGCTGTGTTATTATTTATTCTCAGCTCATTATGAGCTTTTCAGAAGACTGTGTGTTATTGGGGGCAAAATCAGTGGATTTATGAGAGAACCAGAGAGGGAGCATCTCCCCAAAGATGTGATCTGAGCTTCTTCTGGATCTATGAGAAAAAGTGATCCATACATATCAACATTTCCAGTGGCTGATAAACAGTACAGTATATCAAACGTGTGCTGCTCTGGCCTTGTGGTTGGGCCTCTGTGTAATTACTCTGTGCTGTCTGTGCTCAGTCAACGATGACCAGTCACCAGCTATACAAGCTCATCTGCATCTGTCAGCGTGCAGTAAAGACTGGACTTCATGAAGAGGCTTTCTGTCGTCTGCCACAATCAAACTTCAGAATAGTGTGCATGCAGGAAACAACCATCCATGATGCTTTTATGCAACAGCATTTCTTTTGATGAAGAGCCACTAACTGTAAGAACAAGCCGTGTGCAGGAAAGTCAGCCAGCAATTTACATTCTGCTACTAAATGGAGGTGAAAGAACGAACATATTGATGATGTCAACAAAGATGATTTGGTGACTTGGTGCTAAAGCAGTGTCTATGAATCGCTGGGTCTGTGAGGCGGAGAGATGGGCAGAGGATCTGCACTTCAATTAAACACATCAGCAAGTCATTGAAATGTTTAAAAACAGCCCTTCTAAAGGAAAGTTTGGAACAGATGTGAATATTTGTCCATCTACTGTGCACAATGTCTTTAAAATGTCAATAAATCTGGAGGAATTTCGAACAAGTATCACATCTGTGATCTCTGAACCCATCTGAAGCTCTGCATCATTCATGTTACCACATGAGCAACAGATTAGTGTGGAAAACCTTTGTTAGGCACTACAACATGGAGCTACAGTCACAAATACCACTCAGAAACCCCCCTCAGCTACCTTCCTCTTCTTCAAGGCCCTGAACCTCTTTTTGTTTTACATTGTGATGGATAGGTTGATAAAGGAGGTCAAAAAGGAGTCTCTATGGACTATGATGTCTGCAGATGACATCATCTGTGGTGAGAGTAGGCAGCAGATGGAAGGAAACCTGGAGAAGTGAAATATCCACTAGAGAGAAGAGGAACAAAAAGATCAGTTACAGCAAGACAGAGCAGCAGGTGTAAATGAAAGGGAAGCAGGCGTAACAGTAAGGATGGAAAGAACAGATGTGGAGAAGGTCCAGGAGTTCAAGTGTTCAGAGCAATGTGGTGTGTTGAATAGAGGTGAAGATGAGCGTGCAGGCAGGGTAGGATGAGTGGAGAGGAGTGTCTGGGGTTATCTGTGACACTAGATGTTTACAGGATAGTAGTAAGATGAGCCCTTCTGTTTTGCTTGGAGACAGCAGAAAAGGCCAGGAGACAGGGAGCAGAGCTGAAGATGCTGAGGTTTGTTTTGGGATTGATGAGGATGGATAGGATTGAAAACAAGCACATCAGAGGAACAGCCAGGGTTAGATGTCTTGGAGGCTTGACAGGTGAGATTAAGATGTTTTGGACTCATAAAAAGGAGGGATACAAATACAAATACAAATATACTTTATTGATCCCCCAAGGGGGAAATTCAAGTTTCAAGTACACCAGACGCTGCAGTCTGGTGTACTTGAGGAGCTGCCAGTGTCCAGCGCTTTTTCATTTACCCGGTCCTGTGGTCATAGTGCTAACTCCAGTTAACAGCCGTTAACTAGGATAGTTGTGTATGAATCATAAGATATTCAATGAAAGTACGAATGTGACTGTCTTTGTCTCTCAAACTATGTGGTTGTGTACACAGTGTTCCATTATCAGATGAACTAGGATTCAGGGAGGGAACTTCACATCAAAGTGCACATGCACATGATGTAATTAATGCAATTATTTTTTGCATCAGGTTTTTGAAAATACTTTTAGTATGGATTCTGTACTGTTTTTTTGTTTTTTTTTTTATATGAGGTCCCCAATCTTTGGTGCCCTCATTAACAAAATAAATAATGTTGATTTTTTAGGAACAAAGAATGCAAAGATACACA
This sequence comes from Hirundichthys speculiger, assembly GCA_018398805.1. NCBI lineage: Eukaryota > Metazoa > Chordata > Actinopteri > Beloniformes > Exocoetidae > Hirundichthys > Hirundichthys speculiger. Next base: position 189,713 of record JAGFBZ010000461.1, on the reverse strand, counting down.
CGCTTATCTTCATCAGTGGAGCTGAGAAAACCTTCAAGTTCTCTGGACTCAAACAGAACCTGCCATGGCATTAATCTCCTTCTCGCTTTGTGTCCTTAGGCCTGCACAGAGGAAGTACAGTGACAGCACAGTGGCTTTCTCAAGGCCGGACCAAGAGGGAGGTACCGACCACACCACAGGTCAGATGATACCTCAGTTTTTAATGACTGATAATGATTGCTCAGGGTTTTCATTGTACATGCTGACTGAGTAAAACTCTTAACTCTGCTTGGGGATTCAAGAACCTGCAGCTCTTAGCATATTGACTGTGTTTGATGCGTACCAACTAAGGGGCAACATCCGGTTTTCCAGGTTCAGCTCAACGAGAAAATAAGAAAAAATGCAGTACAGTGAATGACCATGCTGGCTAGATAAGTGAGCCAATCTCCATTGACCCAAAAGTTAAAATGAACAACTTTGCAAGAATAATCAACATATTTATAGTCTACCATACCATAAAAGACCATTATGTAACCACACTATGGATAGTGTTGAGCGTAGTCTTTTGATTGACAGCTGGAGTTGCCAGTGGATAGCTGTCATCACTTCACTTACTCAGCACTCATCCCTGTCTTGACTTGACTTCTTAAAGAACCAACAGACAGTCATTTTATTTTAAAGATAATATGCCTTGCTGGGTTGTTAATTGTAGTAAGAGGCTGCTGCAAGTGGTTTTGGATGGACCTGCCAGGGTTCGAGGGCAAAGCCAAGCAAAGCAGCCTGAAGCAGCCATCTTCTCTCCCATTTAGAGACTGCAAGGCTAACCTGAGGACACTAGCTGGACGTTCTCCATCTCTCTAGCTTTTCTCTCTCTGGATTCATAGGTTAGCCTGAAGCAGCTATCTTCTCTCCCATTTAGAGACTGCAAGGCTAACCTGAGGACGCTAGCTGGATGTTCTCTAGCTCTTTAGCTTTTCTCTCTCTGGGTTCACAGGTTAGCCTGAAGCAGCTATCTTCTATCCCATTTAGAGACTGCAAGGCTAACCTGAGGACGCTAGCTGGACATTCTCTAGCTCTCTAGCTTTTCTCTCTCTGGGTTAACAGGTTAGCCTGAAGCAGTTATCTTCTCTCCCATTTAGAGACTGTAAGGCTAACCTGAGGACGCTAGCTGGACATTCTCTAGCTCTTTAGCTTTTCTCTCTCTGGATTCACAGGTTAGCCTGAAGCAGCTATCTTCTCTCCCATTTAGAGACTGCAAGGCTAACCTGAGGATGCTAGCTGGATGTTCTCTAGCTCTCTAGCTTTCTAGCTTTTCTCTCTCGGGGTTCACAGGTTAGTCTGAAGCAGCTATCTTCTCTCCCATTTCGAGACTGCAAGGCTAACCTGAGGACACTAGCTGGACGTTCTCTAGCGCTTTAGCTTTTCTCTCTCTGGGTTCACAGGTTAGCCTGAAGCAGCTATCTTCTCTCCCATTTAGAGACTGCAAGGCTAACCTGAGGACACTAGCTGGACGTTCTCTAGCTCTTTAGCGTTTCTCTCTCTGGTCAAGTGACTTTCACATTTCAGGACCCTTCCACATTTTTTACTTCTTCTTTTTTTAAATTTACTTATAATGGTCTTTAGAAGTTTATGCAATGTTTGTATAGATATGTGTTTGGTTACATTTGTCTATTTTTCATTTTGTCTGGACCCCAGGAAGAGTAGCTCCTATATTATTGCAGCTGACGGGGCTCCAAATAAAGAAAAGAGAATAAGGAATAAAGTTGACTAGCTGGACCAATGACATCTGACATAAATGTTGCCAGGGCTGAAATGACTAGAAGAGATTGTTAACATCAAAGGTTAGCATAAGCTAAGCCAGCCAAGCTAAATAGCTAATTTATGGAAACTGAACTAAGTTCCAGGCCTGATCATTCTGCAACATAGATGACGTTTCTAGGAGGTTCGATCAGTTGTGTACATGCTGTATATCTAATACCATCTTTTTCCCTACTGCCTCAGCACTGGTGTGAGAAAAGCTTTGAAGCTGAGTTTACGGTGGCAAAATTAAAATTGAAAAATTGAAAACTGAATATTTAACCTCGAATGCAATAGTCTTTTTTTTTTCCTGTGCTCATTTTCTCACATGGTAGTTTCAAGGAGGACAAATGAAGGATGTCTATTTTTGTGCATCTGTTCTCGCGTCTCGACTAAATGCTGAACCCAGTTGGAGTTTTGAGTCTTTTTATCTTGAGCTTTTTCATCTCACAGACTGTTTTGTGCTCCACTATTTCTTCGCTTTGACACACAGCTGAGGGTGAACGCATGAAAACACTTGATTCAGCTGACCTTTCCAAGCACTCAAAGTGCTTCACAGATCAAAAACCCCAGGCACAAGCATGGAAATAAAATTTAAGGTGTAATAGGGTAAAAGAAAAGCAATAACTAACAGTAGTAAAAAGAAATAAAATAAAATTGCTATGTAGATAAAAAGGCAAATAAAAATAAAAGTAAAAACATGAAAAGTCTAAAATAAAAAACACTACAAGCAATGCAGAGTATTGGGCTTTGTTAGCGATATGAGGGTTTTTAGGGAGTTTTTTTTGAACAGCGTTCCAAAAGGGCACTGCAGTAATCCAGCTCAGACACGATAAATGCATGTAGTCGTTCTTCAGCATCACATGGATTTTGGTAATATTGTGCAGATGAATTAAGGTTTTTACAGAGACCTGTCTAAATTGTGCATTTTAGAATTAGGACTGATCCAGTCTAAGACTGGTATCAAGAACCAGTACTGATGTAATTAGCTGATCTGACACGCTGGTGTAGATGCAGGTCTTGGTAATTCTCAATGGCTTGAATTAAGGCAACTTTGATTTTGGACAGTCTTTTCTTGTTTAAGAACCAACAAAAGCAGGTACAGTTGCCTTGATTCAAGTCTTTAATAATCACTGAACAGAGGGTTAGGGTTAGGGCATGAAAATTAGTGAAAATAAAAATTGTGATTTGCATTATTTTTGGTCCTCCAAAAACCAGGTAGAGCTGTTGCGTGACTGAGTCACTGTCAGATGGTGTTAGATGTTACTCCCTATATATTACTCCTTGTCAGGGTCTGGAGAAAAGCAGAGATAACTGACAGCTATGAAAAAAAATCAAAGAAGGCTAACTGCCTTCTGGACAGAGCTAGTGCTGGGCGGTATGGCCAAAAATTTATATCACTGTATTTTTCAAAATTATATTGGTTTCATGGTATAATCATGTTTTTTTTTTTTAAGGCACAACTGGGTGTTAACCACATTTTCTAATCATTTAAAGAGGAATTGCTGCAGTATATTGTCTTATAATGACCTATTTTACTGTCACGAGGAGTGAATATTGTAGAAAAACATTCATATCTACACTAGTATTGATACAGGTTTGCATGGCCTCACAAAATGATACTATTTACAAAGAGGTGGCACTCGTGATTCTGATTAAGTGAAGGAATCAGAATGCATGATAGTTGCAGTTAAAATACAGAACCCTTTTTTTTTCATATTTTGCAAACAACTTGAAAAAACATATTTTGTAAAAAATCAACATTAACTACACAATGTAAACAACATTAAAGCTAAAGTTGTAGCCGCGGGAGGCATCACCAGCCTGGTGCTGCCTCCCGCGGCTACAACTTTAGCTCGGCAACATTTGCAGATTATTGTAGTTTGTTGGACGTCGTCTTTTTTTAAATCCAAAGAACTTCCACACGACAGAGGAACAACCACAGATGGAGGAACTAGTCCACAGATGGAGGAACAAGTCCACAGATGGAGGAAAGAGACCACAGATGGAGGAACAAGTCCACAGATGGAGGAACAAGTCCACAGATGGAGGAACAAGTCCACAGATGGAGGAACAAGTCTACAGATGGAGGAAAGAGCCCACAGATGGAGGAAAGAGACCACAGACGGAGGAACAAGTCCACAGACGGAGGAACAAGTCCACAAATGGAGGAACTAGTCCACAGAGGGAGGAAAGAGCCCACAGATGGAGGAAAGAGTCCACAGATGGAGGAACTAGTCCACAGATGGAGGAACAAGTCCACAGATGGAGGAACAAGACCACAGATGGAGGAAAGAGCCCACAGATGGAGGAAAGCGACCACAGATGGAGGAACAAGACCACAGATGGAGGAAAGAGCCCACAGATGGAGGAAAGAGACCACAGATGGAGGAACAAGTCCACAGATGGAGGAAAGAGACCACAGATGGAGGACAGAGCCCACAGATGGAGGAAAGAGCCCACAGATGGAGGAACAAGTCCACAGACGGAGGAACAAGTCTACAGGCGGAGGAACTAGTCCACAGATGGAGGAAAGAGCCCACAGATGGAGGAACAAGTCCACAGATGGAGGAAAGAGCCCACAGATGGAGGAACAAGTCCACAGATGGAGGAACAAGTCCACAGGCGGAGGAACTAGTCCACAGATGGAGGAACAAGTCCACAGAGGGAGGAACAAGTCCACAGGCAGAGGAACTAGTCCACAGATGGAGGAACAAGTCCACAGATGGAGGAACAAGTCCACAGGCGGAGGAACAAGTCCACAGGCAGAGGAACAAGTCCACAGAGGGAGGAACAAGACCACAGATGGAGGAAAGAGCCCACAGATGGAGGAAAGAGACCACAGATGGAGGAACAAGTCCACAGATGGAGGACAGAGACCACAGATGGAGGACAGAGCCCACAGATGGAGGAAAGAGCCCACAGATGGAGGAACAAGTCCACAGGCGGAGGAACAAGTCTACAGGCGGAGGAACAAGTCCACAGATGGAGGAACAAGTCCACAGGCGGAGGAACAAGTCCACAGATGGAGGAAAGAGCCCACAGATGGAGGAACAAGTCCACAGATGGAGGAACAAGTCCACAGGCGGAGGAACTAGTCCACAGATGGAGGAACAAGTCCACAGAGGGAGGAACAAGTCCACAGGCAGAGGAACTAGTCCACAGATGGAGGAACAAGTCCACAGATGGAGGAACAAGTCCACAGGCGGAGGAACAAGTCCACAGGCGGAGGAACAAGTCCACAGAGGGAGGAACAAGTCCACAGACGGAGGAACAAGTCCACAGGCGGAGGAACAAGTCCACAGGCGGAGGAACTAGTCCACATATGGAGGAACGAGTCTACATATGGGTCCTTGAACAGCTGCGGCTGGAAGGGGCTGTTGAACGGTGCAATTATCACCCGCTCTAATTACTCAATGAGACTTGTGTATATTTTTTTCCTCTTTACGGCGTCTTTTTTTGACAAGTGCGACTAATACTCCGGTGCAACTTGCTGTAAAATACGGTAGTTTCCCTCTGGAAAGTACTTTTCTTCTAGATGTCTTTTAAGATTTAAAAAATTTCTTTTGGCCATTCTCTTACGGGTAAGAAACCACTATGCCGATAGATATAAATGGCTATTCTAAGGTAATAAAAATGTAATTAATTGAGCAAAATGATAAGATTCTGATTGAATTAAGTTCTTAAAAATTGAATACAATTTCTTGCATGCATCTTTGGTATTATTACACACTGTAACTTTAATTGAAAATTCAGTTATTAGAATTGAGTGATAGTCTAAACTTTGACAATAAATAACTTGCACATTATCAGCAAAACTGCTGAACCTTCTCTACTTGCCACTGGAAATGTATAAATTAAAGACTAAAATGAGGTATTTTCAGAAAAAAAAATCAAACTGAAAAAGCACCAGATCATAGGTGCCTCTCCTTTTTCATTTTATGATACATATTAATGTTAAAGTTGCACCAGTTTGTGTTGTTATACTATCATCTTCTGTTTTTCCTTTGGACACAGCAGAAGCTTCTCAGTATTGTATCTTTCTTCTATTATTTGTTGTTGGAGCTTTATAGTCTGTCCTTCAGTTATTTGCCATGAAGTTCAAAGACTTCACTGATCTCTTACTCCTGTGCCTATTTTATTTTTTTCTTTAATAAATCTTCTGGTCTTCTCAGAGCTCTGCATTCTCACTTTCTGTCTGCTGTGTGGTTAGGTTATTGTTCGCCTTGCAAGCAGACTGAGATGGCGATGACATTCACACTGCAAAGATGAGGGAGCGCACACATGGATCCATGCCTGGTGCACTGTGTTTTAAAGTTACCTTTATGCAGATGGGCTCTTTCTTTCCTGTCACAGAGTCACTGCAATGATTCTCATGGGGATACTTTTGTTATGGATTTTCAAAAACTCTCCCCTGATCCAAACTAATTAAGTAAGAAAAAGTAAAAATAAATTTACTGTTTGCTTTTAATTCAGTTAAAACCAAAGTTTTAGACATTTGGATTAGAACTGAGAACTTAATGGCTTAAACATGTCACCAGTCAATTTACTTTTACCTTTTTTTTTAACTTCTGTGGTCTGAATCCAGCTCTCAAAGCACATACTGAAATACTGAATCTGTGAAAACTGTCAAACTCAGTTTTCCAGACAATTTTGTAATATTAACTTTTCCACTCATTTTTCTTTTTTCCCTAAAAAAAACACTTTTTTTTTTGCTATGCAGCATGCAGAAACTGCATAGCAAAAAAAGAATAGACACATGTGCCAATTTTTTTGTTTTTTGTTAGACTCCCTTTAGCTCTGAATGACGTCTTAGTGTAGGTTCAGTCAAGCAGCAACATCCCAACTTCTGTGTTGTCTCCTGACAGGAAGTAGGTTTTGTTGCAGTTCCTCGACTGACCACTAGGGTCTGGCCTCAAAAAAGAGCAAACCTCTTTTGACTTCTAGCTTAAAATTTTACAGCAGAAATAGATAATTGCAGCCAAGTGCAATGAATGTTTTTTGTCTCTATAGTTAGATTTTACATCGATGACAACCGTACAGAGGATGATTTTTTTTTAACCTGTTAACATTCCGACGGCCCGCCCGTCAGTCTGAATTTCTGTAGTTTCCGAAACTAAACTGTAATTTACACAGCTCAAATGTTACGTGAGGCACTCATGCGACATATCTTTGGAAAGCTAAGATTCTTGTGATTCAATCAATGTAAAGCATTTCAGGATATAATCATAACAGCAGGTACAATCAACGCCTTTGTCACACCACAAACAAACAAACAAGCAGTTACGAAATCAACGCAACTCACCTTATGAGCGTTATAAAAGTCGTCCGATCAAAAATATTCCCACAAAAATGGTCTGGTTAAACTCACAAAGGTCCAGTCGATCCAATCCAGTAAAGTATTTAGTCCAAAATGCATAATTATACCAGAAAGTATCCACAAAAACGCCACTGGTAGCTGGTCGGTGTTCAGTAACTTCCGTGTTTTCTTCGTCATAAAACGCTTCTTCCTGTGCTGACCAAGGTTGTTATAGTTTTGAAATTTTCTTTAGTTTTTATTTTTATTTAGTTTTCCAGTTTGCTTTTTTATTTCAGTTTAGTTTTAGTTAGTTCAACAAGTAATTTAGTAGTTTTAGTTTAGTGTTTATTTTGAGGAATTGACTAGTTTCAGTTTAGTTTTTATTTAGTTTTAGTTTTAGTTTTTCTTCTTCTTGCAGTATGCAGCAGATTATACACCTTTTTGACTTGAAAATTGTGGACATGCGCCCCCTAGTGGCCCCGCCATAACTGGAGGGTGCGGTGCTCCATCAAGTAACCCAAACACAGGAGCGTGAAGGATCTGTTACGGATAACACAGACATGTCTTGGATTGATGATGTTAGGCAGTGGCCTCCAGTTACAGATGAAGGTAGTTTATCGCTGTTTTTAATGATTGGTTATGGAAATAGCATGATCTATTCCCATAATCAAACACTAAAAACTGTGGAACGCTGGCTATAACTAACGTCAACAAGCCATAAAGATTATGCTGCTGTAATGTTAACGTGAGCGGTAAATAAGGCTATGTGTTAATGTTATATTTAATTTATTTTATCATTCTCCTAAGTCATTCATTCATTAATTTATTCATTCATTTATAGGCTTGTGCTAGTACCGAGGGCTACAGTAGCCTCATACTGCTGTTCTTTTGGCCAGAATCGTCCGGGACTCTCAGCGAGACTATGAGTAGTACGAGATTGAATGTTAACGAAAACTCACCCGGCTGTATTCATTTGGAACAAAGTTCTTTCTGTTGATATTTTTCACCCACGTCTTCCTAACTTCTTGTTCTGCAAACAAGGTAGTCTTCGTGCATACTTTCTTCTTCCATTGTCGAATTTTCACACCATTGTTGGCACAGTTTATGACGGAACATGTATTCCCACTCGACCGACTCGACATTATAAAAATATATATTGTAGAAAGAGAAAAACACTGGCTAATCTGTGAGCCGGTGAAAGTGTCGCTCTGTAGCACAACCCCGCAATGGCGGACGGGGTACTTCCGGGGGGCTGGCCCGAAAAGGTCTATATCCGCTATGCTGCCCCCTCTCTGGAGGGAGGGTAGCATAGCGGCTGCTGCAGGACAGGCAGTAATCTCTATGGCAGTAATCGAGGGAGAAAACGAAACGAAAACGAAGCTGAATTTATCTACAATTCAGTTTAGTTTTAGTTAGTTTTACATCCTTCATTGTAGTTTTTATTTAGTTTTCGTTTTTTTTTTATTGTAGTTTTTATTTTTATTTCAGTTAACTGAAATATTTTTTCATTGCTAGTTTTAGTTTTAGTCTTAGTTTTCGTTAACTATAATAACCCTGGTGCTGACGTACGTGTGTCTGGTCTCAAAATGGAGGGGGGCTTCTGAGCTTTGGATTGACACCTCATACAGCCATACAGCAGCTTTCCTGTCCTGTCCACACCCTAGAATAGCCAATAAGGGCCAACGTTGAAACGAAGCCATGTCCTACTTTGCTTCAGGAAAAAACCAGCCAGTTAGAATCAATCGTGCTAATGACTGACGCATTGAATAGCCAATGAAATTCTGAAAACAACGATGTGACGGTCAAGGGGGTGGCGATAACGGGGAAACAAAGAAAGCCGTGCGTAAATGGTAATTAGATAGTCTCATGAATGCGCGTCATCGTGCGCTTCAGCTAGACGCACCAGTGTGGCTTATTTCTCAGCGTTTTTTCAGTTTGGGAGCGTATTTATTGTAGAAAATGGTGAAAAGGACTGTCCAAGAAGGAAGAGGAGGAATTTGCTCGTCGTGAAAGTGACGTGTCAGGAGAGGGGATCAGATAAGATCAGATAACAGAGCGCACGCCTGCGCAGAAGACATTTCCTCCGTCGGAGAAGATTTTGCTTTGCATACGTAAGTATTTGACTAAATTGTGACTTATATTACAGCTTATATTATATTATTACGTATATATTGTATCATAATTGGTAGTAATATTCATATTATTATTACGTTTTACTGTATATTTCGACATAAACAAGTTTTACTTTGAATAAATACAAAAGCCTTTGTTTGTGTGTGTGTGTGGGGGGAGGAGTATGTGTGAGTTGTTTGTTGGGGTGTGTGTGTGTGTGTGTGGGGGGGGGGTTCATTGTGTAAAGTAGTACAATACAGAAAAGATGGAACATTTTGTAAATGACTTATTTCTTTATTTTCACATAATGGGCATTCATCTGAGGATTCAGATGTGGATTAGGAGCCAGTCAGAAAGTGGTCACTTTGAGGGTCAAAGGTGCAGATGGACATTGGCAGATGAAGGACATCTCAGTTCCCCCAGCTGTGAAGGAGTACAGCCGGTATGTGCTGTATATTCAACTGTGTATTCATTTTGAAATGAAACAATTTTTGTGTTGCACATATTTATGATTTTGTATATATTTTTTTCATTGTTGTTCCAGGTGTATGGGTGGAGAGGAGAGATCCCTCTGCACCAGAAGGCATTCTGGGAGACCCTCGCCGAGCAGCTGGCAGAAGCAGGGTCTTCCTCCACAGCCAGACCTGTCCCACCTCCTGCTCCACGTGGAGCACATCACATACTGGTTTTTATCAGTGGGCAGAGGACTACTGGTAGGCTGAAGTGCAGGCACTGTCATGCTAAAACACAGTTGAAATGCTCCTCCTTTGTGCTTGATACCGACTAGAGATTGCTACAGTGACTGGCATGCTGACAACCTGTAAATGGTTATAATTGTAAATATGTTCAAATATGTGAATAGTTTGCTGTGTTGTAAAAGATAGTCATTTTTTAATATAAATTACATTTTCCACAACAACACTTGTTTTGACTCTTTTTATATGCAAAATTTAGCTTTATGTTTCAGTAACTTTTTTTCAGCAATATTGATAGTGAATCTGGATGTGGGATAGGATACCTCTAAGTGTCACCTTTCATTAGAGGCCAAGATTATGACTGTACGATGAAGCGTTCAAGAGTTTTGTCCTTTTATCCGAGGTATGTGGCCATGTTTATCCAAGTGCCATTTTGGAGTCTCCAAATGGCCATTTTTGGAAACGCCTAGACATACTCTTACAAAAACGTGTGTAAAATACTCATTTTTAGTGGTATTGTTATCAAATTTGAACTTGCACTAGGTAAGGCTTCATGCTGTGGTCCCATTGTGTTTTCCAGCTAATAAGTCACAGCTGCACTCATCTGCAGACATCTGTTTACAAAAAAATTCAGGCGGAAATAAAAAAATTTATATTTCAGTGTGTTCAAACTTAGATTACTCAATGCTAGTAGCACTTACAGTGATTCTGACAGTTGGGGGAAAAACTTCAGAGTGTTACCTTTCAAAAAAGACCAAAACCATCCATGTGCTATAAACGGTTCAAGAACAGCTTTCAATTTACTTTGGGTATGTCTTGGATAGGCGTTTCATGCAAATTATACAGGAATGTTAAGGGGTTAACCACATTAGGTAAATTTGTATAAATCTACAAATATGTGTAGGCTACAAAGGGTGTTGTCATTGATTAGCAGCCAACATAGCCAGTGGCGAGATGTCATCACTTTAGCTACTTTGCGCTTTGCATTATATTGACGTCTAAGCATAGGTTCTGAGGTTCTTCTGCAAACAGAAACTTAACGGAGCATATTCATTCATATTTTAAAGAGAATACATACTTGTATGTTGTGTTAATTCTACAAACAGATTTCTGTGACTCGCTGTGGGATGGTCTAGAAGGGTCTGAGGCTGAGCAGGAGGCAGATTGTGCTAACCTTGGTTCGGCTAAATGAAGTGGTCATTTTTGATGTTGTCATTGAAAGAAATTTGAAATGTCTGCTGGCAGTTGTGCAGCTTCTCCAGCTTTGCATGGATGAAGTAGCCAGGAGCCACAGCCAATCATTTCAGGACCCTTTCAAGCAGAAGCACAATAGAAGCTGCAATCAAATCAACAAACAAATTGTGGGCCGACGGCACTAGGCATGGTCGACTGCAACGCTTCTATCTCGATAAGCTTTTTTTTTTTTTAAGAGTTTTTGGCTCTCTTGCGCTCTATTATAAGTGGAGAGAGACAGGAAAGTGGGGCAGAGACAGAGCAAAGGGTCACAGGCCAGAATTTGAACCTGCAGCAGCTGCAGGAGGACTGTAGCCTCTGTGCATGTGCTACCTGTCTACACTATCAAGCTACCCAGCAGCCTGACCGTTGGTTGGTTGACCAGCAGAGTCCTTGTTGAAGCTCTGACAGCGCTAGAATGGGATGTCTTTTCAATAGCGACACTTAAATAGATTTAATCAAACTGAATGTAAAGTAATATCAATTAACGTCATGGGTTAACATAAGATAAGCCAGGCAAGCTAAAATAGCCAACTGTAACTGAACTAAGGGTGTGTGTTCCAGCCGTCTTCTCAGCCCTGCTTGATCCGCCCTTTTGCAACTTGGCACCGCACAGAGTGAAGAAAAACGAGGTTTCAGTATAACACTACAGAAAGCTTTTGGTGACATCACAGAAGGTGTATCCAGTTCTTCCTGTGCTGTCTATATCTTCGGTCAGCTCATGCAATCACAGTCACAGCATTTTTTCTCCAAGTTGCATTTATTTTTACCCAGGATTTTTTTTATGTATGATAGGGGAGTTGCACCGTAGTGTAAAGTCTTCTTCAGTACATTTTCAGATTTTCATTAGCTAAATGCGCAAGGAGTTGGCTGGTTGTTTATGCCATCGCAACTACTTACTAAGTAGTTGATTATATTGAACTGATGAGTAGGTAAGTGCTACTTTTAGGTGATTTTTCATGGCTGTTGTGCCACTGTGGTAGACCAGATTGCAGCAGCATATTTGGCAGACTGCCTTTGCTTTGTGGTCACTTTACACAGCTGAGGTCTTCAGCATTTTGTCTACCTCTTAACAGCCAAAGTGAACTTAAGCAGTGCTGTGGGCAATGTTCACAGTCTCCAGTGAGTGACAGCACTGTCTGCTCATGGCCAGAAAGAAACTGCATTATTTTACTATTTCCACATTTTAACAGTGTAAGAACAATTTTAACACACTGTAGTTTGGCCAAAAAAAAAAAAGACACACATACACACACATATCTAACAAAAGAATATCTAGATATCTTACTATCTGGGCCTGGCCCTGCATGCAGTAACCACAGCAGGAAAGATAAGTGTGTCTTGAGATACGCGCTCCCTGTTATTTTATTAATATCATAATTTTAGAAAAAAAATACATCACATACACACATGTAAATTCAGTCCCTTCTTTCCTAATGTGCACTCAGCATTATATAATCATTTGATCTTGCATAAGAGTCCCATTTGTCTGGTAAATTAAAATATTCTGCCATTAGTATATCTTTTAAAGGGATTAATAGTGTTTGGAAGTTTTTATTGCATTAACAGTGAGGCAGCTTATGTTCAAACTTAATTTTTCTTTGTTGTGTTCATTACACATAGATGTGGTACTTAAACAGCAGAAGAGAGGTGACAAACAAGGAGCATCTGTAAATGACTCTCGGTCTGAGCTGAACTCAAACAAGTTCAGATGTAAATAACAACAACAACAACAAAAGAAGAAACAAATAAAACCAACAACTTTGGTTTCTAAACAGTGTAGCACAAAGGCTTCCAAGTATAATTGATTAGGCAGTATTTATTTATTTCATTATTAGTTTATTTTTGAAAGAATCAATAACAAAGCTATTGTTTAAGGATGTATAAATATTGGGTCTGGAATGTAAAAAAGGGATCAAAAGGCCCTGAAGAAATAAAACATGGCCATAATAAAATCACTCAACCAAAGTAAGAACTGAAATACTGAGTTTGAGTTTGAGTTTTGTTAACCAAAATTACTCAAGAAAATACAGAATACTTTTTACAGGTAGGATAATCTGAAATGCAGATCACCTGGTTGGAAGAGTCATTGGTGTGTGCGTTTGTTTATGTGTTTGTGAGAACAGGTGAGAGGCCAAAGCAGTGACACCAGAAACAAATGACATGTGGTGAGTGAGCTGGTGGAGGAGAGACAGAAGAGTCCACGCTCTCGCTTTGCACAGGCTTCTCCACACTTATAACTGCTGAATAAGCTTCTAGTTTCCAGTGAACTTACGTGCTTAACTTTTTTCTATTTTTACAAATAAAAAAAAAAAAAAACAGGTTTAATTTCAAATTAAACCGCATAAACAATTTGACTGAAAATGAAATCACCAACAAATGTATAAAGATTAAGAAGAACTTAATATTTACTTTAACCAATTTTGTTTTAAAGACATCTCGAGGCATAAAATCGCGACTAACTGGTCGCCAAATGCGACCAAAATTTGACCGTTTCGACCGTTTTTTTCTGCCTTGTCGCCAGTGGCGAGGGCCACAAAATCCACCATTAACTTAGAAAAAAAAAGATTTTTTTTTCTATGATTTCTGCACATTTGTCATGTGTCACCAAGGCAAACATATCTAAATAATTTAGAAACAAAGTTTATTTGGCGCAAAGTGGCCATGTTTTGGGTGCACATCGCATCACATCAAAATGCGCTTTCATGTGTTACCATACGGCCTCTGGTCTCTGAACAGTAGTAGGGAAACTGCCGTACTGTGCTATTCCAGGCTCGTGACAAGCGGCTAACACGCCAGTGAAAACGAAAGAAAAAGTCCATTTTTCTCTGCTCTGAACGGCACTTTATTCAGGAACTGACAGTGTTACACAGTCTGTATTTTTCAGCTCCTGTCAGTCAAGAGGATGCAAATCCATAACACTCGGCTGCTGCTCATGATCGCCTCACTTCAGTGTTGCCAGGTGGGAAATGTAGGTTATCGTACCAGAGACTCAAAATTATCGTATTTTGAAGGAAATTATCGTACTTCTGTCGTAACCAAAATAACAAGCCCAATGATGCGCTGTAGTCAAATATAATTACTCTAGTGATAAATAGCATCCCACAGGTGCTCACAGCTTCGTGGCGTCAGTACTGAATGGGTTAACGGCACCACATCAGCCCCAACTCACAGTTGCGTTAGACTAATTATCCCTCAGAAACAAATTAGAGGTGGGAACTAAGAGCCAATTTATGAGGCCTGGAGGCGATTTTGAAGACAATTTTTTTCCCCTTGCATTTTCTCTTCTGCTTAAACAGTTTAAATCTCGCTCGCTCGACTTCCTGATCTGGTCCTGACTGTGAGCGTCTCGTGGGGCCCAGCTGACCATTCAGCTGATTGGCTGGAAACATGTCACATGGTAACAGATGCCTTCAGGGTTCACAAAGAACTCAACAATTGCAGCAGACAATAATTTTTAAACGGTCAAATTAATGTACATTTGGCCTTTTTTTGGATTATTGATCGTAAGTTGTACAGAGGGCCGAATTATTGTACAAATACGATAATTATTGTACACCTGACAACGCTGCTTCACTTGCTCCGTTCAGCCGCCCGCACCTCACAAACTACATTACCCATCAGGCTACCCCCCTTAAAGGGCCAGGCTGGCTTACAACACATGCTTGTAAATGCTCCCAAATGTAGTGATAATGGGCGATAATAGGGGTTTTTCATACGTGATCTGTCAAAACTTTTCTATCACCACATATACATTATATAGGTAGACCCACAAGCTATTCTTGATCATATTGACATTGATTAAAAAAAAAACATTTCAAATAAAACAATAGCGAACTGATGGACACCCCCCCCACCCCCACCCCCCCACTCCACAGTGCAGTGCATGCTAAATTGTTTAATTTGTTGTGGGATTTTCTCCTGAAACTGACACACTTTCCTTTCCGTTGTTACGGAAGCTACTGCATGACTGTTAAACAGACTTCCAAACTTGTAGCTTCTTTCATGCAGATTCCAGTTTTTCTCCAGGAAGCTTAGATCTCCTGGCAGATATAGTGAGGTTGTGCAGATGTTTCAGAATAACACACTAGTACAATAGTGTTTCCCTGATGGATTTCCCTGATGCACCAAAGCCATTAAGCCTCCATGATGATGTCAGCAGTCTACGGGGGCGTATGGGGCGATGAAAAACACTGGCGACCAAAACTGCTAGCTGGCTACCAACTTCAAAAACCTGGTAGCCAGGGGCTACCAGGTTACCAGGTTACCAGGTTACCAGGCTAAAAACTCAAATTTTATGCCCTGCATCAGCGCTGAAGCAGTATGGGCTCATGTTTGTTTCAAACTTTAAAGTAGACATTAGTCCAGGTACAACATCTTTATGTCCCTCCTCCTGCCCCCCGTAATCTGATGGAAATATTTTTGATATCAAATTCTAGATCTTGAGTACTGAGGCTTGTCATGATCATCTACTTATCAATTCATCAATTTATTGAGTAATTTCTCTATTGTAAATGGCTCTGCATGCTTTTAGGCTCCTTGTTGGGAAACGTAAGATAGCCATAAATTGGTATCTTGGTTCCCCCTAAAGTTTGGAAAACATCGACAGCTCAAAATCTTGTGTATATCGATAGGTGCCTGGAGCATATCAACCCTGCTTGTCAGGAACTATATGAACTTATAGAAGCGTCCCCTCTGTTCTGAACATCTCATCTATTTTTTATTAACCCTACTGTCAACGTTAAAAATATCCTATATTGCTGTTTGTGTCTCTGGAGTGATGGTTAATATAAAGACTGGCTCACCTCAGTGTCTCCATAAGGAGGCATTGCAACACCTGCCTGGATGTTATAGTTAAGTTGCCATGATCAAAAATCAATAGGTATATTATTGAATTTTTTAGGCGCAGTGGGACATCAAAGAGTTCACTGAACACTGCTTGGCAGGATGTTCTGTACATGGATACGTTTTAAAGTATAACTAAAAGTGCAATGAAAGTTTCCGTTTTCACAAGGGAAGAAACAAACGGCTCTTACTTTAAAGAGTCATCTTCTTTTCAGTTTTAATATAACACTTGACTCATTCCATCTAGTTTCTTACGTCAAAACTGAATTGTCAAGTTTTTTGTCGATCTATAAATTCATTTAAGGTTTTGGGAGCCCAGCAATAAGTAGCTGGTTTCAGGGTCTAAACAGAAGAAAATGACAGGTTTTTTTGTTGTAAATGTGGTTCATCACATTGTTTTGGACTGTTGCTGACATAGAGGAGATGCTCTGATGTCTGTTCATGGTCGCTGTGCTTACGTTTTCTTTTCCTTCGTTGTGCTCATCTGGCATTGGTACACTCCCCTGCTTTATGCTTTGTGTGAATGGAGCAAAGTCAGCAATAAGCTGCTCTTTGTGTTTCTGCCAACCCACCTTCCTGCTGCTGTATGCCAAGGTTTCAGCTTCAGGAAAGCAGAGATGTGAGAACTGATGCTTACTTTGAAGATATGTAACATACAGTTGGATTCAAGCTCTTTCACTTATTTCAAACCTTTACACATAAAACTGCCTTCACCCACAAGACCCTGTAGTGTCCAGGTATTTTTATTTTCATTGTTAATAAGTTATTATCAGTCTAAAAAGTTAAAGGCTGACATTTCAGCATAAATTCATCTCATCCATCCTGGAAGATCATCCTAAACTCTGTCAGCTAAACTGGAACCAGTTCTATTTTGAATGGCAACACTGGCTCCAGGCCAGCACAACTGGTGGGACCCTGGTAGCCGGTCCAGAAGAGAGATCTGCTTCCAACAGTGGAGATAGGGATTATGGGCTCTAACCACTCTGAGGCAGAAAAAGAAAAATCTTTAACAGGACGTGATGTTTGATGCGTTAGAGCAAAAAACATTTTAACTGTGAAAACTGCCCAGCGCACATATAGTCCATTTTTGACCAACTTGAACCAAGAACTGGTTCTAGAGGCACTTCTGAAGTGATAGAACACAGATTCCAGTCTTTACCTTGTTTTTCTTGATTATTTTGAATCTGCATTTATAAAGTTCAATGTTGGAAACAGCACCTGCTGTTTGTGAATGCTCTTTGCTATGCTGACTGGCATAACCAAATAACCAAATACTGGCTGGTACGTCTGAACGCTGCTACAGATGGATTAATACCTGCTTCTCTGAGTGACATCTATAGACACAACAATTTCTATGAAAGAAGATGGAAATTCATCTCCAAACAGCCCTTGTGAATGCCTCTCTGCATCACACTGGACACAGTTCACAAACACTGCCAATTTTAAAATATTAAAAATGATTTTTTTTCCTGCTGCTTTCAGCTGACTTCCATGTTGAAACACTTTTTTTTCCCTCTTTTGAATCCAGCAGACTAGACATAGATACACCAGGCTCTGAGCTGATTTTCTCGGCAGCTGCTGCCGGCTCTTATGGAGCACCCTACCCGGACTGCTTTGGGGGTTCGCCTCCGCTTGCATCCGGGTCAGGCTGGGAGGCCGTGGGGATGAGGGACCAGGTCACTGCCCTGTCCCACCCTCTCCAGTATGTGTTCATACCATGCCTGTTTTTTTTTTTTTTTTTTTTTTTTTGAACACTTTATTTATAATTTTCAATACTTACATAGAACAAGTATATTCACTGCATTAGAATAACTTTTAGAAAAAAGACAACCCCCACAAGAAGATTAAAAAAAACAAAAAAAAAACAAAAGGACAATAACAATACTGACATAACAAAGACAACTGACAGCAAACTTATCACAAGACAAATAGAAAAAAAAAAAAGAAAAAAAGAAGAAAATAGAGAATTCAGTGCATCTAACATTTCTTGTTCAAGGGCAGGTATAATAGGTCAGAGTTCCAGTTCCAGACCAGGTAAATTGTTCACATAACTTATCAGAGGGCCCCAGGTTTTGTGGAATCTGTTGATGGAGCCGTTAAGAGTACATTTGATCTTTTCCAGTTTTACATTTTGCATGACATCTTTAATCCAGTGATGGTGTGATGGAGGAGTAACAGCCTTCCATTTAAATAAAATCAAACGTCTAGCTAGTAGAGAGGTAAAGGCAATGACCCTCTGTAAATGAACAGGGGGAACAGATCCTGTTGGATCCGAGAACCAGCCAAAAACACCAATCAAGGGAGAAGGTGAGACATTATAAGCATAAGCATTCGAGATGGCTTCAAAAAAGGATGACCAGAAAGGAACAAGTTTCGGACAAGACCAGAGCATATGATAAGATGTGGCAGGGGTCTGTTGGCATCTATCACATAATGGGTCCACATTAGGAAATATTTTTGCCAGCTTAGCTTTTGAGTAGTGCAGCCTGTGTAGTACTTTAAACTGTATTAAAGCATGTCTGGAGCATATGGAAGAAGAGTGGATTCTAGTAAGAGCCATATTCCATTCTTCATCTGACAGCGGGACCCCAAGGTCATTTTCCCATTGTTCTCGAATATGAGAAATGGAAGGGTAGCGGCTATCCATGATACCATGCCTGTTTTAATGCACATTACTAGATCAGGGCACGAGACACATGGGTCACACACTAGGGTATATGGTAGGGTTGGAGGTGCTCCTTGTGGTGGGGATCCAAGTTGCAGGTGGGTTGCGGCCCAGCAGTGGGTCACTGTCCTCCTTGCCACCCCCTAACCAATCCTGCACCCCAGTTTTAATGCAATTACCTACCCTTATTCACTTAGTTGGGGGTCACACAGCACTGTTGGTAGCACTACTGTCCTCTAATCGGGGAGTTAGAGAGCAGCCTAAACTTCACTGCACTAGGGTTCTGGTCAGGGTCTCGAGGCTCCACGGTGTGGACCTGCCGAGGGAGGATCTGGTGACAGGGCGGTGCCCCTGGTTTTGTTCCATCTCCCCCCCCCCATGGTCTGGCTCACTGTGCGTGGGTGACTGGCTCTTGGGTGATCTATAACTCCTGGTTGTCAGGGAATAATCGCTGCTGATTACGTCTGCCACTGCCTTCTGTTAATGCCGCATTATCACTTATTACAGTTTTATTATTACTGGTTATGACATTATTAAAGTTTTATTATTACTGGTTTTGCACACTGTTTTTGTCTGTTTTTGCACACTGTTTTTGTCTACTTACTTTTTATTTAGTGTCTTGTTTTGCACACTGTTTTTAGTCTATTTATTGTTCTGTTTCTGCACACTGTTTTTTGTCTATTTATTGCCTATTTAATGTCCTGTCTATCGTCTATTAGGGTCCTGTCTATTTATGTATATTTTTGTATCTGCTGCAACAAGCCAATTTCCCCTCGGGGATTATTAAAGTATTTTCAATTCAATTTCAATTCAATTCAATTCAACCACACATTCATCTATATGCTAGGGCTGCACGATTATGGAAAAAATGATAATCACGATTATTTGGATCAAAATCACGATTACGATTATTAATCAAGATTATTCAACAATAAAAAATATTTTTTGTTCAGAATGTTATTTAAAATGACGATATGAAATGTAACCAAGAAAGTATTGCATAAGGGATGGACAAATTATATAAAAGGCAATAGCATGAAACTTAGGCGGTCCTAGAGATTTTTGGCTATAAACACCAGCCTGTAAACATGTCTTAGCTTCAAGAACGCCCAAAGGCAGGTCACTACATTGTCCCCTACACTACATTGTACATGGTCACGATTAATCACGATTTTCAAAATTTTAATCGTGGCAACCAAAAATCACGATTTCGATTATTTTTCAATTAATTGTGCAGCCCTACTATATGCACCACACAACTCACTAGGCTTGTGACACATTTTACCGGTGTGTACAGTATTCCCGCGACTATTAAGGTGAACACACACTGCCGGCGGACACCGCGCGTCAAAACAGCTGCCCCCATTATGTACCCCAGGCGCGCCGCCGCAGGGCTTTACGCCGCTGTCCTATTCCCAGCGTTGACGCGCCTGGAAAAAAAGGCGAGTTTACCTCGAAACAGCAGTACAGTGCTTCAATATAAAGTTGGCTCAACTACAGTTGTTATTTATTTGTGTATTTCTTGCTTTTCACTGTAGTTTTAACTGTTCCTTTCTCTGCTCCAGCTCCTCTCTCTGCCTGCAGCTGCTTTTATAGTGCGCTGCACTTTATAGTAGAGTGTCTGATGCTGGACGTTTCACTTCCTATAAATTCTTCAACATAAACGTCCAACATTATTAGTTTAATTAAAAGCTTTTATTATGAAGCAGCAAACTCAGGAAGTGTTGTTTTCATCGTCAGTACCTTAACAGGACGGGTCAAACCGAGATCAGCTGCAAGCGAACACGAATAAACGGTAAAATAAAGCAGAACACACAGTACACACAGCGATACAGGAGAGAAACTAAACTTTAAACCACAGAAATCATTCATTGCATTTTTTTATGACGGTATTGAAACTGATACCGCTGCTATTTTTAAATACCGGAAGTATACGGTATTACCGTAATACCGCCCAAGCCTACAACTCACACATACTACACTACACACACATACTACACTATACATATTACACACACCACACCATCACGGTCTGCTTTATGTCTTCTTGTTTGGCGTCTTCATCTGTTCTTTTGTTCTCCACTGTCGGTGTTTTAAGTCCTGTCCTGACAGAACCAAGGTTTTGGGAGTTAATAAAGCACTAACTCACTATCACTCACACTTGTGCATTTATTTAAAAAAAAAATACTGCCAGAGAGGACTGGTGAAGGGCATGTCCACTTTTCACATTAGCACAAAAAACAAAAAAAGCTACAAGATTGGATTACATACATTAGTTGGTTATGCCAGATGATGGCACTGACCATGAATGTAAGTGCAGACAAAAAAAAAGTTTAATTCGGAATTAATAATTCCGAATTAAACTATTTTCCTTCGAGTTTACATGGAAATAGTAATTCCGAATTGAGGTGTACATGGAAAACACGTTTGTTTGGCTTTATCCAATTCCGCTTAAGGTCTGGGGGTTGGGAAGAGTTCTGATTGGATAGGGGGGCGGACGCCTTTACATCTACCAGAAGAAAACAAACTTAGCAACAACTCGATTAGCAACAACATTCCACTTATTTTTGACCTGGGTGGCGTCTCTATCTGCAAAACTTCCTTCATTTAACCTGGCTGCTACAACTTTGAAAAGCTCACAATTTTTATGTTTCCTGCCATCTGTTCTTTTAATTATTTCCAGTTCCTCCAAGCTATTTATTAAATAAATCGTCTCTGCTCTTGAACACCGTTTACTGCATGCTGCCATCTTGAAACTTTGTTTTGAAAACAAGCCCAGCGCGGAATATAAGCGTCGGGCAACAGACGGGCAAGAGAACGAGCATGCGCAGAAAGATGGGAATTATTTTATTCGGAATTAAAATCAGAATAAATCAGCCACTTACTTCAGAATTAAGTTTAATTCGGAATTGACATTTTCATATGGAATTAGGTGTTTACATGGTAACTTTTATTCAGATTTAACTTTAATTCTGAATTAAAGAGGAATTAAACATCCCATGTAAATGCACTGATTGTGTTCAGAACAGCCAGCTGACTTTACAACAAAGTTTAGAAATCTACTTTTGCAAATTGAGACAGTGGTTTGCAGGAATAGTGAGACAGTTGGCAGAATCAGTGAAAATAATGTTTGTTTATTTTTTTTCATTTGTTCATCGTAAAAAGATACTTGTCCCTGAATTTAAATTCACTCTCATCCACCATAATCTGGTGTTGAGTAATGTGCATGTATGTCTGTGCGTGTGATTTGTCCTGAGCCATTTAAAAAGTGGAATTATTGAAACCCTGCTTTATAAGTGCAATGTTTCACAATCTTTAAATCACTTAGGTCATTTATCAGGCGACAACGTCAAACCCTGACTGTGAAAATTCTCACTAAATTGCTCTCTCACTTTTTATATCACGATACAATGACTTTCTTTTGTTTAGTCAGAACAAAGAAAACAAATGTCAATCAAGTTGTGACTTGAAACAATAGGACAGGCATTTTTAAGTTTCTTCCAGCTGAAAGGTTAAACTGTTACATTTAATTTAAAAGAATAGGCCAGGTCATTGCATGTTCATTGTGCATGCTGTCATGCAACCTCTTTGTTTGACTCTGTTACTCCTGAACACCCAAGTGAAAGGCTATCTAATAACATCGGGTTAGGATCAGGGTTAGAAAACAGGCTTCTCCTATTTTTGTTTTGGCTGTTTTGTTGCTTCCCACTCTGACATCATGAAAATTGAGTTTTCCTGACTTTGATTACTGTTCTGAACAGATCCCCAACTTTAGCACCATTTAACACATTTAGGATAAACTGGAATTCTGGAGCAGATCTAAAAACTTAACAACTGCATTGGACCTGCGTGATTCCTCTGCAGTTAGAAATGAACAACTTCCATCGCAATGTTTAACAGATTTTTCCAAAAAGAAGTACAAGTGGATTTTTTAGGGTGTTCATATACCTTTGGCTTTTTAGTAGGGCTGGGCCAAAAAATCGCGATTTTTTTCTTGGGATTTTAAAAAATCGATTCTCATACACGAATCGATTTTTGGCTCCGTGGAAATACTCCGCTCGCTGTCTCTTTTGTCATCTACACTTCCGGAAATAGAAGCACGTGTGTCACCATAGTAACCAGAATGCCGGGAAATTCACGCGACAAAATGGCGGAGTGCAGCGAGCGGAGTACTTTCACAGAGTCTGAACTCTTTCCCACACGCCCCACTTTAAATCAAACGTATGGACTTTATTTGGTTTTTATAAAAAGCACGAGGCAGGAGAGCTCGATATGAGGAAAGCCATATGTAAGCGTTGTCGCAGTCAAATCAGTCAAATCTGTGGTAACACCACGAACATGACGGCGCACATCCTTCGCCACTGTGGTCTCTGACAGACTGGGTCCGCGTTTACTCGAGAGGTAAAGATACTGGCGGTGACAGCTAATGTCAGGCCCTGGGTAGTTTAATTAATTATTCATTAACGTGGCGTGTTTGTCATGAAACAATCGTGTTGCCGTAGCGTGTTATTAGCGGTTTGCCCGGCAGCTGTAAAGCACAACGGATCGCCAACATGACAACGCTGGATGAGAGAACATATTCACGACACGTCCTGACCGGTGTAGGCTATTAGTGATAGCAGTTGCTACCAATAGCATCTGTATCCGCAAAGAGAATAACGACGTGGATTTATTGTTGTTTACATCACGTAGCCTATGTAGCAACTGAACCGGTAGAAGAAGACAACTTTAGGTAAGAAAATCAAGTTTTGTTCAACGCTAGACAACTTTTAAAATTAGCAACTATAGGCTGTATTGTCTCGGTTCTATTTGGGTAACTCGGTTCAGTTCGTGGTTGGAAACTAAAGACTCGGGTCGGGTCGTTTACGGGTCCAAAAATTGCGGGTCCATTCAGGTTTGGACTCCCGAACTTATGATAATAGCTCGGGTCGGGTCGGTTTCGGGTCGAATTTTCACGGCTCCAATCTGATTCGGGTCCATGAAAGTGGACCCGTGAAGGCCTCTAAACCAGAGGTCTTCAACCCTGGTCCTCGAGGCACCCTATCCAGCAGGTTTTAGAGGTTTCCCAGCTTCAACACACCTGATTTTAATTAATGGTCATTATCAGGTTGTCCTCAAAGTCTGCACAAGTCTGTTGATGACACAGCCACTTGTATCACGGTGTGAAGAAGAAGGGGAAACATCTCAAACCTGCTGGATAGGGTGCCTCGAGGACCAGGGTTGAACACCTCTGCTCTAAACTACAGAAATTGCGCATTTTATTTTTTATTTTTATTTTTATTATTATTTCATACTTAAAATAATATAATAATAATAAGAAGAATATATTATTATAATATTATATATAATAATCAATGATTACATATAATAAATATAATATTTAATATTATTATTATATGATTTTTATATTTCAATAATTGAAATATAAAAATCGCAATACTTGGTAAAATCGAAATGCAATACTTGTTTAATCAGAATCGCAATATAAATTGAATCGGGACCCAAAAATCGTAGGAGAATCGAATCGGCACAAAAGTGTATCGGCACAGCCCTACTTTTTAGTGCATGTGATATTTTCCTCTCACATCCTCCCCCTCAAAATCCAGTATTTGCTCTTATATTTGACTTAAACTTTAGAAAGGACAAAGTACTTTAAAAGTGCTTTAAGACAACCCCTATGAGAACATGCTGGTGTTTTTACGTTTGTGTGACACAAACAGAGCTTTTATTATTTTCCACAGCTCTGCTCTTCCTGTGTTTTTGTAGAAGACCTCTCCGCATCGTCTTAAATAATCTTTTATGCCGCTGAGGTCTTGGCTTGAACTGTCTCGCTAAATAAACATCCTCAAATTTAGAAACAGTCCCATAACTGTAAGGTCAAACTACCTTGGTATTTATAGTTAAGAGGTACAATTGACCTTTCGGTAAGCACCGCCCCCTCCCTAGTTACTGTTGCTAGGCCGGACATTCTCACTGCTCCTCCATTAAGGACAATGTTATTTTGCCATTTTTCCAATGTGTGTCATCAGTGTTAATATTATACTATAATAACTCCATGGTAAAATATTGCTACTGGGGACCTGCAACAGTGACTCGAGGTGTCCAGAATGTTTGGAGGGACATTTTTATTCCCTTTCCAAAACCAAAACAAACACTGGAGAATGCAGCTGTGGGCTAAGTTGTGTCCATCCACACAAGCAACTGAACGTGGGGAAAGTTACAAAACACACCTACATTTACGTCAAGGTAAGTTTACTTTGTTTATTAGATGATTGGTTTAACCACTGTTTACTAAAAGTAATGATATGATTTAGCAGCAGGGAGGGTGATGAGTGAAAACATCTCTGTTAGCATTAGCTCTGGTCCATAGGTCTGTCTCACACCAGAACTATGTTAACATCAGACAGTCGCAGCATTGTAATAATATAATTAATAAAGTGACGTTAACATCACTAGCCTCACCTTATACCTAACAAAATAAATATCCAGGGCCATATATATTTGTAGACAATGAGGCAGGCTAATAGGTGGCTAGCAAGCTAGCCAGAATGCTTAGCATTCCAGAATGTTTCGCATTCCGGAATGCTAAACTCCAAACGTTTTCACTCATTACCCTCCCTGCTGCTAAATCATATTACTTTTACTAAATGGTGGTTAAATCTAGTGTCCGACCGATTATCGTTCACCGATATATCGGGGCCCGATAGAACGGCTCCCGGTCTGTCGGAGGTTCTATTGTATCGGTGAAATGTCTCGCCGATAGAAAAAAAATGTGTGAGAAATAATAAAGTGCTGGTGTAATGATTTATTTTGTCCAGCAGAGCGCGCTGAGCTCAGCTCAAATTTCAGTCCCTCCCCCACTTTACTCTTCACCACATCACCTCACCTCATCGCCAAAAATCTGACCAGACCAGCACCATCACAAGACTTTTTCCCTCTTGCCACAAGCAACGTTAAGTTAGTTAATGAAATAGGCTAAGTAACTGTTAACATGATCATTATAGGCCACATTTCATTGCCCCTTTCAACATGAAAGTGTCCCCGGCCAAGACCCCCGTGTGTAGACTAATTATTAATTACTTAACTTAATTATTAATTACCTAACTTTACCATCCGCCTTGTAGCATTAGCTGGTGTCTCGTAGCATTAGCTACATGAATGACGTTAGCAGAGTTAAGGGATCAGTTCATGTTTAAGTAGCAAAAACTAAAACAGCCCAACACATGACATGCCATCAGTATAATTGTGGATTCATTGTCCTGTGTTAATTTCCCCGTGTTTGTGAACGCGGTTTGCACAAAAGCACAGAAGGGTACAGTTTAATACAAATGCATGGTTAAAAGGATTGATGAATCCAAGCAAGCACTAGTCGCTCGGCTGCGCCGTACAATGCATTTACAGTCAAACATAATAAAAGATATCGAGACAGGTAACGTCTAGATAAGTGATAGGAGGAGACATACAAAGCACAGGAGAGAAGAAGACAAGAAGGAGACCACTATTGTATTTCTATGGATATAAAAAAAAAACTTTATCGCACAATTATTATGAAGTAACGTGACGATGAGGAAGATTACGGATTTGGGAATAATAACACCTGTGGATTATAATGTTTTAAATCTGAGATTTGAGCCTGACTGAACGCTGTGAAAAACGTGGGTAAGGTAAGAAATATTTCTGTGGATATTTCAGCTGTGACTAGCTCTGACTGAGCAGTCAGATGGTGTCTGCTGCTGTGGACTGATTTAGGGGAATAGGTCCGCGTGATAATAGTGGTTGTGCTTCGTTTTGAATTTCTGACAGTTATATGGCTGCTATATTGTTTAAGAAAGCTCACATCAGATCATTATTGTGCTGCAGTTGAAATCTGTCGGCTCGAAGACGTCTTTTCAGCGCTGCTATCCGGCGCAGCAGCAGCAGTGGATTAAAACGGGCTGTTCGCTCGTGGCTTTAAACACTCTAAAAACTTTTTACATCCCTAAGAAATACAATAGTGGTCTTCTACTAGTTGACTTCTCTCCTGTGCTTTGTATGCCTTCTCCTATCACTGTTTTAGTTGTTACCTGTCTAGATATCTTTTATTATTTTTACTGTAAATAATTGGTAATGATTGGTACTGAATGAGCATCACATGCGTTGGTCAGGCAATATAAAGAGCTTCTTTTTTTTCTCCTAAATGCTTATATTTATCATGTTTAAAATATAATGGTTGTTTAGAGGGGATGTCCATTTAGTAAACCATCACAATTTATTTGAATGTTTCATGTCCTCTTGAAGCGTTATTCTCAGGTTCAGTACTAGCTGATACATTATTTTATTTTTACGTGCAAATCTGCTGTCTGTGTCATTCCACTTTTTTCGTTTTGCTTGACTGAAAAACTACAAATGTTCATTTAAACAAGTTCAGTGTAATTTAAAAAACATTAAGTTTTGAATAAAGACATTGTTGTAATAAAGCAGCTGTCTGTACTACTATGCATAATCATATCGGGGCAAAATCTTTTCACAATCCAAGGCCTGTTTTCATTCCATCTCAAAAATTCACTATATCGGTTGCATATCGGTTATCTGTGATTGCCCCCCCTCTAAAATCGGTTATCGTTATCGGGCCAAAAAATCCCTATCGGTCGGACACTAGTTAAATCAATCATCTAATAAACAAAGTTAACTTACCTTGGAGTAAATGTATGTGTTTTGTAACTTTCCCCACGTTCAGCTGATTGTGTGGACGGACCTAGCAACACTAACTAGGAAGGGGGCGGTGCTTACCGAAAGGTCAATTGAATTTTTAGATGTAGTTGGCTGCCATTGACACAATGGGAAGGATTGTTTTGGACTGGAATTGACGTCAATGGCAGCCGATGAGTTAAAAGGAGCTTTTGGCCAGAATGAGAATTCCAGCGAATAAAATTCCACCTTACTCAAAACCTTAAACCAATGTGTAAGTGACTATTCCATGACATTGAGTTTTTAAGACTGATGCCTTTGCAATGTCTACTGAATTTGCTGCTCTGCAAACTTGTACAGTGTTGGTTGTGTTTTAATACTGGGCCCTCTGGCCCCGGTAATAGCAGACCCGACCAGCGTCCTGTCATGGGTGAATGCTGTGAATAAATGAACTTTGGTTTTATTGGTAGGAAATCAGATTGTTATGTGTTAGGGTTAGTCTAGAATCAAAATGCAGAGAGAGAGAGAGAGAGAGAGAGAGAGAGAGAGAGAGAGAGAGAGAGAGAGAGAGAGAGAGAGAGAGAGAGAGAGAGAGAGAGAGAGAGAGAGAGAGAGAGAGAGAGAGAGAGAGAGAGAGAGAGAGAGAGAGAGAGAGAGAGAGAGAGAGAGAGAGAGAGAGAGAGAGGTTGGAGTGAATAAATCAAAGCCGACATTGCTTTATGCAAACAGATTTTGGTTAGGCAGATAAAAGGAAATCAGGGTGAGGGCTCTGCACATTAGGTGGATTCTTGCAGAATGGAGTCAGATTGAAACCAGTTTGTGTGGCGGGGCTGTGGTGGAGGTGATAAACCTTATCACTGTTTTAACAAGCTTTGCCAGTTCAGTACATGATTTACCACAGTGACTCACTACGACAGCTAAACCTGGCTCTGATGAACAGAAAACGTGGTGGATAAAGTAACTGTTGAACTGGGTATCTATAGTATCTTAATGAAACCATTTCAGAGACATTAAATGAAGGAAATGATTTCATCTTGTGAAAAAATGTGCATGTCCTTGAAGGAAAAAAAGCCAGTGTGAATGATCAGCCAGAGATCAGTAATGTGCTGTCAGCTTGAGTCCTGAGAGAGGGAACAAATTCATCAAGTATCTCAACGCTCTCATAGATATGAAATGAAATAGATTTTACAAGCTGCTGCAGACCAGGGACATGGACCATGGTTGGACAGACATTTACGAAATTTCAGCAAACTATTATTTGCAATATAATTCAGTGTTATTAATGATATCATTGATTTGTTCATTTTATGTCACTCATAAAAGCCCACTTGTAATTCAATATTTTACACAGAATCCCAACTGTTAACTAGAGATAAAACCTTTGTCTTTTACATCCCATGTCTCCAGCAGAGGACAGGGCTGCCCATTTATGCTACTGAAGTAAAGTGTTGTTTTTTTTTTTAAAGTGAATAAAAATTAATTGTGACCTTCCTGCTTTGGAGCCAAGGTATAAGCTGGAGTCATGGTACTTTACAGAAATAACTTTACCAGGTGCCTCAGAATAAAGCTTATTGACACTGGTGTAGTTATGCCCAGAGAAGTCCCTATACTCTTTATTCCTGCCTCATTTTTCTTAGTCTTCATTCAGTCCAAGGACAAGAAGCCGAGAACACTACAACACTGGTGGTCAAGCAGCCATGACGTGATCCGTTTACTTCAGGGGTGACTTACTCGTTCATGATCGTCTGTACTGAAGTCAAAAGATGCAGCGATTCATGGTTTAAGACTTAGATGAATCTATCTATCCATGAAAATAAAGCTTTGTGTGATTATTTAGTATTTATTTAGGATCAAATTGAACCAGGAAACCAGCAAAGATCCACGCCTCAAGCGTGCACCTGACTCCACTTCTGCAGATGAACACAGCGGCTCAGACAGATGGGGGCTGCCTGCCGGGGGGGGGGGGGGGGGGGGGGTGGGGGGGGGGGGGGGGAGTGGTGGAGGAACTACAGAGCATGACAGTTGTGCCCACATTTTCACAGAGGCATGCTTCCATCTAAACTCAATGAGCCATTTATGTTCTTTGCTGACAGAGCAGAATACTGCAGAAAGATGAGATGGGTTAGTTTCTGGGTTTAGAAAAGTGATGGCTGGTGGTCAGATGGAGTGGATGAAGGGTGTTAGCCACATGCCAAGTTTTCACTGCTTGATTGTCTTTGAGAATTCAACAGTGCTGTTTAATTCCTGCAGGCTGAAAGTAATGCATAGCAACTATGCATATAGGGCCTGATTTACTAAGATCCTAAATAAAGAGTACTAAATTGCGTGTGCACTGAAAAAGTTTGCGCGTGCTGTTGTTGTGTGTTTTGCGGGTGATCAACTAAGAATGCTCGCGCAATTGATAACGGGTGCAAACCGCAGTATTTAAATGAGGTGTTGCGTGTCTTAAGGTTTGCGCCATGGAGAGTCTGGTAGAAAGCAGGATAGACGCAAGCGCAAAATGAAATTTGACGAGTTGGAGTTAGAGATATTAGTGGAAGAGGCAAATAAACACATTCATGAACTACAGCAAAGACATTTAAACATCACCAAAAGAAATGCAATATGGGAGAAAATCTGCGATAGAATAAATGCAGTTGGTAAAACAAAAAGAACGGCAGATGAGGTTAAAAGAAGGTGGCAAGATATAAGGCGAAGAACTAAAGAAAAAGTGGCCTTTAATAAAACTTCGGCAAACAAGACAGGTGGAGGGAAGAGATGCCTCTAACCAGCATTGCGCAGCAGGTGCAGCTCACCTTCTGCGAGGAGCAGATGATACTGGGGTCTGACACGCTAGAGCCAACTGCAGAACAAGGTAGGCGCACAATAAGAAACACTTTTTTCTCCATGAAAACACGTGATTTATTTATTATCACAAATAAAAAATGAATGTGCCTCCTGTGGCAACCTTTTGCTGAATAATACTCGATTTAACATTCAAATAAAATATTTCTCCTTTTGCATGTGCTTGTGACCGGCTCCAAATCAGCCCTTAAGTTTCAACTATCTGGTTTTCATTCCGAAAGACTCTCTCTCTGCGTATTCTTTGATTTTGGCGATGTCGCCTCCTTGCCACAATAACAGCAGCCATCGGTGCGTAATGCTGGGCAGATTAGCACCTTCTTTTCGAACGTATTAAATACAGACGCAATCACAATCCCCGCAATTACTTTCAGGGTTGGTAAATCTCATTGCGCGTGGTAAATGAACCTATTTGCATTTTCCCCTCCCAGTATTTTGCGCTTTCTGGCGGGTACGCCCCATATTGATTATTCATCAGAGCAAAAGTACTAAATGAACAGCGTGTGCTATTTTCCTCATTTGAGAGGCGCAGTCCTCTTTGCACGCTGTTAGTAAATCAGCTTGCGCATTGGTTTGCGGGTGGTGTCAAGTTTGCACACGTTTTTACGCACGCAAACCTTTAGTAAATCAGGCCCATAGTGTACATATGGAATCTACGTCATAGTTGGGATCTGTACTTGTCTATTGTTTGTATCACTCTCTAATTACACCATCAAACATGAGATGGTGGTGTGAGTTTTTTTTTTAGCTTACAGTGCTGAGTTTCCTTTTGTTTATTTATGTAATTCAGACAGAGCAGTGGAGCAAATAAAGCATATTTCATGTAAGTTGGAGCTGATAAATGTGGATCAATAGTATTTTTTTTTTCCAAAAAAGTAGTAGTAGTGGGAATTGCATGAAAGGAAATACAACACCAGACATGGACCAATCACATCTGTTGCAAGCTGATGAGTAATAACATTTCTAGGGAGATGTGCATCAGGCAGGACATGTCTCCAAAAATTAAGGTCTTTGTCCTTGTGTGCATTTGCAAACTGTAAGCTAGCTTTTTTATGTTGCTTTTGGAGTAATGACTTGTTCCTTACTGAGTGGTCTTTCAGTCCATGTTGGTACAGGATTTGTTTCACTGTAGGTAATGCTGTAGGTAATGACTCTTTTAGCAGCTTCAAGCAGCATCTTCAGAAGGTGTTTTTCTTTTGTTCTGGTGTTGATGCGGATGTTTAGCACCAAAGCACCTCCATCTCTGGGACAGGGAACCTGTCTCCTTCCTGAGTGGTATGATGGCTGTACATTCCCATGGTGTTTTTATACTTGTGAATAATTGTCCTTCTCTCTCGTCTCACCACCGTCTTGTATACCTTTCCTTTTCATTTGTGCTGAAAGTCATATGCTTATTCACCTCTTTTCCACACTCTCCACTCTGGACTGTTGACCCTAAGTACTTAAAGTCCTCCACTTTCTTTACTTCTCCATGTAGCCTCATTGTTCCACTTGGGTTCCTCTCATTCACACACATTTCTGTGGTGTGTGTGTATATGTATATGTATGTATGTATGTATAAATAGATAAATAAATAATAAATAAATAAATAAATAAATAAATAAATAAATAAATAAATAAATAAATAAATAAATAAATAAATAAATAAATAAATAAATAAATAAATAAATAAATAAATAAGGTTTGCAGAGTATGAAGGAGGACCAGAGAGCAGGAGATCTCAAAAAGGCAAAGTTCAAACTGCAAAAAGTTCAAGATATAAAAACATAACTATTTTCCAAAAGGTGAATAAAGGGAAACATGAAGGACTGCAAACGTATACTCACGGCAGTGGACCCACAGAGAACAGGGGAAAATGACAGGACTTAAATACACAGAGGAACAAACGAGAGGCAGGTGCAGGGAATCAGAGGTAACGAGGGGAAGGAAGCAAAGCAGAAAACAATAGAGACAAGACAGACCTTCAAAGTAAAACAGGAACCACTAAAGACAGGGAGAGACGCCAACTTGACAGACATAGACACACACACAGGGCTGCCATGGCCGACCCAGGCCATGACAATATATATATATATATATATATATATATATATATATATATATATATATATATATATATATATGTGTGTGTTATGCTTTGTTGGAGCACATTCAGTTCAGTGAGTTTCTCTGATGGAAGAGCATCAAATAACTTTAGAATTTCAGTACTCTAAATCTGCACATTTTCGGTAAACAAATCTCAAAGCTTTAATTAAAATGGCAAGGACATGCTGCAGGAAATGAACTGAGATGAAATTGACCCCCAGTGCTTCCTGCTGCCAGCTGCAGGAAATACAGCTGTGCTGAAACTCTGCTTTCCTGCCTGATCGACAGTGACATATGAAGCAATGCTGGGAGTGCTCATCCCCAGGATGCATCTGGTTCCTTCCCCAGATCAGTCTTGTTGAGCAATAAATTGTCAAGCCATCTCCACTAAAGCTCCAGCTGGACACAGATGCATGACACCACTGGACCAGATGTAAAAATGACTGATAATAGAATTAGTGGTTTATTTTTCAACGCCAAACAACTGCAATTTTTATTGCATTCTTATAACAAAACCAAAAACAAACAAACATTTTGTCAGTCATGCTTTTCGTTTTTTTTTTTTTTTCTCCAAATGTTTACTTATTCAGATTCGGGGGCTAAGACAGGCAGTCGTAAACCTAGGAATAGTTTGAAAACAATCTTTCTTTCTAAATTGCCCACTAACACTCTACCAGTGTTGAAAATCAATTCTAAAATTAAATTTTAGGACAAGAACGAGGTTCAGGAGATCACTCTGAAATTCATGTATCAGCAGCTAGTTTAGTTCTGAGCCTCTTTGGGCCAGTGGATGAACACTGTATCTATTAATCTCTTCCTCATGTTCATCTCCTCATTCATTACTGCAGATTCAGATCATGGTCTCCATCTAACCCATCAGCTTCTCTCTTTTGGCAACGTTTATTACTATTATTATTTTAATCTTTGCAAGGTAGTGTTGTTTCATGATCTGAATAAATGAACACATGAATGCCAAACCATTGTAGAGGCTACCAACTAGCTTGTGACATTGTGGTAAATAGAAAATAGCCAAAGTTGTCTGACCACAAATTCTGCACGGGATTTGAGATTTAGAAAAAAAAATAAAAATCTGTTTTCAGATGAATAACTACTAAAGTCCAAGCATGGCACCACCAAACCTAGTGAAACAGAAGATCAAAGGGAAACAACATCACAGCATCACGAGGTTTGTGTTTGACAGCAGAGAAAAATACAATTCCTTTGGAAGGAAAGATGCAAATTGGAAGAGCACAAAATCAGCTTGCACTTGTAGCGTGGAGCCTTAGTATTTTCACTTACTTTTTTCTTTTTTCTAATCTATGGATGAGACAGAATACTTTCATTTCCATCTGTCTGACTCACATTTATCTTGTGCTACATTTTCTGTCACTCACTGACTGCAGTCAGGTATTCAGCTGCTATATCTCCCTGGTCAGATGAGCTGCCACTAATGTCATGCACTGCTAGTATTTTGATTATTACGGTAATGCGCTGCCAATCCTCTGAATGTATGGAACGTTTGTTTATTTTGTGCAAATGGAAAAGTTGACTTCTTGAATCAAACGTACCGTACTTCAGGGCAGGTTAGTTTTGTACCACAGGTGGACCACCAGCTCATAACTTCTACCTTATGAAGTTATGAGGTTTGTCCGCTGTTTTTAATGGACAAAATCAGCTTCATCATGGCAAAAATTTGTTGATTAGAAAATAAAGCCCACCCAAAGCTATTCAAAGCTATTTTTTTTTTCAATTTTCATTGCCACTTATGAACTATTCACCGCTGGTGTCGGTAACAAGCCAGGGAACGTCTTTTATCATCTTTTCAACATTTAGCATCAATTACTGTGAAATGAACTTTACTTTATTTTCTGTCCCTGCTGATTTAAAAAGAAAGATGGGCAGATTTAGGTTCGTGCCTACATAGCATGTAAAATGCAGAAGGAATAACTACAAGTTTGTGAATTAAACATCTGAGAACAACCAGTTAGTTCTTTTTCTGTCACATATGTGCGCCAGAAAGATGATTCCTTTGTGTGAGCGAAGGTGGGGAAGGGAACCATTAGCAAATGTAACAGGCAGAAGATAGCATGGATGGATCTACTGGGTGCCTGATTTTGATCACAGCAGGGTCGGGTCTCTGCACAGCGAGGAAGAAGAGTCTACAGCTGTGCCGTTCCAATAGAAGGCCCCTTTGATCCTCCCCTCTTTAAAATACACACACATCTTGCACAATGAGCAGGGAAATGTCAGTCGGCAGGAGTTTAGGGACATTTCAAAGAATACAGTTGAAATACGATGCACTTTAAAAACATCTTTTTGGTTTGAATAGTGAGTAGGGAGTTTTTATTTTCCTTGCATGTGCCACCATGAATGCGACCACGTCGCATAAAAACTCTTGAAGAGTGATGCCACACTCACCTCAAAGCTTTGTCACATTGATAATGACAACAAATGGATGCCTGACTTTGGATGAGAACCCTTTAACTGTCCATCTTGTCCTTCAGGTTAATTATGAACCAGTAGGTCATCCTGTAAAACCAGCATTGCTATACAATCTTTATGTAAACTCTGCTCTGATGACAGCTTTTTGAATGCCTTTGGTTGCCAAAAAACACTTAACAAAAAAAGTGCAATAAAAGCTGCAATATTGGAAACAACATTAATCAGGCTTCCTTTATAAATGTTGCACAAAACAAGGCGTGAAAGCTGTGCACGTCAGTTTTTACACAGAAATTGTGATGTATAAAAAATAATAAAATAAAAACTTGACGAGAGGATATGCACATCTGTGTGCACATCACAATAATGCCTGCCGTTTTGGATGGTGTAATTAACATGACTAGTCGCTGCATCGAACAGGCCAACACTGAAAGGACATTTGTAGGAATGTCAGCTGTGCGTTAGAAAAGGCAAATTGCTTGGAGGTGCACGTATGGTTTTATAAATTACAATATTTTTTGGTGCACGGCATCCTCAGCTTGAGGGCAGACGGTAAACTTTGTGAGGATCCTAGCACAGTTTTATAAATGAGGAGCCTGCTCTTTAGTGTGTGGACCCTCATGAGCAGAGAAGTTAAACAATCATTTTGGAAAGAAATCCTCTCATGCAATGATTCTCTGAAGTGTGGAGCCAAAGAAAAGGTTTGCTCTGGCGTGAAACTTCGGCAATGCTTTGACACAGTCGTTGCGCAACATTTCACTTAACAGTTTCTGCCACCTGAACACCAAGATGTTTGCAAGTCATTTTTTAATTCTGTTATTTTTTTTATTTTTGTTTTTTTTTGCAGTTTGCTGTATCTAAGCAGGAAGTTTAAAAGACGTTTCACTGTGAAACTGGCAGATTAGATGCTTGCATATGAACCCAGTACTGGTAAAAACATGCTTCTTACTACTAATGAGCAGCATTTCACAAGTTTCACAACAGACTCACGTTTTTTTTTCTCCTGCTGACACATTGCTGTTCGCTACAGATTTCTTTCCCGTAATAAAGTCATCTCTTTTTTTGTATTTATATTACGTTGCGTTTCAGAGAACCGGATAAGGGTGGATGGTAAAGCAACATGAGTTTACAGATGGCGATTCAGCGAGGTCGTTACGTTAAAGCACTTGTGTCAGTTTTAAAGAGAGATTATGGTCCTGTTTTAATCCAGAAAATGAGACCAACCTCAGCCTCTTTCGCCTCCACTTTCTAAAATAGAGACCACAGTTTGGTCAGACATGAATGTTTCATTTAGAATGTTTAACTCCTTGATGACTTTGGAAACTTCTTGGCTGATTTTCAAGCACATTTTCAAGCACACCTAAATATACCATTTTCAGACCACTACAGAATGTCCTCTGTGTCGAACCACAGGACCAAAACAAAACAAAACAAAACAAAAAAAAAACCAGAAAGAAGATCCAGTGTTATGGAATATATTTCTCTGTGCCGCTTTATTCATGACATGACACGTTTTGACTGACATATTGATCATCTATATTGCTTGCATTTGTCACTCATGGTGAATACTTCAGTTCTGGAGATACTTCGTTTCTGGAAGAGCATGTCCAGAACCCCAGAAAGATACGCTACTATGACAGAAGCTGCACACTTTATGGATAATTGTAATAAAAAAAAAAAGTTCAGACGTTAGGTCCAATTAACTGTTCAAATAATTGTTCAGTTGTTATCAGGAGCCGTTTCTGGCACTGGTGACATGGGCAGTCACATTTTATCTCTACTTTGTATGTGATTTAAATAATATCCTTGAATCAATGTTTTTTTGGACCCCAGGAGAGGAGTGGGCGCCTTTACAGCCCACCGGTTTATAAACTGGACATTGATCCCTGACAGCCGTTACAGTTGGAGAATAGGTGAGGGGGCGAAGCAGGACTCATTACCTGATGAGGCCAGCTTAGTATGTCCGTGCTCATCCATGCTCGCTACGCCAGTTGATCTGCATCTCAGCATTTCTGCACCATGATCATCTATGATCACTGGACTGCAGACTGAAAACTGGGCTGGAAATAACCTGCTGCAGATTGATCACGTCTTTCCTGGGTTTCGTTAATATTTTCTTCTTTTACGGTGAAATATTTGTCCATGTTTTGTCATTTAATTCATCTGTTTATACACTGTTGTTTGTTGATGGATATGGGCATGGGTATTGTGTGGAACATTTTAAACTGAAGTAATTCAGAGTTCTTTAAAAAGGCAAAGTCATGCATCAGAACATTAAAAGCAGGACTAAAATCCATTAATACATAAAATCCATTAAGACAAAAGCTCAATCGAAAGCAACAGCAAAGAAAAACACGCAATTTTAGGGGTTTACTCATGTTTTGGTTTGGTAGACTTTCTCACCAGGATGACTGCACCAGAATTCAACAGATGACTTGGATAAAGACCATCCTTCACTTTTTCCCTCCTTTTTTTTGTTCCTTGGATTTAGTCTACAATCAAGTTTGATCACTGAGCAAAACAAACTGCAGGAAACTCGGACACAAACTCAGGTTTTTTTCCTACGGACTAAAGGCTGCATGTGTGAAAGCAACCTTAGACACCTTTCACCTTGTTCAAAAACCAAAATTCTGACTAGTTGTCTCAATACGCCGCTAGTATCTGATGCCCTGATGAAAGAAACAAACAAAACAAATGAACCAAAGAAGTTGCTTCAGCAGTCACTGTGTATCATGCCATCATATTTGTTCTGATGTGTAGCATCGTGGTATAGCTTGTAAGACACGGCTGCATTAGGTGA
Source organism: Hirundichthys speculiger (assembly GCA_018398805.1). NCBI lineage: Eukaryota > Metazoa > Chordata > Actinopteri > Beloniformes > Exocoetidae > Hirundichthys > Hirundichthys speculiger. The sequence goes on along the minus strand of JAGFBZ010000461.1, from coordinate 152,256 downwards.
GAAAACAGGAAGCAGTAATGATGTCCAGTGGGACTGGATGTTGGATCGGTGCAGCGACCATGGGGAATTTAAGATTTCTTTAGTCAGTGCCTTTGCTGAAAAGGTCAAAGTTATTTGAACAGAAAGGAGTTCTCTTATATTCTTTTCTCCAAATAAAAGATGATACATTAAGGCTGTGAGCTGAGTCAGTCATGCCAGTATGTCTAGTGCTAGAAAATTCTGCTATCCAGTCACTTTCCTGAAAGTTGGGGTCCATTTAGAGTGCATTTGGAGCCAGCAGCGGCGGGTTCCTCTGGCTCCAGTGTGATTATTCTGCATTACCACATTTTGACAATTATATTTGCCAGGCCTGTGTTTTCTCCCTGAAACAGTGATCAGACAGCACCAGCACTCAACAGATGCAAAGAGGATTTGAACTCTACTAAAAGGTCTAGTTAACAGCTTTTTGTCAGAAATTATGATTTCCTTCTATATCTTCAAGCACAGCAGACATATTATCTTAATTAAAGCCACTTTCTTGGACTGTTCTGTTTGGTCTGAAAAGGTCATTTCTCTGATAGGAGTTTGATTGCCAATAATATTGTGTGGAGTATGCAGGGTGGGAAGAAAGAAAATGGAAGGAAGAACAATGTGAATGGTCGTCCTTGTTAGAGCAAACTGAGTTGGAGGTAATTACAAGTGACCTTTCTATTCACAGAATGGATTAAAGAGTGGATAAAGATTGATACTTTATTAATAGTTTCATTTAGTTTTTACTCAAGCAATCTTTGCATGTAGCTTTTCTGCTGTTGTTTGTTTGAAAGAGACTTTTCTGTATCAGTTCTTCAGCTTGTACATATGGAAGTGTGTGGATCTTCATATGGTTTCACAGAGAAACTCTGAATAGGTTTCATCAGAGAATCATTCACTATGATAAAATGAGGTGAGAAGAGAGATGAAAGCGGCGCATTTGTCTGGATGTCTGTGGAAAAAGAAGAGATAACTTCATCCTGCTGCTCCCTGTTTGGAGTGGCCGTAGCACAGGTTGATTTGGCACAAGTTTCACGCCGGATGCCCTGCATGACGCAACAGGGATTTGAATCCGGACCATCCATCTAATAGGTGGAAGCACTGCCACTAAACAACCAGGGAGGTTGTGGACAAAAAGGATCATTGTGTGTAATTTTGGGGTGGTGCTCTGTCAAAGCCGAGCCACTGACAGAAAGCTGATCGACTTTTCCCTGTGTTACGAGGAGTAAAGGAGGGAAGGATGGAACCGAAGGAATGTGGCTCCTCTACTGGCCTTTTAGCCCTCGCATGTCATCTTTTACATATTCAGATATACTTTGTTTTTTCTTACACCTCGACCTAATCTCTCTTGAATATTGTGACTTTTTGACGCTCCTTCCCCGACCCCTTCCCTTTCCAAACAACACCTGTGGCTCCAGACCGAACTGGGACGGGGGTCACTGGCTCACGCACACACATACACATGCACACACACACACTTCCCGCCCCCTGCCCAACTGCCTCCGCCGGCTCCTGGCTGTTTTTACCCCCCCACGCTTGATGGACTGGGCACTGCGCGCTGGGATCTGGCAGCGAAGCGCACGGACTGTTTGGCTGGACACTCCCCCCCTACCCCCACCTCCCACCCACCTCTCATGTCTTAGTCTTAAGTTTGTCTATGCTTATTTGTGCTGAGGTTTTTTTGTGAATCCCACAACATGTGCCTCTGATCAAGGACATGTTGTGTGAGACACCTCTTTTTTATCCTCTCCCCCCCATTCCCTATGTGATCATATTTTCTTCTGCTAAAAGTGCCCTGGCAGGAGGGTGGTGTACTTGGGCATCTATGGGCACTTGTGGGTGCTTGTGGAGTGCTTGAGTGCACTGCTCCCTGACAAGGGTAGAAGCGCTGTTTATGGCTGCTGCCCCAAGCACTGTTGACTCCTGTCCATTTGTTGTTGTTGTTTTTGTATGTTTCTCTTGGACGGTGTACTGGGAAGACAAATTTCACTGTGTTGGGATGCTGGCTCAGTGACGATAATAAATCTGATTCTGATTCTGATTCTGATAATGTCTCTCTACTAGGATGAGGTCATCTTCACATGTGGTATAACATCTGCAGCTATAAAATCTCTCTGAAGTAACATGCAGGTTATGATTGCATATTTGGTCATTTCGGTAAAAAAGAATTATCTTTGAGCGAGGTGGGTAGTACAAAACTAAGAGATGTTTAAAAAAATCCAACTTCAGAAATGTGCAGATTTAAAAGAAAATTAAATATTTACAGTTTAAATTTTCTTTAGAACATACATAAAAAAATAAATGTTTTTTATTTCAACTATAACATTTTATAACAAAAAAGGACTTTTACTATTGAAATAAATAAAGTGTAATCTTGATATCTGGGGTTGATTATATTCAGCATGTGGATGAACCCAGGTTTCTCTGCTGTAAAGGTCCTGCAGCCAATGATGAAATAAACTAGTCTGAACCACTTCCAGGTGACTGAAGATACTGCGCCTTTTTTGAGAACACTTTTCAGGAGAACTATTCACTTTCAACAGTACATGCTGCTATGTTATGGATTTGTTTGTGCTTGAAGGGAATTTCCAATTAGAAGCTTATAAATGCACTGGCAGTGTCATATAAATATTTATGCAAATAATCAATTGATTCATTTAATGAATTGATTAATCAATAAAATTAATGTAACACTGAGCCATAATTTCCTATTATAGAAACTTGCAAATTTGCAAGAAAAATGTTGGAAATTGTGACCTCATAAACTTTAAACTATTTCTGAGAAGACTTCCACCACAACTGGGCATATCTAAGGTATGCTGCCTGAACTGAATGACCTCATCAAATTATACTTTACTGCGGGATTTAGCAGCAAGGAAATATTCTTTACTTGGGCCAAAACAGAAAACTATATTTAAAGAGACACTGCTTTGAATTGGACCAGTCAGGACCAAGTCAGAAATAGTTTACACTAAGTTCTGAAATTCATAGTATTTTGTTTCAAATATTTGCGAATTTAATCAGAGAAATCTCAGGTTTTTCTAAGAAATGTAACCCCCTGCCCCATACATTGAAGACCTGAATTATGACTAATTTCTTGCTACTAAAGTCAGAAATGACTGAGGTTGTTGTCTTTGGGCCTGAGCACTTCAGAATCAGTCTGTCTCGTCATTTAGTAACTATGGATGTCATCAGTTTGGCATGTTGAACTGCTCTGAGGAATTTAATTTTGTCCTTTAAAATCACATCTAAAACTTTCTAGAACTTTTTTCAAACAAAGGATATGTTCAATACCAGTCAGCGTGTAGACGGGGAAAGTTGTGCCAAAAACATGAAGACATGGGCTTCATTGCAGTCAATAATTTTTAATTTATTCAGCAGCCCCTGAATTCATCCCAGAATGGTTTCCTGTTCAGAATATGAAGGCGTGTATCACATGTATCATGAGTCCTGGACTGTCCTCAGACCTGCATTAGCGTTGGGCACGTGTGATCAGGTTTCCTGGGATGCATCTTAATGCAAGGTCGAACAGGTTCAGTGTTTTCATACTTGTGGTGGTCTGAAGAAGTGTAAGTCACTTCCCTCCTTTTCTCCACCCACCTCAATTAATTTAGAAGCAACACAGTGCCTTCCCTTTTTCCCTCTCACTCACTTTTAATTCAGTCAGGTGCTGCACTTCTCATTTCCACTTGTCACTGAGGAAAATGCAATCTAGTCAACAGCCACATCTGCTTGGTTAAATTAGCTTCTCTTAAATTTGCAGGGCACAGCTTTTCTAATCTTTTCTCACAAGGTGACACAATTTCCTGGGATCTTAATGAAATGCCTGTCACATGCTTTCATCAAAATAGCACATTAATAAAATACAACAGCTCCCTGTTCTACCATATCTTCAGCGGCTAGTTTTAGCCAGTTTAATTCGAATAAATTCAATTCAAAAATACTTTATTGATTCCCAAAGAGAAGTTAGATTGTTTAGTGAGCCACTCAGGTTTCTGTATGTGTGCTTTTCAACAGCGTTGCCCAATCATACAAATATAATTTAGGATACAAAATTGGAAACCTTTGATGCATGCACCATGTGGATGACCTTCTTCTTTTCCTTTTGGCTCTTCCCTTCAGGGTCGCCACAACGAATCCTCTGCCTCATCCAACCCTACTCTTTGCATCCTCTTTTCTCACACCAACTAACTATCCTCTTTCACTACATCCATAAATCTCCTCTTTGGTTTTCCTCTAAGCCTCCTGTCTAGCAGTTCCAACCTCATCACCTTTCTACTGATATATTCACTATCCCTCCTCTGTTCATGTCCTAACCATCTCAGTCTGACGTTCTCTCAAAAACATCTAACAAATCATTCTGATGTTCTCATTGCTGATCCTATCCATCTTTATCACTCCCAAAGAGAACCTCAACATTTTAACCACTTTCCATGTGGGAGCTCACACCACACGCCCAGCACACTACCATGTACCAAATTGAATATATTCTGCCATACTGGCAAGTTTTTCCACAGATACTCATCTGCTGTTAACCCATGAACAGTTAGTACTCATCCCTCATTTAGGCACAATCTTACAGAACTTTGAACTTTTAGCCAGCAAGCTGTTTATCTGTGGTTTAGACACTGTCATTTTAAAATTTGGGTATATCTTATTTGTAAGTATATACACTATAATGTGTTCTAGTGAGGCAGTCAGTCGGCCGATAACAATGTGCTAGACTACGACAGAGGTGCAGAGTGGGTTTATTCTCCAGTTTTTATACAAAATCGAGAGGTCATTAAACTCACATCACAGAATGCAGAATGATTGAAAATGACAAATTGCCAGAAGGAAACAGCCGTCTTTTAACATCACTTGAAACCATCAGGACCTTGTTCTCTAGACGCCTACGTGTCAAAACTTAGCAGACTTGGTGGGCATAGAGCATAGGTCATTGACTTATGAACCAATACAATAAGGCCCCAAAATGCAGTTTTAATATTACAGTCCCCACTTTTTGTTTTTGCACCCCATTTTCTTTGTGTATATGAAAATCTTATCTAGATCACAGCAGTAGAGCACCTGGTTCCCACCTAAAGGGGCCCAGCCCACAACTGCCAGCTTAACAGGGAATAATGGAGCCCAGTCTACTAAATGTGACCCCTCTTAGCGGCCAAACTCCTGTCCCCACTATGTGTACAGGTTTGCCGTTCAGATTGGAATCAGTTGATTGATCGGTTAAAATTATTAATGCAATTAAATTTGGAGTTTGAATTTTGAATTTTTGTATAATTTAGATTTCCAGATTCTGAAAATAAGTGGAACGGCAAAATACCCCTTAGAGGCTAACTACTCTAGACTAGCCCAAAAACCCAGTGGGAAAAAAAAGGCACAAGACTATCTAAACAAAGAACATTCAATTCTCAAAAGCACCCACAGGCGCACCACCCCAGTCGATGTCGGGGAATGGATCAGATCTCTGATCATGCTAGAAAGATGTCGTCATTGCTTCTAGCAGCGTGTGGCATAAACATGGAATCACACATGAAAATTAAAGGAAGAAACGCAAAATTCAAAGAGAATAAACCTTGACTGGAGTAAATACCACCAAAACACAACATGATCGCAGCAGGCCTCACCTACAACAGACAGACGTGTCCCCCCCCCCCCCCCCCCCCCACCACACCCTGTGAGGAGCTAGTCTAAGACCAGGCGTTTTGCAGGACCTGAACTCCAATAGAGAACGTCTAAAGTCCTCCCAATTAACACCGTGGATAATTCGCATATTAACACGATGGCAGGATACTGGATCATAAACACCCACACATGGAAGAAGCATAGCCAAGTAGCACATCCCACACTAGCCCGAGGTTAAGACTGATAAACAAGTTTATCACAGACAATGCCGCAAGCACCCAGAACTGTGTACTTGGTTTTCATAGGGAACCCTAAACCGCTATGACTAAAGAGCACATGACCCATAGAAGCTGACAGGCCTCATAAGACAGAAGGACAGTGAACAAAACAGACAGTAATAATATTAGTATTAATATTAAAGACACCCTGTTAAAAAAAAAAAAAAAAAGATTTTAGTGGATCAGTCTAAAAATTGACATGTGAAGTGACTCAGTAAAAAGGATTGTCTACCAGAAGGAAATCTGATGAAAGTTCTCCCTCACAGGGCACTTCTAGTCATATATAAATAAATTATATGAATTTCATGATCTGCTTTCTGAATAATTGTGTACCAGGTTTAATCAGTTATTGATGTGATTTCTTTAGAATTTTCTTATTATTATTTATGGGTGCTGTAAATAGCTGTAGCTGTTCCCATTAGTCTTGTGTAGCTTTGACAGGTTTTATCTTTTTGGTCATTTTGTGGCCTGTATTTGTAGTCCCCATGTTTGGTTTACTGATCTGCATTCTTCCCTGTTTATAAGTTTATAGTTTATATGGATTTTTCTATTTTTCTGTCTCTGCAATGCTTTAGTTTGCAGAAACAGGAAAGCTGTAACACCAATCTCAAAACAGGCACACCCCTCAGAAAAGCTGGTGAATTAGAGTTTCAAAGACATGGAAATGCTGTCAGTTGTCAATTACTATTTTTGAAAGGAGCCAAGATTGCAAAGCATAACAATATCAGTATAAATGCTGTAGGCAACAGTAAGAAAAACACCATCTTAAAGACAGCCAAGGAGGAAACAAAGCCACACACCAGGTTGAGTTTCAGCTGCACCAGCCACAGAAGGTTCGGTTGGAAAATGACAAATAATTCTGATAATTATAATAATTTAATAGGGAGAACTAGATCACACTTGCTTACTTGCATAAAAGTTGCTCACCTGGACCACAGCTTATGTACCAGCATCATTAAAACTGACTCATGCCTGCTGAAGTAATTTTAGAAATATGAAACCTCTCTGTTTCAAAAACTAATTTTTTGTATAATCTTTTTTTTGTATGCAGCTTGAGGTTTGCTGTGTTCTGTCTGATAAATATTTGACCATAGTTTTGGAATTTTAATGATTAAAAAAATTCAAAATGAATGGTAAATCTGGATCTTGACTCCAAGTTTGACAAATTCTCCATATTTATAAGGAGGTATGTAGCTTTATTTAAAAACTCAAAGCTACAACATTGCCTGTGTTGTAATCCCCAGGAGTCTTTGTCAGGGAATGTTACAAATGTCTTTGAAGTTCAAAAATTAAAGTGGCAAAAAAACACACACAAGATAAACTGACTATGTAAAATTAGTCAAATGGGAGCTGAAGCAGGTTCATAAATGCTCTGTGGGAATGATTATTGTGTTTTTGTACTAATCACCTTGGCCTACTTGTGCTAGATATTTAACAAGCACCACAACTGAGCATGTGTGGAAACTGAGCTGGACTGAGCTGGGAAACCTTTCTGACATATCCAGAGTGAGGAATCATAAGTGTTTGTCCTCAGCTAAAACCACCCACAGTGTCAAGGATATTGTTCATAAGCTTTAACAAAACTCATTCCATCAACATCTGCATCTGTTTATGTAAATATGCTACATGTCTGCTTGTAGCAGGTGGTGTCTTTTAACAACCAGTTGAACCATTTGTAAAACATTTGAATGATAACATTAAAGCTAATAATCAATATATAGAGAGGTGTGACAGGAAGTGCTTCCAAAAAAATCAGTTTTTTATCATCTTGTTGACTTTGGTGGTGAGTTCATGTATTTATGGTGAAGATGAGGAGATCGAGCTCAGATGGTTTCTAGTTGTTAAAAGTGTTCTTTTGGGAATTGACCAACTCACCAGCTATCAGGGCAAAGCTGTGTTTATTATAATTCTTTAATTCTTAAATGTTTTGGACTAGGGATGCACATGGTTAACCGTTTAACTGTTAACCGATAACAGTAACTCTAACCGATTAATACTCACGGTCAATTTTGTTTTTAAACTACATAATTCAATCAACTCATGGGGGCGTGTCGACACGTGCAACAGGCCTCTGACTGTTTGGGATTTTAGTATTTAATATCAAGGAGAGTGAGGGACATATTCACATACACACAGGAAAACTAACATTTGCCGCAATATCAAATTGCATATTTATCTGAATTAAAGAAAATGTTATGAAAGAATTATGGCACTAACCATGAATATATATGCAGACAGTTGTTAAAAAAAAAAAAAATGATTAAGCTTTTACTTGCAAAGAGGGACAGAGCATCATGAACTGAAAGATTATACGGTTATTATTACATTATCCACGGGATGGTCTCTCCGATGCGCCCCTGTAGGCTTCTCTTCAAATTCTGGAGGTCTATTTTGCGGGTTAGTGGCATTTTGGGGGCTCAGGTCTTGCAGCAAGGTAACAAATGCAGGAAACACACAGAGGACATGTTTTAATTTGTCACCTCACCGGTTCTCCGCCTGCTGTCAGCACAGTAAGCAGCCAAAGCCACTTCCAAATAAATTCCTTGACTCTCTGTTCCATTTCACAGGCTTTTATGTTATAATCCACTGTCAGCTTCACGCATACATCTGATCCAGGCTCAGGGGTGTGTGCAAATCTGTTTAGTGGTTCTTGTGCATTTTGTCATTTTCACCTGGACCAAATGTCCTGATGGAGAGAGAATATTGGACCGTTTCCCTGGTGTGGACTCTCAGTCAGCCGGGTCATGGTAATCATCAAAGGCTTGAATCAAGGCAGTTGAACTTGCTTTTCTTGCTTCTTGAAGATGTTTCCCTTTCAGTCCAGAAGGCGTCATCATCATCTGGTAAAACTGAGGATTGTACCATTTCCCACTGCTTCTGCGTCCTTAGTTTAGGATTTCAGAGTGACAGTAGAGTCCAAATTAAGTTAAGGACAATGTCTGTATTAACTCTTAATCTGGCAATCCAAGGCAATTGGATTTGCATTTATATAAATTTGAAGATAGGCTTCAATTCAAGTTGCCCTCAAAGGAGATTTTGGTAACACAATGTGTGATATTGATATTAAGCAACAGCTTGGTTTTATAGACATGATAAAAGACAGTTTGGACCGATTCTTCTTTTTGTACTAACTCAACATGAGCCATCCTTTGAATTGGCACAAGTTGTGAAAATACGGTGCCACAGAACTGGCAGTCGGCAGGTGAGTCAAAAGAAATGTCATAATTCCTCCCTAAATGCATGCTCTATAAACCCTGGGCTTTGATGATGGCCAATTCTTCTTGGTTTTAAGCATTTTAGAGGCCAACATTAAAAAATGTTGTTCATGTGGGAAACTTTTCATTGTTGCTCACACGTTTTATATTGTGTGTCTTGTATATGTCTCCTTTTTGTCTGGTGTTTGAGTTTGGTTCAAAAGTGTACAGTTAAATGTTGGTTTTAGTTGGCGGATTAAAGCTTTCATCCAATGTGACACTCAGAGACCGTGTGTCAGAAATGAGAACTGTAAGCTCCAAAACAAAGACGAGTGGCTCTGCAGCAAATTACATGTGGAAAATATCTTGAGCATTAAAGCGTGCAGACCTATTCTAGTAAACCTCCTGTAATAACAGAGTAGACTTGCAAATGGGCTAATATGTGCTCTTTTATTGTCGGCCAAAGCCTTCAACAGTGAATAAATGTAATGTTTTTGAATAAATACAAATGTTGGGTCAGCACAGTCTCCACACAGTGGCCTCTACCTGCATGCTACAGTTAAGATTACTAGGGATGCACGATAACTGTTTTTTAAAACCGATACCGATAACCGATAACACACACATATACCTAAGATCATTACATCAATACTATGAACAAAATCAAAAATAGTTTTGACTTTTTAAATGAACAGATATTTATTTTTTCCAATGAAAAACAATTGGCAAGCCTCTCAAACATTTTCGTAAAGCTATCAAACAAACCTATTTGATATCTCACATCAATTTAAATAAGGTTCTTTACTGACTGATATAAAAAATAAAGGCTCCTTGAACTGATGGAAATACATGCATCAAAATTACTAACTGAAAAAGATTAACATTTAAAGGATTTTGACTTGTGGTTCAATTTAAATCAATACCTTTAATTAAAGTAAATGAGGTTTAGTAGTTTTTGTTTTTTATTTTTTAATCTCATGGAAGCTTTAGATGAGAGGAATGAGGGAGAGTAGAGGGGAGACTGCTGCCTTGCACACGTTAGCATTAGCTTCCGTTAGCACACATTAGCGCAATTTCAAAACTCCATGGAAGTGATTGTTATGTTGTAGGTGGCTGATCAGGTTTGACGTATTAAAGCTTGTGCTTCCCTCCTCGTAGAATTCCCTCGTAGGATTCGCTCTGAGGATTCGTGACAAATAACCACCAAACTATCTTCTTCTGAAACTTAAACGAAGTTCCACACCGCCATGTTTGTTGTGATCAGCGCTGTGCTGAAGGCTGCATTCAAGGTGTAACGTAAATTCCCACGTTTCCTTGTTTGCTAGTAGTTCTTTCAGCCTTTTCTATTTTTTTTTATTTTATGTGTAACATGTGGGAGAATACTGCGAATATCAATTCAAGTCAGCAACTACCAAAATTATGACCGAGTTAACGAGTTGTTTTCTGGCATGAGGGGGTATTCTTGATTTTCCTTTTTGATTAATCGTTTTTCTGATTATGCCTACGTTACTTGAACATAACATTCACTGCTGGTCATTCAAGACTCAGAGGGAGCGAGGCACTGCCGTGTTGACAAATATATATATATGTTATCGGGGCTATTCGTCATGATATAGGAGTTATCAGGATGACGTCATAATTTACTGTTATCAGCCTGATAGTTATCGTGCACCCCTACAGATTACAGATGCCTGAATAATGTAGGAGGAGCTTCATCATCCCAAAACATCTCCTTAAAATGAATGCAGACACAAAAATGTTTGTTGTGTGACTAAGCAGTAAACAAACATTTTAATTTATATTCATTTAAGCAGAGTACTGCATTGTGAACATTATCAGTATTAGCAGCTTATCTACTGGTTGGCTTTCAGCTGTTCACCTGCATTTATAAAACAGACGTGTCCTGTTGCTGTTCAACAAGTTGGTTTAGCATCAGCCAGCATCAACTGGCTCATCAGTGGCCAGCTCAAAAGCATTGCTGCCAATAACTCTGAAGGACATTTTACATATTAACTTTGTACTCTTCAACAACATGACTGCCACAGTTTGCAGAGAGACCAGGGAGTTGCACATGTAGAGATATTACACAAACACAGTTCTAACCCTGGTTTCTAACACGGTGCAACATGGAAATACGGCTTAATTTGGAGACCAGTTACTTGATATTTAATTTTAGTTCCCTGCTTTTGTTTTCTGCTTTTTCTTCTTACAAAACAGAGCATTTTGAGCTACACTGAAGCTTCTGCAGTTATCATTGTTCAGACTTTGGTCTGACTTCTATTCATTGTGTAGAGCCAAACCCAGACCCGAACTAACTTCAATCCACACCTAAGCCCCAACGCTAACCAGCACCCCAGAAATAACTCATGAGGGCCAGTCTTTGATCACAGTTGGTGCATTTCCACTGTTTAAAAATTGAAAAGCCATAAGTGGGAATTCATAAAATGTGTTGTCTATATGTTATATTATTTTGTATAAAGATAACCCCCGTCCCCACCCACCCAGAGCTTTAAAGGGGAAACACTGAATTAGCATGTGCTAGTTGGCACTTGGTCTTTATGTGTGAACTTTTCAAACACTCATCAAAGGGCTGACACATTCGGAGCCATCTCAGATGCCTAGACAGATGTCTCAAATGTGAAATATGTGGAGCTGTTGATGACTCCACATCCAAGCTACAGCTAATGAGACAGCAAGACATGAGGTGTGGTCACAACTAGGTAGGAGAATAAACAAACCACGAGGGAGATGCCGTACAACATTCAGCAAAGACATAACAGCAGAGCTTTCTTTTTTTTTTTCACTTGTGTTCTGAACAAATCATCAGGCAAACAGCTTCTGCCGGTCCTGTGTTGTACGTGGTTGTCAATCCTTTACTGTGTCACTTCTAACATGTTTCTAACCTGTCACTGATCAGTTACATGCTGTGAGCTCTACAAGGACTTCAAGATCACTGATTAATCCCAATCTGTGACATTGTAAATTGTGTAGTCCGAGTTCGCCTTAGCCATAACATCTCACATTGCAGGCTTGTTGCTGAGAGGTTGGTGGAAGTAACAAATGTTCTGACTAGACTGTAGCCCTCAGAGTAGTGAACAACCTACTAGTGGCACTAATTGGCTTGTTTTAGCAGTTGTACCCAACTTACAAATAAATAAATAATAAGTGCTACATGCTATTTTTTTTGTACAAACAGTATTTTGGTCCAGTTTACTATCTATGTCTAGAAGACATTTATATCAGGACTGTACTGCATTTGTTTAGTTTTGCTGTGTCTTGACCACCTGTTTCTCCTTGTGATCTAACTGGTTCGTATTAGGTCTTGTTTACCTGAACAATATACACACAAGGATTTTTTTTATTTTTTTACAACAATATCAACGTGCTTATATATTGCCTTTCCAGTCCAGGGACCAGTCCAGGGACCATTCAAGGCACTTTTACAATGCAAGCAAATTTCTCTTACTGCCAATATCGATTTATTTAATAATTATCCCTATAATTACTCCTATTATTTCTATAATTAAATTACACTATGCCTAATGTGTATGAAACCTAGATGGGATTTATTGTTACCAGTTAGCTAACAGCATGTCTTTGGGGTGGAAAACGCCAGAGTAAATGGACTGCACTTATATACCGCTTTTTCCACACCAAGGAGGTGCCCTCAAAGCGGTTTATGGCCTCTCATTCTCGTCACCATCTGACCATTCTGGTCGAGGACTATAGCCTCTGTATATGGGTCACCTGCCTAAGCATTGCACCACCGGGGCGGGCTCCAGCTGGTGGTTTTTCAACACTACTGATTGTACAGCAAGACAATTAGAAACCAGTGCTTTACAATAATCCAGCCTAGAGCTAACAAAGGCATGGATTAATTTTTCTGCATCCTATTGAGTCAGGATGTTTCTAATTTTCCTCTTAAGCAAATTAAAGTAAGATAACTTTGTGAGCTAGAGGCTAGGGAAATGTGATCTAAATGAACTGTATTGTATTCAATGTATTGTATTGAACTGTAATATTCAACCAACACAAGCAGGGATGCAGAATGCAGGAAGAATGCTTGAACAAGCGTGTATGAATGCCTGCTGGTGTTGCAGCATCTTTCAGCAACATATATGGAATTCTTTGATTGATATTAACAAAAAGACAGGAGTGCCTGGAGCTCCACCTGTACACCTGCACAGTAAGCAGACTGTATTTTTAAATTTCTGTTTTATACAGTCAGCATGCCTATCACTGCCTGGCACCACCGACAGTCTCTGCCTGGATGGCAGGTTTTATACATTGCAACCAGGAAGTAAAGAGGGTTAGCTGGGCTGTGTTGAGGATCAAAACGATAATGAGCTGAGAGTAAGGTTAGATCAAGTGGAGGACAAGTTGTCTCTTGTTGCTGTAGCAACAGATGAGAGACAAGAGCTAGTGCTTCTTCTACAAACTTGAAGAACTGTATTTTTCTTCTCTGGCCCATTTCTGTTGTTGGGTTATGAAGACAGGTATTTCCAAATCACACCTTCATCACTATGTGAGATAGACGATTTCTCTCAAATTTGGAAGTTCTTGTGTTACAGTAGAGGAATAGATATCCAAATAACCAAATCAAAAATGTTAAAGAGAATGCAATATATACCCCCCCCCCCCAAAAAAAAAAAAAAAAAGAAAAAAACAGAAAAAAATCAATTGGGGTATGCATAGGAAAGCAGCGATGTATTATTAAAACTCTGGTAGAAGGTTATGGTGTAGTTGAGGTGTAACATTGTTAACATAAGATTGGTGATACACTGTAAAATATAATAAGTTGACTTTACTTAAAAAATATGCAAACTTGCTGCCTCACAAAAAGTAATATATGTTAACTTCATAATCACATTGGATTTACTTAATTATAGTGAGTGTGCAGTACTTGAATTAACCTAAATAATTGGATTATAATAACTTGTTTATTTTGAGTTTGCAGTACTTAAATTATCCTAAATAATTAGATTATAGTACCTTGTTTATTTTGAGTTTGCAGTACTCAAATTATCTTAAATAATTGGATTATAGTAACTTGCTTATTATGAGTTTGCAGTACTCAAATTATCTTAAATAATTTGATTAGAGTAACTTGTTTATTTTGAGTATGGAGTACTCAAATTAACTTGAATGAATTAGATTACAGTAATTTATTTATTGTGAGCTTCCAGTACTCAAGTGATAGCTTAATTCGCTTTAGTGTTGCTCATTCATCATATTCAGGTCAACTTCATGTAATATAACTTTGTGAGAGCCACACTTGGCCACTGTACTCAGGTTCAACTCAAGGAGCAAGGGAAGAATTAGTGTAAAAAGTAAACACATGGGCCTGGTTTTGGTGTTGACGAGGCTAGTTTAGCTAGTTGGCTGAGGTCATAAAAATAAAGTGTTTTGCTTCTCAAAACAATATGTGTTCAAGAGTGAAACATTTGCATCACAAAATGATTGTCCATGAAAAAGTCTGACCTCACAATCGCTTGGCACTATTTTCTCTCTCTTAGAATGGGCAGAGAGAGAGAGAGAGAGAGAAAGAGCGAGAGAGAAAGAGAGAGAGAAGTGGTCCCACAACTGTCTCTCACGGCTACAGCTGTGGGTCCAACTTCAGCTTGGACCACTTCTCTCTCTCTCTCTGCCCGTTCCATCTCCATCTGATGAAGTTTGCCATCTGTTTATTCAGGTTCATAAAGGTATCCCTGGCTCTGTGCTAAAAGTTTCTTGACCTAAAAGAATTACAACAGCACATGTTAATTTCATTTAAAAAAAACACAGTGAACAGAGAACACTTAATGGATTAACTCAGTGGAATTAAAATTTATTTGAAAATGCTCAACAACGCATTTAATAAAAGACATTGGCTCTTGACAGGCTGAAGAGTGTTTTGTTAATGCTCAGTATAAAAGTGAACAATCAATAGTTTGATTACAAACCTACTTAACATTCTTTTATGAATTTTTGTTTATCAAACTATTCAATCCAGGTGTGCCTTGCTGCAACAGCCAACAGATGTAACAACAGATAAAACAGAAAACGACAACTTCTCAGCTGAACAAGTCAGTTTTGAGTCTCCACTACATTTTTTGAATAAACATTAGCTCAAACAATTAAACTAAAAAATAATTACTGACCTAGAAACATGTTCCAGTTTTAGACAAGAAAAAATATCAAAGAAATAGCCTCTCAACAAAAATGCACAACAAATAAAAAAAATGATGTTCCTGAAATAATTGCAAGAGAGGATATTATTATTAAGAACAAAACCCTTTCAGAGAATCTTTCTGAACTAGTCATTTTTAGTTCTGTATCTTAGGGTTATGTTGGGTACCTATGCGTTTTGAAGAGCAAAGTAACAACCTGAAGCATAATGACAAATGCACATTAACAACGAATATTTCCTGTTCTTCCTCTCTTCAAAATAAGAGTCCTGGATGTGTTGGCATTACTTGTACAAAAGCGCATACATTTAAAAAGCACATACATTTATTAAAAAAAAAAAGGTTACAATTCTTTCTTGGTATGAGACACAGGAAACTATTGATATTGCTAAAACAATAATATTGGTGTGTCAACACTGTGTAGGCATTTTAAATTATTGGGATTATTATCTTGCAGGAGCTATAAGTGAAGTGAGATGTCTGTGTAGTGTGGACATACTAATATTGCTGATATTTCCGTGTCTGCTATTGAGAATGAAATATAATCTTTTTGTCAAGTTGCTCACACCAAATGGGTTTGGGTAAATTAAAGTAAATTTTCTTTTATACAGGTAATACTGGGACATCTGGGACTCTATTTTGAAGAGGGGAAAAGGTTTTTGCCCTGTATCAACTTAACTACCACAGTAGTTTGTTTTTAAAACTAAGCAGTTTTGGAGAGAGTGTTTTGTTTCCCAATCCAAGCATGACTGCTTGGATGAATCTAAGTGTGTTCGCCATGCATTTTGGGTAATCTAAGTGAAGAGCATACATAAGCCCAAACATGAGGCACACTGCCTGGAGAAAGTCTCTAACATTGTCCATGACGGTACTTCCCTCAAGTATGATGGCAGTGGAGATGAGCTGGAGGTGCACTGCATTTAGACCCTGCTGCTGATCATCTTCGTTGACCACGGTCAGCACCCCAACTGTCACTGAGGCCAGTGCTTCTTCCTTCACTGTATCCTGCAGAAGAAGCACACACAACTACCTTTTGAATCTGGACTTCTTTTGGGAAATTCTGTAGACTGAAAGTGTGAGATTGGGGAATTCACATCCTTAATTTAATTACATTATGTACTAATTTAGGGATTCTGATCATTTATGAGTGAGATTAGAATCCACCTGATTCCGATCAACTGAAAATAACTGTATTTTAAATATTTGACAACACTATCAAACGTATCAAATATGATTTGTCAGTGACTTGAGATCAATCTGTTTCTTTCTTCTTTTCAATGAAGAAATAATTTCAGCATTAAGCACTTGTTTAAAAAAAAAGTTTAATTTTTTTTCTAAACAGTCACAAATTAAAATGTACAATTAATTATTTTAATCACATATTAAAATCTGCAATTAATTATTTTAACATTGACAAACTAAAATGTGCAATCAATTATTTTTAAATGAAATGACAGATTTTTTTGAATAGTGAAATTGAAATATACAATGAATTTTTTAGTCACAAACCAAAAATGTGCTTTGAATTATTTTTTTTTTAACCGTCATAAATAAAGATGTACAATTAATTATTTTTTAACAGTCAAGTCGAAGTGTGCAATGAACAGTCACAAACTGCCATGTACAATGATTTATTTTAAATAGTCCAAAATTGGAATAAATTAACTTGATCCGTTTAACCATGGAATTAGTTTTATCATAATCCCACTGTAGTAACATTAATGTATTTCTGTTACCCAAACCCATGGAACTAATACAAATATTGAATGATTATTCAATGTATGAAGCATTAGGTGAATACCTTCAATTGTTGAGAGCGGGGTAAGTGTGGACAGTTGACCATCTGCTTCAGCCTGAATGGAGGACAGTGAAAAAATACACAATTAAGGCAACAATTTCAAAATATAGACACATAAATCAACACACCAGGTTGTTATACCACTCTTGTTAACTGTATTCCTATATTGAGCTTTAAATTCAGTGGTAAAGGAAAAATCTTTTAGAAAATACAGAGATAAGGACCCCCACCCTCTAACAAACCCTCGTTACATTGGCTACACATTAGGGTTGGGTGGTATTACGGTAATACCGTATACTTCCGGTATTTAAAAATAGCAGCAGTATCAGTTTCAATACCGTCATAAAAAATGCAATGAATGATTTTCTCCGTTTGCAGCTGATGTCGGCTTGACTCGTCCTGTTAAGGTACTGACGATGAAAAGAACACTTACTGAGTTTGCTGCTTCATAATAAAAGCTTTTAATTAAACTAATAATGTTGGACTTTTATGTTGAAGAATTTATAGGAAGTGAAACGTCCAGCATCAGACACTTTACTATAAAGCGCGTTTCAGCAAACACACACCTCGGCAGCATTGAGACGTGAATCACTGCCGTGCGGGCCTGACTAGCCGAGTTAAAACTACAGTGAAAAGCAAGAAATACACAAATAAATAACAACTGTAGTTGAGCCAACTTTATATTGAAGCACTGAACTGCTGTTTCGAAGTAGACTCGCCTTTTTTTTTTCAGGCGTGTCAACGCTGGGAATAGGACAGCGGCGTAAAGCCCCCGTGGCGGCGCGCCTGGGGTACATAATGGGGGGTGGCTGTTTTGACGCGCGGTGTCCGCCGGCGGTGTGTGTTCGCCTTACTAGTCGCGGGAATACGGTATACCCCGGTAAAATGTGAGGGAAATTTGACGGTATCAAAATTTGGATACCGCCCAAGCCTACTACACATACACAGCTGAGGGGCAGAGGCCTGGTCGACCGGCACGGAGAAATGAGCCTGGTATGAGTTGAAGCGCTACAGCTAGTGTTATTTTCGAGGACGAGCCGCTTTGCAGCGCTTCGGCATGAACCCGAGTCGTGTCGGCTGAAATTAACTTCCCTGTGTGGGTCGGAACACCGAGGTCCCGGTACCAAAGCTCCGCCACACACACAAAACGCCAAAAGGCCGACCTTCTCTCCCAAACTTGCGTGTGTGTTTGGTGGGGTCAGCAACAGGATCGCTCCTGTTGCCGACCCCCCCAAACACACACGCGCCTGTGTGAACGCCAATTTGCGTAAAAGTTTGAACGCCAATTTGCGTAAAAGTTTGTTTTTTTCTCCCCGACTAAAAGGAACTTTTATTTTGAGAAAATGTTCCAAGAGGGGTCACTAAAAGGTGGGGACACTCTAGCTTCTCTGCCCCCTCCTGCCCCCGCTTTCCTCATTAACAAAAAAAAACTAAACAAACAACAACAACAAAAAAAACCACTTTGAAGCGGCCACCTGAGAAACCAGCGAAGAAGCTAAGGAACTAGCGGCTTACTCCCAGGTACAGGGCAGAGCAGTTTCTCCGAGATTATTATGTGTCTGGCGATTCAAACGTTTTGCCAGCACACGATTGAATGGACACGAAAATATACGTGCGAGGATCACTTCCATCCATCCATTAGCTCCCGCTTGGTCCGGAGTCAGGTCGCGGGGACAGCAGCTTCAGCAGAGAGGCCCAGACCTCCCTCCCCCCGACCGCTTCCAAAAGGCCGGCTGAGAGATATAGGGTCCGATCTTACACCTCCCGCTAGCTGCTACCCACTACTCACTATCCTCTACCCGCAAATTGCTGATTTAGGAGCCTCCGCCAACCGCTAATGCAATCTTCCGCTCCCTAAAGCCACCCATTATGCCGACTCCCTTACTCACACTGTAGGCGCGGCAATGGGTCTCTTGCGCTTTCCACAAATTTGGTATCTTGCGATCGCGGGGTCAGGATAGAGGGTAGCAGGTGGTCTGACCACCCGCTACCCTTTATCCTAAATCCGTGAGATACCGGTACCGCAAGATACCGACTTTGTGGAAAGCGCAACCGGTAAACACGCTCCCAGTAAACACGCTCAGGTAGAGCCGCGAGAACCGCCACGAGAGCCGCTGGGAGCGGCTATGCGTCTTGGCGCAGCTGTGAGCACAGCTGCTGCTGAGGATATGTTCAAGATAACTCAAAAAGTTATGGATGGATTTTGATGACATTTTTAGGAGTTGTCAGAAATGTGAAAAGGAAGAACTGGTTTCATTTTGGGTGTGATCCGGAAGAAATCCTGGATTCTGGATCATTTTCAAATTTTCGATAACATTGCGCTCAATGGGGCCGGAAAATTTGTTTCTCAACATCTCCGTTAATTATTGCCCACAACTCATTAAATTTCACTCATGGATTGACAATGGAAACCTCTATCAAATTTCAGAGGCTGATCTGGATCTGATCCAGAAGGCGGATTTTATCGCAATCTGTAAATCGCTGTATGGGAGAACTGTTGTGCTTGGTGGAGGTCTGCGCTCTCTGAGTGCTTTTCTAGTTAAGAAATGCTTTCCTGGAAGCTCACTGGCTCTATTTTTTCTGAGCAGTTTGTTGAAACTTCTTGGAGTACAAAAGAAATGATTAAATCATTTGCTCCACATTAGTTAGAGCTAGTTATGTATATATCAGTGCAGAGGAGGAGGAGGAAGGAAGAGGAGGAAGCTCTACAGCAGAGTCCCAGACCAGCTGCCCATGAGAGCTGCTCCGATCTGGGTGAAAAGACGCTCCATAGCAGTTAGCGGGTAGCGCAACCTGCTCTTAAAGGCAATGGCTACTGACGCACTGATTGGTTTAACAGGTGGAACGCCCTAACCACTCCCATGCATAATGTGTGCATAATATAGTGGTTGGCGCAGGTAATATCACAGGTTTCGGGAGATGGAAAATTGTGTTCTTTGCGGGGGAACACCCCTCCTGCTACCTGCTATTCCTTAATAGCAGCTTTAGGAGATCTAGCGGAAGATCGGGCCCATCATCTCTCCAGCGTGTCCTGGTCTGCCCGTGGTCTTCGAACGAGGATCATTTAATGTGTGGATTTAATGAGTGAAAAGCACAAACTTAAAAAGGCGAGAGTCACTCTCTGAACTAAACACAAAGAGGCTGAGTATTATGTATTTAAACGGTGATGTCTGTAATATCTGGAACACCTAAAGAAAAGAAAACACATGGCAACATATTCATACACACAACCAGTGTTCAGTGCTTTGGATTTCATAGTATTTACATAAACTGTAGTAAATAAATTTTTTTCTGTTATCGGGCACACAGTTTGTCATGACACACCTGAAAAATATCAGTCACGCTGTCTGATTATAGAAGAAATTAAACAAACTAAAACTATTAGTTTCCTACCTTTGAAATATCTTTCTTTTTTGCACTTTAAATGGATTTAACCTTTTGAATAATTTTTTTTCTTAGTTATTTATTACATAAAAAAACTTGATTTTCTTTTTTGTTTGTCAAAAAAACTAGGGATGCACGATAACTGTTTTTTAAAACCGATACCGATAACCAATAACTTTCAGCTCCTAATGGCCGATAACCGATACCGATAACCGATAACACACACATATATACCTAAGATCATTACATCAATACTATGAACAAAATCAAAAATAGTTTTGACTTTTTAAATGAACAGATATTTATTTTTTCCAATGAAAAACTATTGTCAAGCCTCTCCAACATTTTCGTAAAGCTATCAAACAAACCTATTTGATATCTCACATCAACTTAAATAAGGTGCATTACTTACTGATATAAAAAATAAAGGCTCCTTGAACTGATGGAAATACATGCATCAGAATTACAAACTGAAAAAGATTAACATTTAAAGGATTTTGGCTTGTGATTCCATTTAAATTAATACCTTTAATTAAAGTAAATGAGGTTCAGTGTTTTTTATTTTTTAATCTCATGGAAGCTTTAGATGAGAGGAATGAGCGAGAGAAGAGGAAAGGGGAGGAGAGACTCCTGCTGGCTTGTGCATGTTAGCATTAGCTTCCGTTAGCTCACGTTAGCGCGATTTCAAAACTACATGGAAGCGATTGTTGTAGGTGGCCAATCGGGTTTTACGTATTATAGCTTGTGCTTCCCTCCTCGTAGAATTCGCTCAAAGGATTCGTCACAAATAACCACTATCTTCTTCTGAAACTTTAACGAAGTTCCACACCGCCATGTTTGTTGTGATCAGCGCTGTGCTGCAGGCTGCATTGAAGGTGTAACGTAAATTCCGACGTTTCCTTGTTTGCTAGTCGTTATTTCAGCCTTTTCTACTTTTTTCTTTTTTTATGTGTAATGTGGGAGAATACTGCGAATATCGATTCAAGTCCGCAACTACCAAAATTATGACAGAGTTAACTAGTTGTTTTCTGGCATGAGGGGGTATTCTTGATTTTTCTTATTGAGTAATCGTTTTTCTGATTATGCCGACGTCACTTGAACACAACATTTACTGCCAGTTATTCAAGGCTCAGAGGGAGCGAGACACTGCCGTGTTTACAGAAATATACATGTTAACGGGGCTATTCGTCGTGATATCGGACCTATCGGGATGACGTCATAATTTCCTGTTATCGGCCCGATAGTTATCGTGCACCCCTAAAAAAAACTAATGTTTTGTTGGACACAATATGTTTAAAAGTATAAAAACATTAAAGGTTACAGTTATAATTGCATAAATTGTCTATATTTTATTACTTTGTATACTGTCTTGGCATTAAATTTGCATAAAATGCTTAAAACGGAATTCTCAAAAATTAAAAACCGAAAATAAATAAACATTAAAACGGAATTTGAGAAAAAATAAAACGGATTTCATAGGGCCCTAGTTACCCATGCAGTCACTGAGACCAACCATACAGACTTACACAAACCCAGTTTGTCTTTGGAATTTTAGAAGGGAAGAAAACTCATCAGCTGAATGAAAATAGCAAATGAGAACATGTATAAAAATATACTGGGTGAAAAAGTACAATAATTGTAGAATAATCCAATATAGTACAGACAGTTCAGATATTTTCTTTGTTACTGTGCAACCCTGACATCAGCCAAGTAACAGGATAAATGCAACCGTTCAACCAGTCCATTCATGGGCAAATATACCCATCTACTCACATCTGGCCTCTTTTCTCTTGTTCCACACCAGACCATGTTATTTGGACTCTTTTTCTCAGAGAAGCAGGAAGAAAAAGGGTATAAAAATATAATTTTTCTGTTTTGTGGTTTCATGTCTCACCTGCTCAATAAGCCCAAGTACATGACTCTGTAGAGGAGAGTGGTCGTGCTTCTAGCTCTCACTAGACATGAACCCCCTCATCATTACCTGCAGTAATACTGTCACCAAAGTTTCTACTGATTACACTTAAAATTCTCCTGTTTTCTTTTTTTTTTTTTTTTTTTTTAATTTGACTTTATTTTTTTTTGGTGGTTGTGTGCTGAATTACTGTAATTTCATAGCCAAAAGTGCACAGTGCACTGCTGGTTTCCGTGGTCCTCTCAGGAGGTGCTGGTGGGAGCAGGAAAGAGAAGAGCAGAAAGAAAGGGAGAAAAAGGAGAAAGCACCAACCAGCACTGACCTAAATGTGCCTCTCATTAAGATGTCCTGCACACGAGAGGAGACGCATGAGCCAAGAAATGCCTTTTTGCTCCTTTTAAGTCTTCGTTTCTTTCTCTCCCTTCATACATATATGCTCTTGCTGTTGTGTCCCTTTTTTTTTTCCTTTATATCTTTTCTATTTTCTTTGTCTCAGGTTTCACCCACTCACTCCCTCTGTCTTTTTTCTCTCTGTTTTTTCTGATTTATTCTATTTCTTGGCCAAAGAGGCCCACTGTTTATATACGAAAGATATAGCAGGGGGAGGTTTGCATTTAGCCAGGGAGAAAAACAAGGTTATTGCACAATAATAAGTTAATTAATCATGGAAATAAATCCTCCAGAGCTGCATCTGAATGTTTCTATATGCTCTATTTTCTTCTGTCCTTTTTTTTCTCTGTTCTGCAGAAGTGAGGCTGTGACTTTTTTCCATCATACTTGCTGCCTCTCATAATGTTCACCAGTGAAGCCTGGAAAGTGATTTACTGTTAATGTGAATACTAAGGTTGCTTGACCTACTTCAGCATCTGTCGCAAAAAAAAGGAAAAAAAATTGTAAGAAAACAGTAAAATAATCAAGTGGCAACATCGTGGTCCCCCACCATTGAGTCCAATCAACATGAGAAACAGAAAGCAAACAAAGAAAAATATAAAACAAAAAGAGGCTATAGCAATTTTAAGTGCAGCTTGAAATCTCATAAGGTCTCTGCAGACACAGAACGTCCAGACAGGCTATTAACATCAGCGAATGATGCATGCAGCGCGTAGACATAACAGAGTGGGTGGGGGGGTGGAAAACAAAACATGGCTCTGTGAATGGGGAGATGATGGACGTCCCTGGAGTCCAGTACACGAATGTGCACAGTCTGAAGCAGAAATTACGTTCATGGTTTGAAGTTTACAAATTTACCATCTCATTAAGGCAAACAGAGCATCACTGTGTGGATCAGACAGTTGATTTTTCTGTGATGGTGCGTCTCTGTTCGTGGAGATGATCAATTCTTTGTGCTCAGTGAAGTCAGAATCAGAGGCAAGAAGGAGCTTGTTTTTAGAAAAAAAAATCCTCATTTCCTTCCAAAGATTGCCTCAAATTATCATATACCGTATCTTCCGGACTATAAGCCGCTACTTTTGTCCCACGCTTTAAACCATGAGGATTATACAGATGGGACTTTTCTATGAATTTTTCTTCAGCCCTTAGGGGGTGCTCTAGCAGGAAGTGATAAAAAAAAAAAAAAACAAAAACAAACCAAGTAGTTAAAGGCTATTCTGTTTTTGTTCAGTAGCCTATGTTGGCTATGCGTATCTACATTCATTTTGTGAGCATCAATACCTATTATTCTTGGACAAACTGATTAATCCAGGTGAACATGGTGGCTACTCGGACACACCTGGATTTATCAGTTTGTCCAGTCAGTTTGTTGGTTCCCCAGCGGATTTCAGGGTTCTGAGCGGACCCACTGTGGAGGTGAGGTTTTAATCGCAGATGTGGCCTGGATGCAGCGTGGAGCCAGCAGGTCCGCGATCCAGCTCCAAAGCGGATCCGGCACTGAGTGCAAGTGGACCCTGATACGGGTACGTTTTGGGGGTCCGTTCCGGATGTCTTTGCTGTTTGGGGTGGTTTCAGTACACAGGAGGAGGAAAAATAAAGCATCTTTGATTTAATGTACAGGAGGAAAAAATGTGAATAAAACCATATAAATATAAAACAGACTTTTCTGTTTTTTATTTGATCAGCACTTTTACTGCCGTGTTACAGGTTCTGTTCAGAAACAATCAGTTCAGGTATGTGAATAAACACTTATGGTACAAAATCTTTCGATGTTAATATGTTATTTCTTAGCCTGGATACCGGCAGCTTATAGTCCGGTCCGGCTTATATGTGACAGAATATATATATTTTTTAAATTTTATTGGGTGCGGCTTATATTAAGGTGCGCTTCATTGTCCAGAAAATACGGTATATGTGTATATATATATATTTATATATAATATTAGAGGTGTAAATTAGGGGTCTAAAGATAAAACGATTTGAATCGGTTATCGGTCTGTGACGTATGAGATCCGAGTGCATCGGTCAATGGAGAACTAGATCGATAAAAATGCACTACGAACTGTCTGATGTCCCATATTTACGGCCGTGAATCTGTTTTCCTGAGGTCCAGCGACCCAGACCTGCCATTGTTGTGCCAACGGGCGCGTGAACTCTCACAAGACTCGAGTGTTGACGTTTTACCTGTAAGAGTCGTGACGTCAGCTATGTAGCTGAGAGAGCGGCTAGCAACATGTCAGACAACGAGGATGAAATATACAGCGCTTCCCACCACCGGGAAATGTGAACGTACGCTCATCTGCCTCGTCCCCAGCGTGGACATCACTAGGTCCTGCTTCTCATCCCGCTTAGCAATGTAACCTCTGAGTTTCTCCAAGTACACATGAATGAAGAACGTTGGTCTGACGGGAATAATGGAACAATCTGGCAAAAAGACATGTTGAATTTAACATGCTATTTTGTATAACTGCTTACTAAAGTTTTGGATCCATGTATCTTGTTGTCAGTGATGTTTTACTGTTGAAGTTCACCAGTGACTGAATCACTAGTCATTCTGAATTTTTGCCTTTAATAGGCAACTTAATTGTTTCATAACAATTACTTGATATCTAACCTCAGCCTTATGCTCAGTGTATTCTCACATTAGCAGGAATAATTAAACTTTGTGCCATTTTTATCTTTTATTTTCTGTTGAGGGAAAATAAGAATTAGATTTTAAGTATGAGCAGAGTTTTGCAAACCTGTGAAGTGAGGCACACCAGATCGCGAGTTTTGCGTTTCATTATGTAATGTCAATTATCCCCCCAGGTATATTGTAAAGGCTTAAGATAATGTCTGAATTTATGCTCAGTAGGCCTGGTGTACTGTCTCTTGGACATTAAATAAAACAAGAGAATACTATTTTGAAATGAAATTTGTGTTTCTCTCTTTCTTCTCAGTAATAAAGCAAAATAAGTAGTTAGGTAGTTAAATTGTCAATTTTTATTGAATCGAACTGAACCGAACCGTATCGAATCGTACCGAATCGAATCGTTTACTACTTTTTATGAATCGTCCCTGAATCGGATCGTAGCCTGTGAATTGAGATTTGAATTGGATCGTTTTGTGAGTGAAAGATTCACACCCCTAATATATATATATATATATATATATATA
Organism: Hirundichthys speculiger; assembly: GCA_018398805.1. Taxonomy (NCBI): domain Eukaryota; kingdom Metazoa; phylum Chordata; class Actinopteri; order Beloniformes; family Exocoetidae; genus Hirundichthys; species Hirundichthys speculiger. Next base: position 126,346 of record JAGFBZ010000461.1, on the reverse strand, counting down.
TATATATATGATATATATATATATATACAGTACAGGCCAAAAGTTTGGACACACCTTCTCATTCAATTGAATGAGAAGGTGTGTCCAAACTTTTGGCCTGTACTATATATGTACTACTGTATAAGGTAGATTTAGAACAGATAAAAATATATGTGATTAATTTGTGATTAATCATGATTAACTATTGACAGTCATGCGATTAATCTGATTAATTATTTTGAGAAATTGACAGCCCTAATATATATATATATATATATATATATATATATATATATATATATATATATATATATATATATATATATATATCTATATATATATATATATATATATGTATGTACACCGTACCGTACCGACTTCTTCCGCTTATCCGAGGTCGGGTCGCGGGGGCATCAGCCGGAGTAAGGAAGCCCAGACCCCCCTCTCCCCGGCCACTTCTTCTAGCTCCTCTGGGGGGATCCCGAGGCGTTCCCAGGCCAGCCGAGAGACATAGTCCCTCCAGCGTGTCCTGGGTCTTCCCCGGGGTCTCTTCCCAGTGGGATGTGCCCGGAACACCTCACCAGGTAGGCGTTCAGGAGGCATCCTATCCAGATGCCCGAGCCACCTCATCTGGCTCCTCTCGATGCAGAGGAGCAGCGGTTCTACTCTGAGCCCCTCCCGGATGACCGAGCTTCTCACCCTATCTCTAAGGGAGAGCCCGGCCACCCTGCGAAGGAAGCTCATTTCAGCCGCTTGTATCCGCGATCTTGTTCTTTCGGTCACTACCCAAAGCTCATGACCATAGGTGAGGGTGGGAACGTAGATCGACCAGTAAATCGAGAGCTTCGCCTTCCGACTCAGCTCTCTCTTCACCACAACAGACCGGCGCAGCACCCGCATCACTGCAGATGCCGCACCGATCCGTCTGTTGATCTCCCGCTCCATCCTTCCCTCACTCGTGAACAAGATCCCGAGATACTTAAACTCCTCCAAGTGGAGGAGTTTAGGTATAAATACATATATATATATATATATATATATATATATATATATATATATATATATATATATATATATTCAATTCAATTCAATTTCAATTCAATTTTATTATATAGCGTCTGTTACAATGACAATTGTCTCTAGGCGCTTTACAGAGACCCAGAGCATGACCCCTGAGCAAATATCATCAACTAAGATTATATGATTAAATCCAATCAATGATAATGGCAGGTAAAAAACTCCCACGTAGGGAGAAAAAAAACCTTTATACCAAACAGTGGCAAGGAAAAACAGTGGCAAGGAGGACAGAAAGAGGATGTAGGACAGAGAGAGGAGAGCACAGAAAAAGTAAAAAATAATAATAAAGAAGTAGTGGAATTGTTGTAGGGTGAATGCAAGCGAGCTATGGAGGGCCCTTGGGCGTGTGGTCAGCGTAATGAGCCATGATAGGCTCTTGAGTATCAGTAATGTGCGGGTGGGGTGTAGGTGAGGTGTGTGAGAGAAGGGGGAGGAGGGGGGAGGAGGAGGGGGTTTTTGGGTTTTAAGAAAAGAGAAGGGTAGGATTTCAAGGAAAAGGATGCAATATATAAACATAAACAGATGGAGGCAGCAGCACTGGGATGAGATGGCCAGAGGACCAGGTCGCCGATCACCACGCCAGTCGGTACCCAAACACAAGTGGAGGAGAACCCCGGGATGGACAGTGGATGGAACTGCAAGTCAGCGTGAAACCCAGGAAACTCTGGCCTGCAAATACACAAAGAGAAAAGGGGGCAGAAACAGCACAACAAACACAGGAAAGCAAAGAAAATGGAGCACAGTTTCAGTAGCAGGGTGCTCCCAAATAATTATAAATGAGCTGGAGGAGGAGGAAGGGAGGAAGAAAGGGAAGAAAAGGAGAAGAGCAGTGGAGACACCACTCAGCAGATCATGTTGGTGTCCCCCTGCAGCGTAGGCCTATAGCAGCATAACTATGACGAAGCTGTGATTAAGACGAGCTACTCTAGTCTTACTACTACAACTATAGTTATAACTATTAGCCCCTACACACTATAGTTAAGACTAATTGTAGGCTTTACTGAACAGAAATGTTTTCAATTTAGTTTTAAAAATGGAGATAGTATCAGCCTCCTTAACCCAAACTGGTAGCTGGTTCCATAAAAAAGGTGCCTGGTAGCAGAAGGCCCGTCCTCCAAACCTACTTTTAGATATTCTAGGAACGACGAGTAATCCTGCACTCTGAGAGCGGAGAGCTCTATTAGGAGCATAACATGCTATCAAGTCTTGTAAATAGCGCGGAGCTAGGCCATTAAGGGCCTTATATGCGAGAAGCAGAATTTTAAACTCAATTCTAAATTTCACGGGAAGCCAATGGAGGGAGGCTAACACGGGAGAGATGTGATCTCGCTTGCGGATTCCTGTCAGCACCCTCGCTGCTGCGTTCTGGATCAATTGAAGGCTATTTAGCGAGCTTTTCGGACATCCTGCTAACAGCGCATTACAGTAATCCAGTCTAGAGCTAACAAACGCGTGGATTAATTTTTCGGCATCACCCTGGGAGAGGATGCTCCTAATTTTGGCAATATTTCGGAGATGAAAAAAGGCAGTCTTGCAAACCTGATTAATATGCTGCTTAAATGACATATCCTGATCAAAAATAACTCCAAGGTTTTTCGCAACTGTGCTGGAAGCCAGCGTAAATCCAGTCAATCCATTCCTCAGGTGTTTGGGACCAAAGACAATAACCTCTGTTTTATCCGAGTTTAGAAGCAAAAAGTTAGAGGACATCCAGGACTTAATATCATTAAGACACCCTTGAAGTTTAGCCAAAGGTTTTGTTTCCTCTGGTTTCATAGATAAGTACAGCTGCGTATCATCAGCGTAGCAATGAAAGTTTATGCCATGGCTCTGGATAATTTTTCCCAAGGGCAGCATGTATAAAGTGAAAAGGATTGGTCCCAGAACCCTGTGGGACGCCATAGCAGACCCTAGTCCGTGTAGAAGAAACGTCATTAACATGGACGAACTGGAACCTGTCAGATAGGTATGACTTAAACCAGCCTAATGCTGTCCCTTTAATTCCAACAGTGTGCTCTAATCTGTACAGCAAAAGGCCATGATCAACAGTATCAAAAGCAGCACTGAGGTCCAGCAGAACAAGGACAGAAACTAATCCATTGTCTGAGGCCATGAGGAGGTCTCTGAGGCCATGAGGCCTCAGAGACCTCCTCATCCAACATATATATATATATATTCCTTTTACTTCCAATTAATTTACTCAATTCATTCTCTTTACTTGATGTATTAGTTGTTATGTAGCTAAAAAAAATAGTGATATAAAAAAAACTTAATCAGGTTTACAAGCTTGAACTTGATGTTTTTCAGTTAATTTTCGAGGAAGACCGAAACAGCAGTGATTATAAAACACTCTCTGTTGCCCTTTTGTTGCCCTCAATAGTTCAACTCAATCAGGACAGGAATTTAAATGAGAAAAACTTCTTGACATTCATATTCAAATCAGTGTGGACATTTTCATCTTCCTAACCCAAACCTTTCATCTTCTACTACTCATCCTTTCAAATGTGAAACTCTAGAAAGAACAAGAATATAAGTCTGTCGACTCTAGCGCGACTGTCACGTGATCTGGAAACCTTCGACTGCAGTCCCGATCCCTCCCGAACCCACGCCAAAGCGGCTTCAAAACCGGATCATGGCATTTCCCACATTCAGTGGAACTCCAACTTGACAATCATCAAAGTTATGACTACTAATTTTGCCGGAAATGTAAATGTTGGTTATGAATATCAAAAACTATTCGTGAGACGTTTCACTTCAACATAAAATGCAACATTTCTGGAGCCGTTAAGGGAATAGCGACCAATTCTGGCTTCATCTTCTGTTGACCATGGGTTTGTTCAGAAGACATAATTGAGGTGGTTCAGTCTGAACCAAGGACACTGAGAGGTTTTGCAATCAGTAGAATCTTGCCTTTGCCTTGATAAAGTCACTCCAATCAAACAGTATATTTTTATAGAAAGAAAAAGAAAATCAGGGGAATTCATTTCATCTGCTTGTATTAGAAAAAAATTGTCATTCATAGATAATTACATTAAATCCATTCTAAGTTAATTTTGGTTTGTCAAATCATTTGGTGGTTTTAGGAATGATTTGTCATGGCAAACTGGTTAATATTATTAGGATATGTAAGTATCCATGTTACATATTAGAGATAAGCGATGCACGCTAATTAAGAAATGGCTGATTACTGAGATATTTATGGCCAAGTTGAGCCTTAACTAACCAGGAAAATTGTTGGTAGGTTTGCTAAAAAGAAAAGTGAAAGCCCCTGTTTGACTGCCAAAGAAACTTCAGGAAGAATAAATAGAGTGTGAAGTGGTACTCCAGTAATCTACCTATGCAAATGTGACCTTCCTGGAAGATCTGTCACTACAAAACCTTTTCTCTATCCACACCAAAAAGTTTCAGAAGTTTGCAAATGAACACCAGAACAAGTCTGACTCATTTTTGAAATAATTCAGATGAATTGATGAAGTCTTTCAGAACTTTTTGGTTCTGGAAAATAAAGTTAGAATGCAGAAAGAATGATTAGTTGGACTAACATCTATAATTATGTTGAGTGTGGGGGGCTAGTGATTGTACCTGGATTGGAATTGCAGGAAGTAGCATGGGAGATACTTGACTTTTTTTTGGCTCTTCTGGTACATATTTTCTTAAAAAAATGGATTGTACTTATATAGCGCTTTGTAGACGCCGTCACGGTGCTGACAAAGTGCTTTACATGGGCCTTTCATTCACCCATTCACACACACGCACACACACGTATTTTTGACACTTAAACACACATTATTAAATGGTTATAACCACTTTAACAGCTTTATAGACACGACTTAAAAGTGGAACAAATAATCAGTGAACTATGACATATTCTGAACCCTGAAAAACTTCAAATAAATGGTTCCAGTCCAAGAGGAATTTAGCACCCCTCTGAATCCCTATTTAAACCTCTGCAGTGACTCATTTACAAATGAAAGTAGGAAGCCTGGCCTGTGCGTTCAGTCTTGAGAAACAGCAGGAATGGATTTTAAACTGTGCCGATCTTCAGAGCTCGTATTTTATGCTTTCTCACTGTATTCTCAGATGGAGGTCAGCGCTGGATCAAGCTCTAGCTGTATACTGGCCTATAAAGATCAGACTCTTTGTGGAAAATCTTAGTTGCATTGAAGATTTGATAAAGAGAATATCTTTTACATTAGAAGTTATGATCCCCGTTGGTATTGTCCTTTCCTCCTCAGTTACCTTTTATTTTATTAAGAGGCTTCAGCTAATACTGACTAATCTCATACAATCCTCAAGTGTTCCCAACAAAGACATTTCTACAGCAGTACCAAAGTCCTGGAGACTCGTGCCTCCATTTATGAGACGAGAGCAGAATGAATTTGTGCGCAAATTAAAGATTGAAATTTACACGTTTGTGCATTCATGAAAATGTCATTATTTCAGAACTAACTAGCTCTGACAAAGATATGCTCCTACCTGTGATCATGAGAGCAGTTTGTGTAAATAAAGAATACGCATCACTGTTGCTTGTCATTATCAGACCTGACAATGATGACCTGACTGCTGGTCCCTGTCACACCCATATAGAGAAAAATAAAATGGTTTTGTCTTTTTTTTTTTCTTCTCTTTTTTCTTCTTTCTCTTTTTTTTAAATGTGCGCCATATCCACAGGTAGGATGAGGCTGCACCTTTACACCTCCAGAGATGATTGTCTCTGGGTGGAGGGCTTATGCTAATTAATGAGCAGCAGAAGCAAACCGTGACTAAATAAGGAGGTGATTTATGTGCAAATCTGCTCACAGATTTACAAAGATTTCATGAATGAGGCCCATGACACATTTTCTCAGAAGAAAGAAATCTTTTGGAAATGTCCAACTTCCAACTGGAACAAATCCAACCAAACTCCATTTGTATAGGGACTGAAGGGCCCCTAGCAACAGACCCAGTATCTCATACTACCAGAGCACCCCCCCACACCCCCACAGAATACCTTGAGGGACACAGCCGAATGCCTTCGAGTCTGCAAAGCATATGTGCCCTGGTTAGACAAACTCCCATGCCCCCCCTCTCGGACTCCAGTGAGCTTATTCAGTGAGCTTATGGCCAAGAAGGAGTTCCTCCTAAATCTGTGGTTTTACGATCAACCATGTTCTTCACCAGCACCCCTGCAACTCACAGAGGCAAAGGACTGTCCCTGAAAGATGCAATTCAACACACAGATTTTCAGTCTTGAATAACTACAGATAGATTTGAGGCACTGGGGCAACCCAACTATCGGGGAATATGACATGTAAGAGGGCAGGACTCCCATTCCTGCGGGCCAGTTATTCCAGTTTGAAGCAGACAGGATCGCCACTGGACTCCCAGTCATTGTTGATCTGCTGTTGATAGCCTTGAGTTTCCTGTGATGTTCTTCCCTGTTTCGTCCTCACTTTCATGCTAAATAAGTGCCGCCCAAATCACTGGACTTCACATAGTCGCCTTCAAAACCAGAAGTTTATGAATCTCGCAAACCCTCCAAATGCAGCGGAGTACCTGAATACAGTACTCTGAGTAATCTGTCAATTTCTCACATTTAATTTGCTAAACAAGCTCTTTATTTTGAAATGATTTTGAAGGATTGACATTTATGGTGCTCTGCTCATGTTATATAATAGGTAGGCTTTTCAGCTGAGATGAAACACTAAAGCTACGAGTTATGTCAGTTTTCACTGAGGCAACTAAGTCCAGAAGTATTTTGCTGAAGTATTTTGTGCTGCTGAAGAGCCAGACTGGAGGCTAAGCTGTGGGAGAGCTTAGCCTCCAGTCTGGAAGGACACTTATTTCCCAATATATTATACATACATTGGAATGACTCACTTCTGTCCCGCTACATCACCTTTAAGAAATGCGTCTAAACTACTTTTTTCCATGGTGCCCCGATTGTTTAGTTTAACAAAAATCATGCAAATAATGTTTAAAAGTCTGAGAAAAATCTGCACCTTTAGACTAAATGGGTGTTGCAAGGTGCTACAAACTTCTTAGATTACTCCAGTCAATAGTTCATCGTATTTGTTGCTTCTTCAGAGTTAGGATGGTGTTATAACTGCTTTTCATTTTGCCTTGAGAGATGCATCACGCTGAGGTTCTACAGTACAAGATGAGCCACAGAAAAAGTGGACTAGCCTATGTATATACTATATATGTATATACACACACTTTCATCATCATCTTTGTTCACTGTTATTTAAATAGCTTTTCGTTTCATTTGGTAGCTAAATATGAAATAAAGATATTGGTTTCTGAATGGGTTGCTGAATATGCAGGATGCAATTTGTTCTCAGCGAAACACAACAATTTGAAACTGCTGCAAAAAGAAGTAGATCAAGCAAATTATAAGGCCACCTGACTGCTAATTTATGTGTTGCACAAGTTCTTTATATTGAAATGTACTGGTTTATTTGTAGTTTTGTACTTTGTTGTATTTTATGTTGTGTGCTTTTATGTTTTATGGTAATGTAATGTCCTACAGTAACCGTCACCTACTTCCGGTGCAATGATAAATTCTGTTCTATTCTATCTCATCTATACAATAATTTTATCATCAGATTTAATTTTAACTCTTCTGCCATACTGTGGAAGAGTGAACTTCTTTCCATTATTTTTCCAGTCTAGAGGTGTCACAAGAAATGTTGTTGGAATCTCAAGATTATTTTTGTGTACAAAGGAAGAAAACCCAAGGTTGTTGCTTTTTGTTCTTATTATTTTAGTTATTTTTAAATGTTTTTCCCTGGATTTAATTTACTGTTCAACCCTCAAAGAACCTTGAGATCCTTTAGCCTGTTTTAGATTTAAATGGAACCATAACAAGAGTTAAGAGATGAAGGTGTCTCATTGGGGAAGTGAAGCAGATCAGGAGTCAAGCTGCTCCCATGATCCTTTACACGCTGAAAATATCACGTCACATAACTTGTGTAAAGAAGAAGGAAATGGGGGGGAGAAAAAACTAATTCCAGTTCTTTATCCTCCTGAGCCATCATGATAACATTTGTCTTTGAATTCCTTCCTGAATGAGTTTTGCACCAGTTTTAAATGCCGTTAGTTTTTTGATTGTTTGTCAGATGGAAAGTTGAATGATCTGAGTCCATCAAGTCGATCTGGGTTCTGTGATGTACTGCATGTGATGCAGTTGAATGGCGTGTCTATCACAGCATGAGACAGCATCAGGCCCTGAATATTCACACATTAACATGCATCCAAACAAGCTGAAATCAGAGCACTCGCAGCTGGTGACTCATAAAGGATCTGACAGCAGCTTGTTGGATAATGAAGTGTTTTTTGTTCATGCCCAGCCAGTGGATTTTCATGTCGTGTGAGGGAGCTTTTAGAACTGAAATTGAAATTAAACAAATTCTGCCTACTGTCAAGCCAATAATGTAAAGCCAAACAACAAACAACAAATAAACAAAAAGAAACCAATTTTTTTCTCTCACAAAATTCAACTGTCAGATGCAAATGCTGTTGTTATATCACGGGTTGGTGATGCGTTTCTATTAAAATATCAAATAAAAGACACTGCTGCTGATATGTAAAGTTTTGATTATTCTTTAAAAAAAAATAAACAAAAAAAAAGGAAATAATCTATGCCTCATCAAGATGGCGCCGCGGACGGCTGCCTCGGTGTGTTGGTGCGCGTTGTTTTGTTTTGCTTTGTGCTTTTGTGCTTTGTGATGGTACCCGGTGCTCCTTCACCAGAGAAGAGCTTATGAACATCAGGGCAACAACTCCAGAGGATTTAATTCCTAGTTTTCTGCTCCCAACTCGGGAAATTTTGGACATTCTGGTCAAAGGTGCTCTCACCTTTACGCCGGAGGAGAGAAAAGCTAGCCGGCGAACTCGTGCGCCTTCACCAGCGCGACACCGTACAGCACTTCCGGGAATATTTCTCTCTAACGTGCGCTCACTGCCCAACAAAGTGGAAGAACTGCAACTGCTGTTGGGCAAAAACAGGGACTTTTCTTCATCGGCGGTTTTGTGCTTCACGGAGTCGTGGCTGGGTGGATTAATACCGGACTCTGCACTGCAGCTGGCTGGCTTCCAACTCTACCGCGCAGACAGAAACACAGACGATGCAACGATGTAACAGCGATCCAGCAGCACTGTTCTCCTGACCTGGAATCTTTCTTCATCAACTGTAAGCCGTTTTATTCTCCCCGGGAGTTTGCTTCATTCATTCTGGTCGGTGTCTACATCCCGCCACAGAACGACGCACAGAACAGACAGCGTACACTCGCCGACCAGATACTGTGTGTGGAGCGGGCCAACCCGGACTCTTTAGTTATTGTCCTTGGAGACTTTAACAAAGGTAACCTCACTCATGAACTCCCTAAATACAGACAGCTTGTTAAATGCCCAACCAGAGAGGAGAAAATTCTGGATCAGTGTTACACCACAATCAGAGATGCTTATCACACCGTCCCCCGGGCTACACTGGGTCACTCTGACCATGTCATGCTCCACCTGATTCCTGCCTACAGGCAGAAACTAAAGCTCTGCAAACCTGTAGTGCGGACCTCAAAGAAGTGGACCAGTGAAGCAGTGGAGGATCTCCAGGCATGTTTGGACTCTACTGACTGGGATGTTTTCAGGACTGCTACCAAAAATCTGGATCAGTACACAGAGGCTGTGACGTCATACATCAGCTTCTGTGAAGACTGTTGTGTCCCATCATGCACCAGGGTGAGTTACAACAACGACAAACCCTGGTTCACAGCCAAACTCAGACAGCTAAGGTTGGCAAAGGAAGAGGCCTTCAGGAGTGGGGACAAAGACAGATTCAGAGAGGCAAAGTACAAGTTTAGCGAGGCGGTGAGAGAAGATAAACGACTGTACTCTGAGAAGCTCCAACACCAGTTCTCAGCTAACAACTCTGCATCTGTCTGGAAAGGGCTTAGGCAGATCACTAACTACAAGCCTAAAGCCCCCCCACTCCATCAATGATCGACGCCTACCCAACGACCTGAACCAGTTCTACTGTCATTTTGAAAGACAAAGGGACAGTCCTGCACAACCCCTCCCAACAGCTCCAGCTCCAGTCATCTCCACAAACGCCTGCCTTAATGGCCCCACCTCCCCACCCTCCCCAGTGACGACTCTTTCCATCCATGAGAGGGACGTCAACAAACTCTTTAGGAGACAGAACCCCGGAAAAGCAGCTGGACCGGATTCTAACTCCCCATCCGCCCTGAAGCACTGTGGTGATCAGCTGTCTCAAGTGTTCACAGACATTTTTAACACCTCACTGGAGACCTGTCACGTGCCAGCCTGCTTCAAGACCTCTACCATCATCCCTGTCCCCAAGAAGCCAAGGACCACAGGACTTAATGACTTCAGACCCGTCGCCCTGACCTCTGTGGTCATGAAGACCTTTGAGCGCCTTGTGCTTTCACACCTCAAAGCCATCACTGACCCTCTCCTGGACCCTCTGCAGTTCATCTACAGAGCCAACAGGTCTGTAGACGATGCTGTCCACCTGGCCCTCCACTTCATCCTCCACCACCTGGACTCCTCAGGAACCTACGCCAGGATCCTGTTTGTGGATTTCAGCTCTGCTTTTAACACCATCATCCCTACTCTGCTACAGGAGAAACTCTCCCAGCTGAGCGTACCTGACTCCACCTGCAGGTGGATCACAGACTTCCTGTCTGACAGGAAACAGTATGCGAAGCTGGGAAAACACATCTGGAACCCACAGACCATCAGCACTGGATCCCCCCAGGGCTGTTCTTTCTCCTCTGCTCTTCTCTCTGTACACTAACAGCTGCACCTCCAGTCACCAGTCCGTCAAGCTCCTGAAGTTTGCAGAGGACACCACCCTCATCGGACTCATCTCTGATGGTGACGAGTCCGCCTACAGGTGGGAGGTTGACCACTTGGTGACCTGGTGCAGCCAGAACAGCCTTGAGCTCAACGCTCTAAAGACAGTGGAGATGGTTGTGGACTATAGGAAGAACTCAGCCCCACCTGCCCCAATCACCCTCTGTGACTCCACTATTGACACTGGAGTCTTTCTGCTTCCTGGGAACTGTCATCTCCCAGGACCTTCAGTGGGAGCTGAACATCAGCTCCCTCATCCAGAAAGCACAGCAGAGGATGTTCTTCCTGAGGCAGCTGCAGAAATTCAGTCTGCTGAAGACAATGATGGTGCAGTTCTACACAGCCATCATTGAGTCCATCCTCACCTCCTCCATCACCATCTGGTCTGCTGCTGCCACCGCCAAGGACAAGAGCAGGCTGCAGCATGTCATTCAGTCAGCTGAGAAGGTGATTGGCTGCAATCTCCCATCTCTTCAGGATCTGGACTCCTCCAGGACCCTGAGGCCTGCAGGCAAGATTGTGGCTGACCCCTCCCACCCCGGACACCAACTCTTTGAGTCACTCCCCTCTGGCAGGAGGCTGCGGACCATCAAGACCAAAACCTCACGCCACAAGAACAGTTTTTTCCCGTCTGCTATCAGCCTTATCAATAAGACCTGGAACCCCCCGACACCCCCCACTCTCCACCTCTGACTCTGACACTGCTGTCACATTGACAGAACTCAGAACACTATGCGTTACATTAACGCTCAGTCTGGACAACCTGTTCATTTGCACATTTTCATGGCACATCACTCTTGGTCACTCTGCTCTTAATGCAAAAAACAGTTTGTGTATATATATATATTTATATTGTAATATTTTTAGTTTACATTGTTTGTTATATTTTTCCTTAATTGCATGCACCATCATCACCACAACAAATTCCTCGTATGTGTAAAATCGTACTTGGCAATAAAGTTGATTCTGATTCTGATTCTGATTCTGGTATCTGAGGTGTAAATAAAAAATTGACATTTACAAAGAAACATTGCAGGTTTTATGAGAAAAATTAGAACTCAGAATTTCTTGAAAATACAGCACAAAGCCTAAACAGAGGATCTTCACAAGCAGAATGAAGCAGAAGAAAAAAAAAACTTCATGTCAAATCACATATGACGTGAAGAAGGACATTTGATTTATGAACACTGCATGTGAAGAGCTGTTCATGTTTTCTTTTGTTTAAATTGACATACAATTATGTATTCAGACGAAAACATAAAGTTGTGATTCACATTTGTTTTAAATCTGGGTGCACATTCAAACTTTAATACCAGTTTTTAAAAAAGTTATCGGATGTTTCATTTCATGGAAATGGAGAAAAAAAATGGAAAATGAAAATGATAAAATCCAAGGAAAAATTGGAAAATCACTTACATGCTTTCATCTTAGTGGCTAGAATTAGTTGATCAAGCAAGACTAAACTATATTAATTCATTATTATGTATATTATAATAATAATTATAATATATATATTATAATATGTAATTATATTAACTAAATTATGACTAAAACTTATTTCAATTTGATTAAAAAGACTAGGCATTGACTGGTACCGCTCCTTCCCTGAATTTAAACCAATCAACTAGAGGTCTACGCTGACTTGCCAGATAGTGTTTCTTCAGACATGGAAGAACACTATCGAGCCCCCCCCCCTCTCCTTTCATAGCTGAGGAGAGACTGTAGGGTAACGACTGCCCTCGTAGGGCTGGTTTTGGTTTTCGATAAACTCCTGCGTTCTCTATAGCGGTCTAGGATAACGTCCTCTGGGTTTCTACAGCCATAGATCCCTGTTACATTATAGAAGTGAATCAAAAGCCTAGAAATCACACAACGGCCATAAACGGACACTCTATGGGTTTATCAGTAAAAAAGAGTTCTTTGACATTTATCTTACATTGCTTTTACATTTTCAATCTTTGATCAATGAGTTTTGCTGAGATTTTGCCTCAATTTGAGTTACGACTTTGTGACTCAGTAGCACCACGGGGCCTTCCCTCAACATTATCTGATTCAAAGACACTAAAGTTGAAGTGATGGGTGGTCTGTAGAAATACTAATATCTTCCTCCCATTTCCTTTTTGGCCTGACAGATGATTGTCGACCCCCCGCTTTGACTCAGTTGGGGATGGAAGAGAACAGTAATAAGTACCTTCCTGGAAGTGCCCATACCCATCTGCCCCCTGCCTTCATCTCCTCACTCTCCTCTCCTCTACCTCTCAGAACAAGACGTGGTTAATTTTAGCAGCTTTGACATTTGACATAGATAAATTATAGAAACACTTCATGTTATTTGACTTGCACAATACCAGAGAAATCAGTTATTTGGGACAGTCTTTGTCCTTGGCCACCCACAGCCTCTGTCCCCACTTCAGTACCGGCTTCAGCATCCTTCCAGACTTTTCTAACCTCACTCACCAAACCCCCATTTGGTCTCAGAAGTGAATTTCTCTTCATGTTAAGCTCCATCCACTCACACCTTTCCTAATCCTTTTCCACACTGTTTGACTGATGGAGAAAATTTCACTTGGGTCAGCTGTAACTCCTTCAAATTTCATGGCCTAGTTTCACTCAGATAAGAAAAATGGTCACAAAAGGAAGTACAAAGTGAACGGTCCACAGTCAGTTATCACTGCAACTAAAAATCCTGGAGGCATTTTAACTTGTATTTACTTTGTGTTTTAAATGTCAGCAGGGAGTGAATATTTGGTCCCTTGTTGTTCGTGGCAGTGACCAATTATTTATTTTCTATACGTACAGTAGTTTGATACATTTGAGATTAAGTCTGATTAGGATTTTCAAATCTAGGATGACTAGATGATGCAGAGTTAAATCTATATCCCGTTGTTAGTTTAATGATTTATAAAAAGCAGAGTTAGTAGAGATGAACCTTCCTTGCAGAATGATGAAATTCAGAGAAATTCTCCACTTGGTTTACAGTGGTTGTTATGTCAGTGGAAGGTTCCTGGTAGTCATAGAAGCAAATGACTCCATCCCATGTCAGCTGAAGGTAGAGGAGAAAGTTGGAGTCCTTTTAGTTTTCATGTGATCACATCCACATGCATATAAACTTGGGTGACAAACTGATTACCTTTGGACTGTCAGTAGTCCTTGACGTGGTGTGACTGAGACAGTGAAGTTTAACTGTGAGAATTAGCTTGAAGTTCAACTTTCTTTCAATATTGAAGATGGAATCTTCTTCTTTACATCCATTTTTCTTGCACTGATAAATGATGTACAGTCCAACCCACATGCATGAATTTTGACAAAAACTATTATTTAACTTTTTTATCCAGCCATCCATCTATCCATCCATCCATACCTGTTTAGTCCTATGTAGGGTCATGGGGGATCCGCTCGAGCCCACCCAGCTCTCGTCAGGTAAAAGGCAGGGGTACACCCTGGACAGGTCATCAGTCCATTGCAGGGTCACATGTAGATGAACAACCGTGCACACTCACAATCACTCCTACAGGGAGTTTAGAACCACCAATTAACCGAACGACCTTTTTGGACTGTGGGAGTTTTTTTTTTCATGACAAAGATTTTTTATTTTTCATTCAAAAGGTGTGATTTCTTCAAGGTGATTTATAACAAACACTTTAGTCGGAATTTTTTGGCCTCAAGTTTTCTTGTAACTATGTGGGAGCAGTGGTATGGTATACCATCTTTAATGGTATACTCATGTGCCTATTACCAATTTCAGGAGCTGAGTGTTGTAACAATCTTCCGCAGGCCGTGCCCAGTCCACATAACATCGGACCTCTGTGTGGCACTTCCTAGAGGTGGTGGATCCAGATTTATCCATCCTTGACTCTCTTATTACTCTTTACCTTTACATGCACAGTTTTGTCCAGTGTGGCCTTGTCAGATTTTCTCGAGGATAGCTCGAAAAGTCAATTTCCAACCTTGTCACATAATCTGATATCTTGCATTTCTGGCCCTCTCATGCTGATTTCATGTTCTGATTTTTATTATTTAAGGTCTTGTAGTGTATTCTTGAAGAGTCACTGTGCACAGTTTTGTTTGTTGTAAGTCAAAATGAAAGCACGTTGACTGACACCAAAAGAGGATTGCCTTGGACATCATAACACAGGAAGCCTAAATAGAGCAAAGTTATTGTTATCGTGGTAATCCCCATCACACAAAGATCTGAGGAGTGTTCACAACATCATGTCTTTGTATGTTTACCCTCTATGATAATCACTGCCTCTGAGGAGAAATGGATGGGTTTTCAAGGCCCTCAGCATAATCCTAACATGTAGATTAGACATGCTTTGATCCATCTAATAAGCTCTCACATGGCAAAGTGTGCTCTGCCTCTCTGGAGCACAGAGGCCTCATGTTTGGTGATCCAGATTGTCTGTAGTATCTAAGCAGCAAGCATCAGTGGCACGACAGCTTCCTAAAACTGTCCTGCTACTTTTGATTTCTGTCTTTGTCTCCTCCTGTCTCCTCCTGTTGTTGTCTCTTATTTTAACATTTCTTTGTCTTGACCTCAGTGTCTTTTAACCCTAACAACAAAACACGATCAAATGGGACAGCAGCACTTGCATGTTTACAATGTGCATCTATCTGCTGCTTAAAACACCAGGGGTTCAGGATGATGGTTAAAGTTGCTTAACCGTTACGTCAGGATCAGAAGTCGAAGCCCAAATTTTTTGACACACAAACACCGGTAGCTGCTGTGAAAGATCAATGAATGCACTGCAGGGAACGTGAGGATTTGGAAGATATTTCATCGCTAGACGCACAGATACCACAAAACACGCTCAGGTCATTTTGCAGAATAATGAGTGATGTTAGTCTGGGAATATGAAAAGAATTACTAAAATGAAAAAAAAAAGAGGTGAAGGTGTTTCTTCCCGAGGCAATGACAGCCGTGGCTCCAGCCTGAGGTCAGAGATCAGAGATTCGAAGCTCTGCTTTATAGAAGGGATTTCTGCAGGTAGTACTGTGGGAATAAATATTTTAAAAAAGCATTCATTTTTATGGCAATTACTAGTGTGAAATCTATACTCTCTCTTTTTTTCAGATAAGTTTGTGATCTTGTTCAAATTAATAGTATAAGTAGGTACATAAAAAGAAATGCTGGATGAATGATGGATAAGGACATCTTTTGTTTTTTCCAGACATTGAATTATAACTCGCTTTTTTATTATTATTATTATAAAAAAAAAAAAAAGCCCTTACTACATTGAATTTCCCTTTATGGGATAAATAAAGTATTTTTCATTCATTTTTCATTTCATTTCATTTAGTCAACAAACAGACCTCAGAACAAAGTCCCAAGAGCGCATCCGAACCCTTTCACAACCTCGTTCTGGTCCATGAAATCATACTTTCCTCAAGCTTCTACAGACTTTCTTGTGCTGTCGTAGGTAGAAACTTTGTTTGTAGTGTAAAGCGCAGTGGCAGAATGGGGATCAAATCATATTTTGCCTTTGAATGACAGCTGAGGAAGTCCCAGTGCCAGTTGTGTATCTGTGTGGAAGGGAAGGCTGCCACAGCGAGATGTGCCGCACTTGAGACAGATGTTTTTTACTCTGAGCGTGCACTCTGTCACTTCAAAGAAGAACAAACGGTGTTGGAGGTCCAGTTCGACTTGTTCACTGATAGCCACATGCTTGCAGGGACATCAAATGCACCAACCTTGCTCCACGTTTTTGACATTTGAAAGAAATGTCTCTCTCTTCTTGTTACATGCATTTTTTTTTGCACAGCTGCACTTTTTCTTTATCCCTGTCTCTGTTATTTTTAATGGCAAAAGATTTGCTCAGTTGAGACATGTAATGACTTCACTTTGCTTGTAAAGAATTTATGATTTTTTTTATGCTCTTGTCAGCTGTTATACAGCAGAATCCCTGCCATTAGAAAAGAAAAATGCAATACAGATGATACTGTTTAGATCTAAAACGCATTGGCATGAGAGTAATTTTTCCTGGCTATACATAGTTTTATTGCCAGTTACACTTTTTCTTTGTATAGATACAAAGATAATATTGTCTGCATGCGGTCAAAACAAATCTTTCTGACTTTTATACCACATTTCTCTTAGGTGGCATTTCACAACCTTCCTCTGTTTTTAATATTGATGATGTTAATAAGTTATTTTTATTGCCTTTACTTAGCCATAACATCCATTGCTCGATCTAACAGGCTCTAATAAGAATATAACAGTCTCATTTGCTGCTATCATGTTGCATCAAAATGGTTGTGGGTTTGCCTGAAGGCGATTAGTTCCTGCAGCAGTGAAAGAAAGAATAAATTAGAAATGAACCTTTATATGAAGATTTCAGTGGCTGAGCTTGATTTTAGCACCTGCACACCTCCAAAATACATAAAACTTATTAAATGATACTATGATTTTGACCAGCCTTTGTCAACGTTTCTACATCTGTAAATCATTATATTCTAAATAAAAGTAACCAAGTGGAGTCAGTGAGCTGTTTTTCATTTGAGGCCTTCTTTTCCAAAGAGAGCCTTACTTTGTTTAAAACCCAGAGACGCTTCTCAGCTGGATGTCATCAGTTAAAGATTTCTTTGTATACATGAAAAATTAGCTTAATCTCAAAAACCAGATCATTATTTGTTATATTTCAGTGTTTGTATTACCACCACTGTTTGGTGCAAAGCAAGTTTGCAGCAAATCCATAACCAGCTTCAAGGAGTGCTGTACAAATGTTAAAGCACTTTAGATGTTTGCGTTCTTATTGCCCTACATCAATCAGGGAGGTGATGGATTTATCATAAAAATATATTTGTTTACTGATAAGCTAAAGATCTCAGCTACAGACGTCAAGATTTATTTTCTACTACAGAAAGAGTACGTGAGAGTACGTGAGCTCCTAACTATGGACTCACACAGGACACCAATACTGAGTGGGTATGTTGTTGTGTGATGTTTTGGGTTTTTGACGCCTTCATCATACCAATAAACAACCAATCAAATTCTTCTTCCTTGGCACACAAGAAAGCTTTTGTTTTAACACAGTCCTGCCCTTATGAATGAATTCTGGCACCCAGAGAGATAGCATTAGGCTATGACCTAGTGACCTAGTGACGCTCATGTCAATGCTTAAAAAGTGGAACATTACTTAACTTCTGATGGGAACAATGCTTCCAATGTGATGCAGGAGAGCCACAACTCAGTTAAGCAAAGCTTGATGTCTCCCAGTTTAAAGTCATTTGTCAGCAGACCTGTTGATGCGCTGTTCCATGGCGTACGTTTGAGTGAGGGTTAAAGGGTCAACAATGACTTCAATTTGGTTCAGTGACCAAATTCTGAAACCTTGAATAAAGTTAATTGATTGATTAAAAAAAAAAATGTGCCATGCCTTTAAAAAAAAAAAAAAAAATTCCATACACATTTAAGCCTGAAGTGACATGGTCACAAGCATAGACATGTGTTGCATCAGGTGCTGAGTATCCTTTACTGGAGGAACCAAAATTCAGACACATGCACAGTTGACACACTTTCCTGAGGTCTTGATGAAACATCTGCCATGCTTTAGTCAAAAAAACGCAGAGATGCTTTTTGAAAACCCCTTTTTTTAACCATGCTTTATTGGTCTGTTTATAGCAGTTGGTTTAAGGGTGTAGTCAGACACTTTTCTTCACTCCAACCCTTTATTCCACAGGGAGTGTCTCTCTTGTAGTTGATGTAAAAGCATTGTGCTCGCCACTTCTAAGGTACAGTGAATGCAGGATAATGTAAAACTGAATGGAGATAATGTTGGAGAGGATATTTGGATCCTGATACTTCTACTCTGATGAATCTGTGATGTCACCATTCCCTTCAGATCTGGAATGGCTCACTAAATGAGACATTTTCAAAAGTAGCTCACTCCAAACCAAGTGACAGGGTTGTGTTAGATTGGAACTTTTGAACTGGTATTGACTTCAAGCTCCCAAATACATGATCTCAGCCACAAAAAAAGACAGACAGTATTATTATAATATGCCTACGTTCAGCCAAACCTGCTCTTTAGATTGCAATATTTCACTACATACTTAACAGAACACCAACATGTGAACTATATGTGAATTTGTGTCACTTTTCTACCTGTTTGTTTTCACAATATACAGTAATAATTCAATCTCCCAAAGAAAGAGGGCTTTTATAAAACCCTTCAAAAAATACACATAAATTGTATCTATTGCCATTTGCCTCTTGGTTTGCTCAGGAATGGAAAATTCCTGACAAGTATTAAGAAAAGTTCTAGGAACCTTTTAAGGGCAGTTAAGATGAGGAATTTTGAAAATGTGGAAACACTTTCGTTGATCATAAGAAGGCATGCATGCAGCTCCACACAAATGTTATAAAATAATATTGCAATCTTTACTTTTATTTATTTGTGAGTTTATTTATTTATTTATTGATTCTCACTTATTTTGATTCCTAACAACAAAAAAGTATGATTGATGAATAAAAAATAACAAATTCCCTATGATCCCCTACCAGAAAATTTTAAATTAAATTTTCAATATATCCAAATATCAGATGGTCTTGTTCTGTAGAATATATATATATATATATATATATATATATATATATATATATATATATATATATATATATATATATATATATATATATATGTATATATATATATTTTTTTTTTTTAGGGATGCAACGGTACAGGTGACTCACGGTACGGTCCGTACCGCGGGTTTTGTGTCACGGTTTTGGTACGGATTAGGTACAGTTTCAGACCACCCATACTAATGCACATGGATGACTATAGTTTGGTTAAATTAGACAACTTGAATATTCTGGAATGATTAAAATATTTTACAATTGATGCTGGATACTTGAATAGAAATAGACTGAATGAATAGATGAGCCCTTCTCAGTAAGCAATCAAACTATAACCTAGGTTCTTGTATGGTAACAGAAAACTGGGTAACTGGAGGTGAAACAAACAGCATTTTAGTCATGGCAGCCTTACACCAGGTTAGCTAAACCCTTAAATTGTCAATGAAATTTACCATTTGCTGTTCCTGTTCAAAACAGTTAACAGGCATCCTGGTATTATGGATACCAAGCAATAAAGAGTTGTTATTATGTCAAATTCTTTCTACAAATTGGATACCCGACTTACTGGCTAGCTAATTATTGTATAACCACATTTTGTAGTTTTACTTTAATCCCTTTAGATGAGACATAATTAACCATCAGAACTTAGTGTACCTCTGGGTTAAACAGTAGCGCGTTAATTGTTCTGATGTCCAGAAATCTAGAAATGTTTTTTCTACTTGTCATTGAGAAATTCAGCTGAATTGACATTAAATCTGATTATTTTCAGCAAGATTATGCAAAAACTGCTTTTCAACTACATTTTAATTAATTATTACAGGGTACCCTGAAATTTGGCAAGTTTCCAGTTTATTAATATGAATTTCCATACATTCCAGCTATTTTAAGCACCTGCTTTAACTGTATTTAATGCTGCATGAATGCTCTGCATGAACTGTTCATGCAGTCTCCTGTCGAGTTCTTTCCATTGCAATAGTTTAATGATTTTTTTCTTCTTACCACAACAGGATGAGTATCCAGTCAGAGGAGAATTATTGGTCTCATCCAGTGACCTCCAAATGGTGCTACAAGTACAACATAATCAGTAAGTATCATCATTTATTCGTGCCATCTTCACAGCCTTGACATTTCTGTCTTCTGCTTGAGAGCTGTGGAAATACTGTATATCTGAAAAAATGTATAATGAAATGGCAATAGAGAGAGGAAACACCAATCACTTTTCCTTGTTCCTCGCTTGAGTTTAGCTTCTTCTTTACCACAGATTCTCAAAATAATGCTAGTAATGCTAATTCCATGAGTCATAGCATATGGATTTACTTGCTGTGTTGTCCTGGGAAGAATGTGTTGGTCTCACTGCTGAGGACACAAAATGAAAGAAGGCTAATAAGAATAAGCAGGGTGGAGATCTGCAGAGCAAGGCTGGAGGCCAGCAGAGGTTAGGATGTTCAGTGATAACATCAAGGGAAACTACATCTGGTGTGTGCTCATCAGCCCAAAACGTGCTGAGACTCCCAAAGTGAACCACTTAACATACTCATAAAGCCTGGAGGAAGAGGCAACATGCCTGAAAATGCTATATTTCTTCTTCAGAGCAGAAAGAGATCCACACAATGACACAGTCATGATAAAGGTCTGTTGTAAAAAATAGTTGTTCACATGTCAAATTGAGAAAGGCTGCAAACTGTGTTTAAAATACATTACAGTTTGTCAGACATGGTCAACCAGAAGATGATGTTACTGAAAACCCCTGTTAAAACTGCTCTTTGAATTAATAAACTTTCTTGTCTAAATCTGAAATTCTACATAAACTCATGCACAGTTGAATCTTATGGAAAATGTAGATTAAAAAAATGAGGGGATTCTTGTTTCATTCTTCCTACAATGGTGACTAATGATGTGCAACAATATATCATTATCATTGTATTTTTTTTTGTTTCAAAGTCCTCCATACATTTGGTTTTGGGTACAGGTCAGGACCTCAGGCAGGCTAGCCCATTACCTGTACTCAGTGTTGGGTAAGTTACTTTATAAATGTAATCCGTTACAGTTACAAGTTACCTTGATTAAAATGTAATTGTACTGTAACTTTTGGATTACTTTTACAAAGTAATGTAACTGATTACTTTTGGATTACTTTTGGATTACTTAAGGTTTAAATGAGCATTAAACCCATGTTCAACATTTTATTTGTGAGAATTGACAGTGTGAACCTTAAAAGAGTACTAAACTGGGAGGGAATTGCTGACAGGCAATCACAGGAGGTCCACAAGAAGAGATGCCAGCACCAGACTTTTAAGATTTTCACACAGTTTCCCAATGTCAAGTGTTCTAGCCTTGCTAGGACATGAAACACCCAGTGATTGGATACTCCGGAGTTCATCAAAGAGTATCTTAACTTTACCACTAGATCACATTTTAGACTCAGATGCAGAGAGAGGCAGAGGCAAAGCAGGTTCAGTCTTTTTGTCTTTACTTTGTCAAAAGGGTATTTTTTACAAGACCTGGTAGTTCAAAAAAGTTCAAAATTAGAATGACTTAGAATTAGAATGCAAATAAAAACTGAAAAGTCCCATTAATTCCAGGCAAACGAAAAGATCCAGGTAATTATCAAAAGTCCAAACACAAAAGTCCAAAAATAAGAGTTCCATAGTCACAAGCAAATTAAAAGAATAAAAAAACAGCACTCAATACAACGGTTGACACTACAACTTGTGTCAAGATTTAAGTCACTTCAACATTTGAATTTAAAATGCACATGTACTGTGACTGTACGTAGCAAAGGCGCATTACTGCCACCACAGGTCACAAATAAAAGTTTGGATAGCTCACAAATCTCGCGAGACAGATTTTGAACACAACGAGAAATATCGTCAACTTAAATCTCGCGAGATCTCGTGCCACGAGATCTCGTCACACCCCTAGTCAAAATTAATATTTGGCGATTCTGAATGTATATACTAGTAACGGGACAGAAGTCTGTGTAAATTGGCTTGCATATCTGCACGCTGGTGATGTGAAAAGAAATTGTTGGGCAAGCTTTGTAGCTAGTGAGCTGCCCTCCCTACAAGCTAGCTACCTCCAATGGAAATACAGCTGCTAACAAGCTAAGCTACAGTACAAACGTGACAGAAGTAGCGAACTACTCGAAACTACTTCTCATAGATTTCGACTTTTCCACGACACTCGTGTGAAGCATTGGAATAGTTTTCCACACAGCAGTGATTTATTTCCAGGCACTGTTATCCAGTGCTACTGAGTACACAACACATAAACAAGTCAAATATGCCGCCGGAGGAGGGGAGGGTTCTGAGCTCTAACGACAACTCCTCATCCTCTGGTAGTTGTTAGCCAGTCAACGATGGCTAAATGAGCTCGAAATAGGGTGGCCAGACATCCTCCTTTACAGTGCCTTGTCCGGCGTAAGGAACAGCATTAAGCCGGACAAAATGCATTAAAATGAATGAAATTGCATTCAAATAGAAGAGACAAACGAATAAAAAACAACTCTTATGACATGACTCAACAGGGACATTAAGGGCCTGACGATACCAATGTTTTGAAAAGAAAAGCCTCCCCATCCCATCATATTTTTCTCCTCCGAGAATGTATTAGCTGCAAGTGCTGAGGCATGCTGAAAATTAATAGTCTTACCGTGAGGTGTTTCTTCAAATTTGAAGTCGAATCCTTCGACGATGACAACAGTTGGACTTTCGGCAGGCACAGCTTGCACTGCACAATGATGTTGCTGCCCTTGTCTTCTTTGAATATAAAATGTGTTTTGAATTTCCATCCAGTCAAGGCATTTTTCTCCATTTTCCACGAACGACTGCTAGCTCTGGACTGGGTAACATACCGCGCGCTCTCTCTGTACGACTCGTCATTACGTAACAAACAGCGTATCATTGGATGCCGACGAAAGCCAAAACCATACCGCAGAAATAATATGAATTAGCCTAATAATAAATGAATAAATCAATCAATAATTAATGAAATAAAGGGGGCCAAAAATGAGCCAACCTCACACAAATTGTAATCCTTTTAAGTAATCCCCATTCTCATTGAATGTATCTGTAATCTGATTACATCGTTTTTATCTTGTACTGTAACGGATTACAGTTACTTTTATTTTGTATCCTTTTACCGTAACGCCGTTACATGTAATCCGTTACTCCCCAACACTGCCTGTACTCTCTAGCTCCTCAACCATGCATCTGCAATGTGTTGAACATGAATTATATCAACATACAGAAAGTCAATGTACATTAAAATGACCATTGCAGAATTGTAAATGACCTTTGCCAAGGACACAATCCCATCCCATACTAAACTGGCCTTTGGTCTTGTTGCTGGCAGTCTCAGTGGTCCTTTTCATGTTTGGTCCAGAGCACACAGGATCCATTTATTCAAAAGAAGATCTAAAATAGTGGTTTGGAAGACAACCGTTTAAGATTCCACTATGTGATAGTCCATCCCCTATGCCTCTGAGTCCAGATGTGAACGCCATCTCTGGAAACGTCTAATTTAAAGCTAAGTTTTGCACTAGGTCAAGTTTTAAGTTTTTTTTTTGATAACGTAGCTCTGTATCTGTCAGAGCTCTCCCGCTGTTTTCCTTTTCCCATGTGTTTATATCAGCTGTTGATGATTCATGCTTCTTAATGCAGTGACATCTGAAGAATTAGAGCTTGTGGATGTCCAGCTTTGACTTCCATCCATTCCCCTTTATGCACTGAAATTCTTCCAGATTCCTTCAATGATTTCATATCATGCACTACAGAAAGGGGAATAAACAAATCCCTTCCGATCCTTCTTTGAGAAACTTCAGTTCTAAAGATTTCAATGATTCTTTTACATTTCTGGACAGTGGATGGTGGAAATCCTCTGCCCATCTTTGTTCCTCAAAATCTCAGCCTTTCATAGATTCTGTTTTTATACTAAGACATTGTTATAATAGCTTAACAACTTTTTGAAATTCCAATTTTACACTTTCTTACTAAATTGCACGTGTACAAACATGGCTTGGAACCTGTTGCACGCCTTAAATGCAAAAATTGTGTAAATTAACAAATAAAAAGAAACTGATGAGCAAAAATATGAAATTGCTTGGGTTCATAGTACCTTGGAAGAAATGAACATCAAAATGAATGTAAGACTAACTCAATTTATTTCTCTATGTGCATTTCTGTCCCTTCTCTTCTGTGCAGATCAAGCAGACATGCATATGAAGCGCATATCACTGAATTAAATAGAGCCACTAACAAAACTGAAAAGACTTTTTCCACTTCTCGTAAAATAACAATTTGTTCTCATTTTTGAATTTATAAATTATAATAACAGCGCATTATATGAAATTACAGTATAAAAAGATATTTTAAATGCTATACTTTGCACATCTCAGGAGTCAGGATTCTAATCAGACTAGATCAAGTTCTGCAGCAGGCTATTTTAGTCACACATGCACGGTTTTGTTTTAACGCTGATCGGCAGTTTAAAGAGACTGTGGGAAGCGCAGGTGTGTGACATCAGAGGCAATGTGCGATTTTGAGATGCTTCAATGAGCGGCACATTAAAGCACATGTCAGCGCTTCAGTCAAAGGCAGTGCAGATAGAAAGGCTACATACGATTTCAGTTGCTTAGAAACAGATTGATGACTTGTTAAGGGGAGACAAAAGGAAGAACAGACAGTTGGCTGACTGACAGAAAAACAAGAGGCCCAGAGACAGTGGTGGCGTAGATGAACTACACAAGGCAGTGATGAATGATGAATGAAGTAGGGATGTCCTGATCACGTTTTTTGGGTCCCGATCCGATTCCGATCTTTTAATTTTGATGATCGGCCGATTTCCGATTTTTCCCGATCCAATTTCACTTTTTTTGAGTGGGCAAACAGAGTTTAATTTCCCATGCATTTTATTTCCTGTGTACATTAATAAATAGGCCTGCATCCAAGCTGAGATTAATAGCTTTTATCATCTCATAAAATAAACAATAACTTATTTAAACACTCTTCTTTCTTTCTTTTTTGTTTGGGAGAATTATTATAAAACACATTTAGTTACAGAACAGTGACTGTTCAACAGTCTCAGTACTAAAGAACAGGGCACTTCCATTTAAATAGCAGCAGGTGAACTTGGCTAGCAGTTTAAGGCAATGAAAACACTAGCAGAAGTCTTTGCAATCAGTGAAATCACATCAGAATAAAAATAACATAAAATATTAACTTAACTTCTTTCAAGACCCGCTGCACATGTTCACTTTGTGTCCTTTGTCGTTCATGTAATGATGGGAACGAGGCTCGAGGTAATTAATGAGCCGGTTAAATGCCTTGTAAATGGGCTGGTCGTCCTCGGTAATACATTCCACGATTAGCTCGGTGATTTTTCTGTATTTCTCAGAGTCTTTCGGGAGTTTGTCCTTTCTTTTAAAAGTTTCACAGAGCATTTGCTGCTGTAGTGCATCCGGCTTCAAAGCTGCTGCCGACGCCTGACAGAAGGCTGCGTGCTCGTGCTGCGTGCTTTTTTAAGTGTCTGATTAGATTGGTGGTGTTGTAAACTCTCTTCTTACTTACCCCTCATGATATATCAGCCTTCCACATGTTGCAAATCGCAGTCGAGGCGTCGGTCTTTGTAATTTTATAGTGCTGCCACACTGCTGATAGTTTTGCTAAAGTTTAGCCTGACCCCGCCAGTCTTAAAACTTTTAAGGTGGATAGAAGACAGCGCTGCTGGGAAACTTCATTTCAGTGCAAATTATTAAATGTATATAGTTTAAAAAATATTTTTGTTTGTGTAATATGATTACTTTATTAACTTGTGTTAATCAGGATCACTTTTTGAGGAAAAAAATAATGAAAAAAAGATCGGCGTGTTATAATAATGTTGATCGGCCGATCCGATCCACCTTAAATTTTTAAGATCGAAGGCCGATCCGATCAGGGGATCGGGATCGGGACATCCCTAGAATGAAGGAGATGGAATTGAATAGAGAGATGAATGATGATGGTTCAGTCTGTGCCAGAGAGTCCAAGTATGACAGCGGGTCAGCTTCTTCAGCGTTTACTTAAACCTAGCTGTTGAGTCTTGAGTTTGGTCTGGAGCAGTAAATATAGGTCACAGAAACAAGGACACTTTTGGGGGACTCAGCCCCCCTGAAGAGGGAGTTGCTAGAAATGTTACTGAACACTGATTTATTTATTTTCTTTAATCTGCTTCCACTGGAAAGGCAGTGGAACACAGACAGGAAGCAGTGTCATGGCTGAAGACCGTGTTTTAGCGTAAGAGCATTTATCATCATGAAATGATGTTTATTTAAACAGTAATATCATGTTGCATTCATTGCAAAACAGAAGTTAAAAAAAGGATTCTTGGTCATCATCTTTTATCCTGACAGTCTTATGATCAAAAGGAAAAAATGTCATATTAAAGATAAAAGCATCTTACTTTGCTTACTTTTACTATCTTGCTATGATATCAAAGTGTTTTCATTATTAGGATAAAATGTGTTATATAATATGGTCAAAATATCTCCTTATAGGAACAAAATGATCTCAGTGAAATAAAATATCTCATTGCTGTGATGATGAAAGTGTTGATATATTCAACAAACCATCAATCCTTCATTATTAATATATTGTTATATGAACAAGTCATAAACCTTTTACCACTTGTGTTGATTACAAATACATCACAGAAGAGTTGAGAAGGAAATGTCATTAATCTAATTATTTTCTCACATCATAACATCACAAAGAACATAACTTTATCATAACTTTATATTTAAAATCATTTTTATTTTATTTCAACAAAGTCTTCTGTTGACTAAAAGTTGTAATTATCAGGAGAAATTTTCTTTCAGTGAAATAAAATAAAAACCTGCAGTCAACTGCAACATTAAAGCTGGAAACCATTAAACAGATGAATAAAACAAAAATGCTGTGTTCTGCTGGAAAACTCCGGGTCCTGATATTCAACTTGATTTTCCTTCCACACATTTCCATCCATCCATCCATCCATCCATCCATCCATCCATTATTTCTGGCCTTTTAATCCTACGCAGGGTCACAGGGATCTGCTGGAGCCCTTCCCAGCTCTTTTCTACACATATATTCCACTAAAACGGTGTTGTAGACCAGTTACAAAACCATCCACAGGTCTCACATCACTCACTAAAAAAAGGTTCAAACTGGGCTTAGCGGACGCAGACATCTGCTCACAGTGCACCATGGGTAGCACTTATGTCTACTTTCCTTCCACATGGACCTGCCCACCTGTTCTTTCTTTTTGATTAACAGTAACAGAGAAACTCTCCACTATTCTGAGCTGCAGATTCCCTTCATCTCCATCATTGTGCTTATTAGGTAACTGGACTTGATAATCTTCCAATTAAATACAGAAACCCAGTCCTTCTTTCTCTAACTATCACAAAGAAAACATTTTTTTTGGTTTGAAATCCAACACCTGCTTGCAGATCAATCACTGGACCAACCCTCTTATTGAAAATACAACATAAGAAAAAATAAGATTTACTCATAGTAATACCTTAATAATAATAAATAAAATCTCTGGAATCCATTTATTACCTTCCTCAAGGTAAAATAGACATCTGAGCTTGGAATTCTAAGGGTATATTGAGTATTTAATACAATAGAAAGCTATAAAATCCTAGTACCTTGTTGTGCAATAAGGTGTATAACGTGCTCGTTTAGTCCAAAAAAGGGGTTATTACCAACCGTCTTGAGGGACGGCTGCTAATAACCAGAAAGTTAATAAAATGAAACGGGGCACCACCTGATAAATCAGGAAAAAGGACTAAATGGCACAATCAGTCTCAAAATGGCTGTTGTTCTATGTATGCCAGCCTGTGACCAGGTGTGGCGCTATAGAACAACAGAGAAGATGTGAGTCCGAGCACAGACCTCTTCAACCAGCCAATGCTACAAAACTGTGTAAAATAACCACAAACAACTTCTCTCATTAGAATACCAGAATTTATTAACACAAATATTCAAAGGAACAAAGACTTGAATTAAGATTCTGATATCTACTAGCTAAGAGATGACTAAACTAAACATAAGCAAATTAAACATTCAATGGAACCAGTGTAAACGTATATACATGTGTGCTGGGAACTATAGGTGTGTGTGTGTGTGTGTGAGAGAGAGAGAGATGTCTAAGATGGCCGATGAGATCACGTGGTCTCGTCCCTCGACAAGATGGCCGCCGACTCGCGAGGTAGGATGTCACAAGATGGAGGGCGAGATCACGTGGTGTTCTCGTCCCTCATCCAAGATGACCGCCAACTCACGCGATAGGACGTCACAAAATGGCGGACGAGACCGCGTGTAACTTGTCAGAAGATGTTAGTGTGAGAAAGAGAAAAGGCAGAATAAAGTCCACGGCGAAAGGTGATTTCTAGCCACCGCGGTGATCGCTCTGAGGATTTCCACACAGGTTGAGGAGCGCGGAGCAACTCTGCACTCCTCTCCTGACTGTTGTCTGAAATCACAGCGCGACCAGCTGACGGCGAGGAAACACTGCGATCACGTGGGTAACACGCACCGGCGGATGACCGGTGGGGTTCAATCACAGATGAGTAAAATGAGTAATTCTACAACTAGCAACCACGACCCATCGCTCTCACAGATGCAGCAGTATGGATCACTCCACAGAGCTGCTCTGGGTTTGAACTGAGGGACGGCGAGCGGGATTGCTGTTCGCAGTGATAAACGTCTGAACCACGGCGGACCGGTGGTCCGGTTATAAACATACACAAAGCACAAGAAAACTGGATTGGCAACAACTAAACTAAGCTCTGCCCAGACACCAAAAGCCTCTTACTTGTTTCGCTCCTGGAAAGCGATCGATGGCGTGGTAGTGTCCCGGAAAGGTAACTGTGCTTTGGGGTGCGGCATTATGTTATGTTCTTTGTGATGTTATGATGTGAGAAAATAATTAGATTAATGACATTTCCTTCTCAACTCTTCTGTGATGTATTTATAATCAACACAAGTGGTAAAAGGTTTATGACTAGTTTATATAACAATTTTCTAATAATGAAGGATTGATGGTTTGTTGGATATATCAACACTTTCATCATCACAGCAATGAGATATTTTCTTTCACTGAGATTATTTTGTTCCTATAAGGAGATATTTTGACCATATTATATAACACATTTTTTCCTATGCAATTGGCTGGTGCTCTGCGGGTGGTCACGGAGCGGCTCTGCTGCGTTCTGTCTCTCCTTCGGCTTCAGAGGGGGGGGGGTGCAGGTTGGCGCTCCAGCGGGACCGGGTCCTGTAGGGCGCGCGTGGAGCCGATGGCGTCTTCCGTGGGGCACCGAGCCTATCTCGCGCGGATGGGTGCGGGTCACTCGTGGTGCTGGCTGGACGGAGCGCGTAAACCGGTCTTCCTCGCCGGTGGCTGACTAGCGCGCTGCTGGATGGCCTCACGGTTGCTGGCTTGAGCAGTGGTGGGCCGAAGGAGGCCCGAGGGAGAGGATGCTTTGAATCCTGCGGATTAGATCCGATCTGGAGGGCCAACGAGGGTCAAAGCAGGCCGAGAAGGTGGAGAAGCAAGAGCTGGAAGCAAGAGCGTGGAAGCAAAAGGACGATCTCAGCGCGTTCACTGTGTTTTAAGCGGCGGGTCTGCGATCCGCCTCCGTTTGAGGAACCCCGCTGAGACTAGGGGCTCGCGGCCACTGAGAGGCCGTGACATCACGTTCACACCTAGGTGTGAACTTGCAAGGAATGCTGAGGATTTGAGTTTTAAACAATTTTCTTTGTCTTTCTTTGTCTCAGAGAACCATACGGTCTCTTGTGATACATGGTGGGCCCAACAACCTCCATCACCCTGCATGTAGTTGGGCCATGTTTTAACTTAATGATGCCTTTCCTGGCCTTTCTGGGACTGATCATGGCGGCCAGTCCTCTGGGGATGTGGATCCATCTGGGGGGCCACACTATCTTCTCTGGACGATGGATCTTGAACCCTTAGGGGAGTTGCCAGGTCGTATGCCCGTGCGTGCTGGCTGGCCGGCCCTGACAGTGCAGATGTGTGTTGGGCCGGGGTCGCCTCTGGTGCCTTCTCTGCTGTTTACTAGCGGCCCTGGGTGAGAGGTAGGACCTGGCCTGTGGGGCCACGTGCCATGCCTTGTGGGCCTCCCAGCTGGTGGGGTCACGTATATCACATTTGTGCCCATCTGGCCCAGGCACCCAGCCACAGGGGTGGGCTCTCCGGGATACTAGAGGTGCCCTTCGTTGCCTGTGGCGTTCCCTTTACTGTGGCTTTCTGCCCCTCCAGTTGTCCCTGGGTTGTTCTCCTCAACTGCTGTCCCTCTTGCTGGTGCTGCATGTGGGGCCTCGGCCCCTGAAGCGCTGGTTGTGATCACTAGTTGTTGCTGAGCAAGTGTTGGAGGTTAACATCACTGCTGCATGTCTCTTTGCTTCATTGCTTCAGCTCTGATATACATTGGGGGGGGTTACATCCAACAGCACAACATAACCACACAACCACCAAACAGTCATTTACAGACAGGATACCACACTACACAACACCAAATACATCATCAAACAACACACAGCAACTCCA
The DNA here is from genome assembly GCA_018398805.1 of Hirundichthys speculiger. Taxonomy (NCBI): domain Eukaryota; kingdom Metazoa; phylum Chordata; class Actinopteri; order Beloniformes; family Exocoetidae; genus Hirundichthys; species Hirundichthys speculiger. The sequence continues at coordinate 95,271 of JAGFBZ010000461.1, read as the reverse complement.
TCACTGTCTTCTGTCCGTGACTGACAGGATCAGTTTCAGGTCTCAATGAAGTATGATAGATCAGACTTGTGTTGTCAAGACGGCTGGTGAAGGACACTTTCCCTCTCACATATGCACAAGAAAACATACATATATATATATATATATATATATATATATATATATATATATATATATATATATATATATATATATATATAGATATATATATATATATATATATATATATATATATATATATATATATATATATATATATATATATATATTAGGGCTGTCAAAGTTAACGCGTTAACGCGTGATTAACGCAAAATAATTTTAACGCAACTAATTTTTTTAACGCGCGTTAACGCGACACAGCCTGGCCGTGTAAAATAGTAAAGAGGAGAGTAGGTTTAATGAGCCTCGGGCCCGCCGTAGTTGTAGTCCTCCGTAGTCCTGTCAAAACAGGAAGTCATGCACTGACGTCGATGTCCATGCCGCAGACAGACAGACGTAAACAAACTATTAGCAGTAGTTCAATTCAATTCAATTTTATTTATATAGCGTCTGTTACAATGACAATTGTCTCTAGGCGCTTTACAGAGACCCAGAGCATGACCCCCGAGCAAATATCATCAACTAAGATTATATAATTAAATCCAATCAATGATAATGGCAGGTAAAAAACTCCCACGTAGGGAGAAAAAAAAACCTTTATACCAAACAGTGGCAAGGAAAAACTCCACTTTAAGAGGAAGAAGAAACCTTGAGCAGGACCTGGCTCATATGGGGGGACCTTCCTGCCGAAGGCCAGCCGGGTAGGGTAGAGAAAAGAAAAAAGAGGGGAGACAGGACAGAGAGAGGATGTAGGACAGAGAGAAGATGGAGGACAGAAAGAGGATGTAGGACAGAGAGAGGAGAGCACAGAAAAAGTAAAAAATAATAATAAAGAAGTAGTGGAATTGTTGTAGGGTGAATGCAAGCGAGCTATGGAGGGCCCTTGGGCGTGTGGGTCAGCGTAATGAGCCATGATAGGCTCTTGAGTATCAGTAATGTGCGGGTGGGGGGGTGTAGGTGAGGTGTGTGAGAGAAGGGGGAGGAGGGGGGAGGAGGAGGGGGTTTGGGTTTAAGAAAAGAGAAGGGTAGGATTTCAAGCAAAAGGATGCAATATATAAACATAAACAGATGGAGGCAGCAGCACTGGGATGAGATGGCCAGAGGACCAGGTCGCCGATCACCACGCCAGTCGGTACCCAAACACAAGTGGAGGAGAACCCCGGGATGGACAGAGGATGGAACTGCAAGTCAGCATGAAACCCAGGAAACTCTGGCCTGCAAATACACAAAGAGAAAAGGGGGCAGAAACAGCACAACAACCACAGGAAAGCAAAGAAAATGGAGCACAGTTTCAGTAGCAGGGTGCTCCCAAATAATTATAAATGAGCTGGAGGAGGAGGAAGGGAGGAAGAAAGGGAAGAAAAAGAAGAGAGAAGAGCAGTGGAGACACCACTCAGCAGATCATGCTGGTGTCTCCCTGTAGCGTAGGCCTATAGCAGCATAACTATGACGAAGCTGTGATTAAGACGAGCTACTCTAGTCTTACTACTACAACTATAGTTATAACTATTAGCCCCTACACACTATAGTTAAGACTAATTGTAGGCTTTACTGAACAGAAATGTTTTCAATTTAGTTTTAAAGATGGAGATAGTATCAGCCTCCTTAACCCAAACTGGTAGCTGGTTCCATAAAAAAGGTGCCTGGTAGCAGAAGGCCCGTCCTCCAAACCTACTTTTAGATATTCTAGGAACAACGAGTAATCCTGCACTCTGAGAGCGGAGAGAGCTCTATTAGGAGCATAACGAGCTATCAAGTCTTGTAAATAGCGCGGAGCTAGGCCATTAAGGGCCTTATATGCGAGAAGCAGAATTTTAAACTCAATTCTAAATTTCACGGGAAAGCCAATGGAGGGAGGCTAACACGGGAGAGATGTGATCTCGCTTGCGGATTCCTGTCAGCACCCTCGCTGCTGCGTTCTGGATCAATTGAAGGCTATTTAGCGAGCTTTTCGGACATCCTGCTAACAGCGCATTACAGTAATCCAGTCTAGAGCTAACAAACGCGTGGATTAATTTTTCGGCATCACCCTGGGAGAGGATGCTCCTAATTTTGGCAATATTTCGGAGATGAAAAAAGGCAGTCTTGCAAACCTGATTAATATGCTGCTTAAATGACATATCCTGATCAAAAATAACTCCAAGGTTTTTCGCAACTGTGCTGGAAGCCAGCGTAAATCCAGTCAATCCATTCCTCAGGTGTTTGGGACCAAAGACAATAACCTCTGTTTTATCCGAGTTTAGAAGCAAAAAGTTAGAGGACATCCAGGACTTAATATCATTAAGACACCCTTGAAGTTTAGCCAAAGGTTTTGTTTCCTCTGGTTTCATAGATAAGTACAGCTGCGTATCATCAGCGTAGCAATGAAAGTTTATGCCATGGCTCTGGATAATTTTTCCCAAGGGCAGCATGTATAAAGTGAAAAGGATTGGTCCCAGAACTGAACCCTGTGGGACGCCATAGCGGACCCTAGTCCGTGTAGAAGAAACGTCATTAACATGGACGAACTGGAACCTGTCAGATAGGTATGACTTAAACCAGCCTAATGCTGTCCCTTTAATTCCAACAGTGTGCTCTAATCTGTACAGCAAAAGGCCGTGATCAACGGTATCAAAAGCAGCACTGAGGTCCAGCAGAACAAGGACAGAAACTAATCCATTGTCTGAGGCCATGAGGAGGTCGTTGGAGACTCTAATCAGTGCAGTTTCTGTGCTATGATGAGTTCTAAACCCCGACTGAAAGACCTCAAATAGATCATTTCTATGCAGGTGTTCTCCTAACTGGCTAGCAACTATTTTTTTCCAGAATTTTAGAGATAAATGGAAGGTTGGATATTGGTCTATAGTTTGCCAAGATGTCCGGGTCAAGGGATGGTTTCTTGAGCAAAGGTTTAATGACTGCAACTTTAAAAACCTGTGGCACATATCCTAATTGTAGAGATAGGTTAATCTGATCCAAAATTGATATACCAATAGAGGATATAACATCCTTGAACAGTCGAGTTGGGATGGGATCCAACAGACATGTAGATGGTTTAGCTTTACTGATAGTTGAGGTCAACTCAGAGAGGCCCACAGGAGAAAAACAGTCCAGAGTCAAATCAGAAACGGAAGAGATCAACGAAACTGCAGGGATGTCCACAGCCGCCGACAGTTGGGCCTGGCCGATCTCATCTCTAATTTTGATTATTTTCCCATTGAAAAAGCTCATAAAGTCTTCACTACTGAGAGTAGCAGGAATGCATGGACCAACAGAGTTGTGACTCTTTGTCAGCCCTGGCTACAGTGCTGAACAGAAAACGTGGGTTATGTTTGTTCTCTTCTATTAGCGAAGAATAATAAGATGTTCTAGCTCTGCGTAAGGCTCTTTTGTAGACTATCAAACTATCTCTCCAGGCACGATGGGAGTCCGCAGATTTACAGGAGTACCACCTCCTTTCCATTTTACGTGCATTCTGCTTCAGCATGCGAATATGTGAATTATACCAGGGAGCTGAGCTCCTAAGATAAGAAACCCTCTTCCTCAGAGGAGCGACCGCATCCAAGGCGGAATGTAACATATCGGCAGTATTGTTAACAAGGTGATCAAAGTCTGCCGGAGTAATATTCAGGTCATTGCCCTCAGCTATTCTATCATATTCCACCATAGGGAGATGAGAGAGAATGACCTCCTTAAAATTATTCACAGCATCTTCAGAAAGACATCTGCTGTAATGACACGTTTCATTTCCTGTTTTAATGCCACAAATGCTGAACTCGAATGTAACTAAAAAGTGGTCCGAGAGAAGAGAATTCAGCGGCGACACTAACAAGTGATGAGTATCTATACCATAGGTGAGAACCAGATCCAGGATATGATTAAAGCAGTGAGTCGGTTCTTTCACTTTTTGTGAGACGCCAAATGACTCTAAAAGAGATGTAAAGGCTAATTTAAAGCTGTCACTGTCAACATCCATGTGGATGTTAAAGTCACCCACTATGATGACTTTGTCTGAGCTGAGCACTAAACCAGCTAAAAAATCAGAGAACTCAGACAAAAACTCCAGATAAGCACCAGCAGGTGGCCGGTACACCACTACCAACAAGACTGGCTTTTCTGACCTCCAATTTGGAAAAGTTAGACTAAGCGTGAGGCTTTCGAATGTATTATAATTACATTTGGGTTTTGTTTTTACTTGTAGGCTGGAGTTGTAGACAGCTGCTACTCCTCCACCTCGACCCGTACTCCGGGGAATATGATAATTATTATAACCTGGTGGCGTAGCCTCATTTAAGCTCACATACTCTCCCTCTTGTAGCCATGTTTCTGATAAGCAGAAGACATCGCAACGAGTCTCAGTAATAAGATCATTGATTAACAGAGACTTAGAGCCAAGAGATCTCACATTCAGTAGTCCACATCTAATTACAAGTTCTCTTGGCTCCACGTGTCTGACAGTTTTTATTTTTATCAAATTATTTTGGTTAACGCCTCTATCACAGCGCGCTAAGTAGACTTTTGGAGGACGGGGAATTGACACCAATTCTATGTTTTTGTTTTTATTTTTGTTTTTGTTTGGTACCATGTTAGCATTAGCAGCTACAAAGTTAATTTCTCTGTCTTTAGTGGATGGGGACGGTCCTCGAGAGGCAGCAGAGAAGCGTGTGTAAGACTGCAGCTCTGCATCCTGGCCTCCACCCTGGATTGTCAGGGGGAGCGTCTAAGAAAATCGGCCAGATTACTAGAAATAAGAGCTGCACCATCCCAGGTGGGATGAATGCCATCTCTTCTAATCAGACCAGGCTTTCCCCAAAAATCCGGCCAGTTGTCAATAAAGGCCACGTTGTTTTCTGGACACCACCACGACAACCAGCGACGGAGCGATGACATGCGGCTAAACATATCATCACTGGTCAAATTAGGAAGGGGACCAGAGAAAACTACGGAGTCCGACATGCTCTTTGCAACATTACACACCGACTCAATGTTAAGTTTAGTGACCTCCGACTGGCGTAGCCGGGTGTCATTAGTGCCGACATGTATAATAACTTTACTGTACTTACGATTACTCTTTGCCAGCAGCTTCAAATTTGCCTCGATGTCGCCCGCTCTGGCTCCCGGGATACACCTGACTATGGTCGTAGCTGTCGGCCTCACATACCGGACTATAGAGTCGCCAATCAACAGGGTGGGTTTCTCAGCGGGTGTGTCGCTGAGTGGGGATTCGATACGTGAAGCGAGTGATGGTGATCCACGCGCCTTTGTTTTGGGCTACGCTTCCTTCGAACCGTCACCCAGCCGCCCTGACTGGCAGGCTGCTCGGGTGCTGCAGGGGAACTGCTAGCAGCAGCTACTCTAGGCCGCTCCGCCGCTACATTAGCCTGGCTGCCTATCGCCTCTGACGGACTATGATCTAATTGGCGGACACGCGCCTCTAGCTCACTGAGCCTCGCCTCCAAAGCTATGAATAAACTACATTTTATACATTTACCACTCTCGCTAAAGGAGGCAGAGGAATAACTAAACATTTCACACACTGAGCAGCGGGAGGGGGAAACAGAGGGAGAAGAAGCCATGCTAAGAAGCTACTAGGCTAAAGAGCCGGCGATTAACGGCAGTGAGAATCTCAGGAAAATGTGCGAAGCAGAAACTAAGTGCGAGTGCTCAGATTACCATTTACACCAGCAGTGTAGTTATCACCAAATCGAGTTTAAATTTAAATTATAAAAAGGTTAAAGGAATCAAACACCGTTTAGCGTTCACCAACAACAGGAAACCATCGACAGGAAGTCCGGCCGCAACAGCAACTCCGTTCGTTCGTTCCGAGTTCGTTAGTTGGATACAAATAATAAATGGATACAAAAGATACTATTTTGAATGGTAAGTTCAGCTTCAAAACCTTGCCTGATGGCTCACTCCACAAGATAAATGTTGTTTGTGTTTGCTGTCGATGTGAATTTAGTTACCACCGGAGTCCGGTCACTTGTCGGCTAATGAGAGCGGTGATGCAGAGAGCCCCCCCCGTTTGAAGCAAATAAACGGAAATATTTTGTATGAAGAACATAAGATAAAATATTGAGTATATATATATAACATATAATGGATTTGGCATTGTAGCAATAAATAAACATACATTTGTTTTGCATAAGGCAAGCATTTGTGTACTCTCATATTAGGCAAGGCAACTTTATTTGCAACTTTATTTGCAATTCAATTCAAAGTGCTTTACAGATGCAGTCACAAGAAGGCAAATAGAATCATTCCATACAAGCATAAAAATAATCAATAATAAATAAAAATTAATTAATGAAAAAATTAATTAATTAAATTAAAAATGAAGAGCGCAGATAAAATCCTTCCAGTCATCATCTTCACATCTAAACAGAACTGTTTTCAGTCTGGATCTGAACATTGTCAGAGTTCAGGCCTGTCTCACATCTTCTGGAAGACTGTTCCAGATTTTAGGAGCATAAAACTAAAATGCAGCTTCATCTTGTTTAGTCCTGACTCTGGACACCAGCAGGAGACCACTACCTGAGGTTCTCAGAGTCCAGGTTGGTTCATATGGCTCTAACATGTCAGAGATGGATTTTGGGGCCATGAAGAGACTTGAACACAAGTAGAGCTGTTTTAAAGTCTATTCTCTGAGTGACAGGAAGCCAGAGACCTCAGGACTGGACTAATATGGTTGTATTTCCTGGTTCTAGTCAGGACTCGTATTAATAAGAGTAATACAACTTGAAAAAGATCTGTATAAGGTAGATTTAGAACAGATAAAAATATGCGATTAATTTGCGATTAATTTGCGATTAATCGTGATTAACTATTGACAGTCATGCGATTAATCTGATTAATTATTTTGAGAAATTGACAGCCCTAATATATATATATATATATATATATATATATGTATGTATATATATTAGGGCTGGGCAGGTTAACGCGTTATTATTGTGTTGACACATTAATTTACTAACGCCGACATTTATTTTATCGGTGTTAATGCATGTTTTCTCACATGCTTTTGTTTTGAAAAGTCTGTTACTGGCTGCTGCAGAACCGGAAGACAATTGGCAGGTAAACATGTGAAAAAACAAAGACATGAAGAATGATAAAAATCTGTATACTTTACAGTTCTGGTAGCAACTCAGGTAGCAAAATTAACAATTCTGTCTGAAAAAGAAAATTCTGGACTGCAACAAAACTTTGTCGTCATTCCTCCATGTTCCATCAGATCTGCTCCATGTGTTCACTGTCCTGCTGTTCTCTAGCTGGTTACTTCAGTGCAGCTCCATCTAGTGACACAGATGTGTAATGACAACAGAAAGTCAGGTTCTCGATTATAAAAATAAATTTAGTTCTTTGGCCCGTTTTTTAACTTTGTGTTTTTGATCCAAGTCTAAAATTGAATTATAAAAAAAACAGGCTTTTTTATTTTTATTTTTTGTGTTAGAAAATAAAAAAATGTAATAAAATGTCACTTTTTAAATGTTTTAATTTTTGATTGACAATTGAAAATTGAAAGAATGAATGTTACACGGATTAATAAAGTTACTGAACTTTAACATGGACATTTTCATTTTAAAGTTCTCCCAGACGGAGGATTCAACAGAAACAAGGTTATTTGTAACAACTGACAAGTTGAACTCCCCGTTAAAAGTTTCTGCTGTTACCTTAGAAATGACCTGTTTTAATGTTCTGATTGTGCTGAGCCACAATCCTTCTTTTTGGAAGGATTGTGGCTCAGACTTTTTTTTATTTTTTATAAAAACAGGATGACATTAATTCCCTCGCAGTGGCAATAAGCTTTATTTTATTTTACATTTTTTAAGATGAGATTTACACTAAATATGTGTTACTGACAAGTGCTGATGTTAAAAGTGTTTGAACAACAAATGTTATGGCACTTTAGTTCATATGGCAGCAGAACATTTAAATAAAAGTGCAATATATATATATATATATATGTATAGTAAAATTTCGAAAACTATTGGGATCTTAGGGAAAATTAGACATTGTTTATCAAAGAAAACATTTATAACTACAGTCATGGAAAAAATTATTAGACCACCCTTTTTTTCTTCAGTTTCTTGTTCATTTTAATGCCTGGTACAACTAAAGGTACATTTGTTTGGACAAACATAACGATAACCACAAAGATTGCTCATAAGAGTTTTATTTAAGAGCTGATATCTTACCATTTTCCATGGTTTTCTTGATTATAACCTAAATCACTTAACTTTTTACATCAATAGCTATGGCGTTGTACTGCCAAAAACACTGCTTTTATGCATTCAGTGTTTTCTTTTCTGTCTGTTTTAGTTTAGTGGTACCAGGTATTAAAATGAACAAGAAAGTGAAGAAAAAATGGCAGTCTAATAATTTTTTCCATGACTGTATATATATATATATATATATATATATATATATATATTAGGGGTGTAACGGTACATGTATTTGTATTGAACCGTTTCGGTACAGGTAGGTCGGTTCGGGACGGGGGCGTACCGAACGAGTTTCCACACGGACATATTAAGTAGAGGACCGCACGTTGTGAAGCAGAGCGCTGCAGCCGCACATGCGCAGTTGTGCGCACACCCGGTGTTGCCAACTTAGCGACTTTGTCGCTATATCTAGCGACTTTCCAGACCCCCCTAGCGACTTAATTTGTAAAAAGTGACTAACGACAAATCTAGCTACTTTTTCTGGTGATTTTGAGAGTCACGTGCACTAAAACCGCTAGGTTTGAAGCATCACTTGGCTGCTGTCTCCTCGTGAGCCGCGCTTCCCTCTCCCTCTCTCTCAACCGGGCTCAGTGCACAGCCAGCGCGAGTTTCTGTGTGTGGACTGGGCGCGTGTCACCACATACACAGGCGAGGCGACGCGCGTGTCACCACATACACAGGTGAGGCGACGCGCGTGTCACCACATACACAGGCGAGGCGACGCGCGTGTCACCACATACACAGGTGAGGCGACGCGCGTGTCACCACATACACAGGCGAGGCGACGCGCGTGCACACAAACACCCTAATCAGTGGTAGAGAACGCTGGCTTCAAACACATGATAAAGGTAATTGAGCCCCGATATCAATTACCTTCTCGTCCACATTTTAGCCAGAAAGTCATACTCGGACTTTATGAAAGAATAAAAAGATTAGTTTTGAAAGAAACACCCATAGCCTTATTCATGTTATTTAATCTGACCAACAACTTGAAACTGTTCAGTGTTGCAACTGTTCAATTTTGCACATCAGATGGATTATTTTTTTAAGCAAAAGTCTGAGCCAATGTTATTTTTATTTTGTTTTTCAAAATATCTACATTTTAGAATATTGTATTTATATTTTTGAGCAGAATTCTAGCTTTGTATAGGCTAATGTTCCTATTGTTAAAAAGCACAAAAGTGTGTTATAAACAAGTAGCACATTTATATTTTGCATTTATGTTTCTTACTGTACCGAAAATGAACCGAACCGTGACCTCAAAACCGAGGTACGTACCGAACCGAGAGTTTTGTGTACCGTTACACCCCTAATATATATATATATATATATATATATATATATATATATATATATATATATATATATATATATATATATATATATATATATACACATACACATATATGTGTGTGTGATTATATGTGTGTGTGTATGTGTGTCCAGACACTTGTAAAGAAAAAAAAATAGTAAACCAGTTGTAGACAGCCCCACCTGACAGCTGCCTCAAGCAGCAGGACATCATTCCTGCCACCCTGTGAGAACTGCGCATCAGCTGTTCAGAAGATGACAAAGAGCCTTTAGCACTGAGCTCCTGACTCCCCACATTCCTTTCCAGTGAAGCACCCATTTATCCACCACCAGAATCCACCATGAACTGCATGTTTTTGTTCTGGAGTGGTAGGAGGTACTGTTGCACTGAATTTGGGTCAAATTTATTTGCTAGCATTTGGAAAATATAGCTAACTTCTAGACTCACACAGTCTAGAAGTGATGTGTCTAGAATATGTTGTTCCTTCATGTGAAGTCATTAAAATGTAGATGAAAAAGAAGGAGAAGAATGGAAAGAGAAGAAACTTGACAAATCCCATTAATAATTATAATTATAAGAAATATTTGGCACAAATCAGTTTAATTTTGAGAAATGCATGCCAATCAAGTACATTTTTCCACAACTAATTTTGTTAGCCAGGAAGACAAAATCTCAGCGCCAAATTCTTAGACGAAGCATATGAAAACTGGTGTCTTTGGAAAGGGGAAAAAAACATTAAATCACATAAAAGAAAATATTTATTTAGAGATTAAACTTGCAGAGGGTCAAATTGTTGAACAAGTAATTAATCAAGCTTACTTGTACAGTATTAAAGACCTGGTCCCAGTTATGATCATTTATTAAATATTAATGGCATCAAAACTGCCCATATCACTCTAATAGTTTGTTTTGTCTGCTGACTCAGGACAACTTAATCTCCTAAATTCAGTATATCACACACACACACAAAAAAAAATGCAAAGCTAGCTGTATTGGGCTGCATTGGCTTCCATTATTTTTTTACAGCTGTACCCCAACATCAGCCTTAACCATTACCCGTTTACGTCAGCTTAATCCTAATCCAGACCCCAGTAAGGACATCTGCTTCATTTGGACTGGATTTTGGTAGCCACAAGAATTACCAGTCCCAAAAAGACCAGTGACAACAACAGTAACCGATCGGTAACGAAAACAAAAATGCACACAAACACGCATGCACAGACACAGATCAGGATCTTGGCATCACACGTTAAGACCACATTTAGAAAATAATTAAATATTTTCAGCTGGGTGTTCATAGGCGAAGGGAAAGTTCACTTTTCTTCTTGATCACGTTGCCACCCTGAGATGATTGTAACACAGTGGGAGATGCCTGCCATTTATTTCCCATAGCCATGAGGCAGACCTTTGTCAAGTTTAAACTAATGTGAGGTCCTGGCATATATTTAATTAGATACAAGTCCTTGGAGAGTTTGAATTCACAAAGATAAGTTCAGATAAAATGGCACTTTATAAGCACTCTCCCGGCGAACACTTTTATTATAGCAGTTCCTTTATTGATTTCTCCCCAGGAACATGCTTGTCTTAACTTGGCCGTGGCCCCAGACTGTCTACTTTTTAATGGGGATTAAAATCAATAATGAGCTCTGTTGAGTTCTGTTAGGAATATCAGATGAAATAGTCACTAGCAGCTCTGTAACTGTTGTATACTTTTCAAGAAAAAGAAAAAAAAGATTCAAAGCATGTTTGGCTTGTAGGATGAAGGGATGTGGGTAATGGGGAGAGGGGAAGCAGATATATGAGTCAGAAACTCGGGAGTGTGGGAAAAACAGAGACAATGCTTTCAGCAAAGAGAATGAAACTACATTGAAAGTTTGTCCTGGAGGTCAAGGAGGGTAAATATGTGGATGAGAAGTGGATGGAAATTCAGACTGATCTAGTGAGCAGGTGGCAGTGTTTGGATGATGTGAGTCTGGTTCTGCCAGAACTGTAAACCCTGCCGTCTATGGAGCATTTCCTGTTTGGCATGTACTGAGGAAGTCCTGCTAGATAGCAGCTGTGCAGCCTTGCAACATTACAGAGTATACTTATTTCCCCATTCTTTATGATCGAATGTCTGCATGCTTGGACACACACACGTGCACAAACACACACACGCTCACAAACACACACACGCTCTTACATCTGGTGTGTGCAGAGCATAACCCTGTTCACTGTTGTACTTATATCCCTTAAGACAGCATGGCCTCATCTGTCAGAGTTTGACCTGCTGAAACTGAATGTCTGAGACAGACCATGACCAAAGTTCACTCTTGCAGGCGTTTGTTTTGCAATCTTTTATCTCACCCCAACACTGAACTACTGAGTGACCGATGGACAAATCACACCTTATCTTCTTGACAGCAGAATTACATCTCCACCAAAACCAAACTACACTCAGTCAGAAGACTATTAAAACATATCTAAACATTTTAGGTCTTTATTTGTTATGATTATTATTTAATTTATCACCCACTGGTCTGTGAAATGCCCCTTTGAAGGACTGAGAACAGCAGTTGGCTGTTACCATAACTGCTTTTATTGTAACCAGAAAACCATTTGTGGGTAGTGATGTGGAATTGGAGAATAAAACTTGAAACCTGATTAGACAAACGTACTTCAGCTTGAGGCCCAATATAGGTTTAATCGTGAAATAGTTTTTTAAATGACTAATAGCAAGCTCATCATAAGTAGTGAATCTACCAAACACCATAATGTGGTGTAGAAAAATTCTTTAGAATAGTGAGGGAAAAATCAGTCCACTAGTTCATGTTCACTCTAAAAAGCATTGGGTTAAAAATAACCCAACTTTAACCCAACCCCTGGGTTGTTTTAACCCAGTGCGTTGGGTTGAACCAACATCCCAAAGCACTGGGTTATTGATTCAACCCAAACAGCGGTTGGTTGTACCAAACCTGTTGGGTTAATTCTACCCAATTATTTGGTTTATTTTTTTAACTCAGCATTGATGTTAATTCCACCCGCATGTCTGGCTAATATTAACCCAATCTATATGTTGTTTTAAATTGGCTTTTCCACTATTAAATAATGATTATTATAATAAATGTTTGCAAATTATGAAGTGTATTTTAAAATCCATTTTACATCTATACATCTATTCTGGACAATATATCCTAATCAATAAAGAAGTTAACAACTGCACAGATTTTAAGTCATTTAATAGCCATCTAACAATAGACTTTCTTCACATTATAAATAAAGAACAAATATAACAAAACTCAAAACATGAACATTCAACAGTTGAATTGTCTTGAATGCATGACAAATCTTTTTTTTCGTAGATGTGCTTTATCTAGAGTGCATGGACACAAACATTTTTAGCACAAGTTGCACTTCTACAGTCACTTTTAATATTTTTACATGTGAGTGAGCGAGTATGCAGACATGTTGGCTTTAAGCTTTATGCAGGTACACAAATACATATTTGTGTTTTACTATCTGAGAGGTCTCCTGGTGCCTGGACCTTCTTCTCTGACAGTCAGTCGAATGATTTTGATCAGTGTGGAAAACATCTATGATGTTTTTCCCTGAGTTTTTCCAGATCCATTCCTGTATTGGGCCATAACTCTCATGTATTCATCCACCTGGCTGTGAATTGTATTTTAATGGCTCTGTCCTATTTTTGGCATCCTCAGGAGGTATGGATGACGAGTGGAACTGACCGTGTTTTGTAGAAGCACAAGAAAAGGCCGCCTAAACCTGTTTCGGGTTTAGGCGGTCTGCTGAGGCGGAGTTAAATTTGCATAAAATGCTCAAAACGGAATTATCAAAAATTAAAAACCGAAAAACACTGAAAATTAAAAAAAATAAAATGGAATTTGAGAAAAAATAAAATGGATTTCATATGGCCCTAGAGAACTCAACTATTATTAACAGGAGTCTATTGAATCCATGATATTTTTGGAGCCAAAACTCCCAGTGGCCACAAGAGCTATTGCACTTTAAGGCGCTGCAATACACACAAACATGCCTGGCAACATTTAAGCAACTGAGATTAAAATTATATTAGATTTTATTGTCTCAAATGACATTTGCCTTTCCAGTTTGGTGTTTCCATTTCCTGTTAGAACTCTGTTTGACTTGATGAATTTGAAAAATCAGACTTTCAATCAACAACCTATGGGACTGAATTCCAACTTTTCAAATGGATTTGTAATATTGAATTAATTATATTTAAGTAAAGGATGAAACGGGTATAGAAAATGGATGGATGGATGGATATATTTAAGTTCTTGGAGCTTTTTTTCTGTGCTAATTTCAGGAACCTTGCTAAATGCTCAATATCCAGTCAGTCAGGACACCTTGCTAGTTGTGGTGTGGACCACCTTTTGCCTTCAGAACTACATTCATTCCTTGTGGCATAGACTCACTAAACTCACTGTCATGTTGAAGAAATCAAGCTGAGTTGATTTAAGCTTTGTAACGTGGTGCATTACCCTGCTGGAAATAGCCACTAGAAGATGAGTACACTGTGATCATAAAGGGTGGTATAACTGGTATAATTTCAGTAATTCTGCTACATCTGCATCAGTGTTTCCACTAGAAAAAATTGGCACCGGACAATGTGACCGGCAGGTTTTCAATTTACCGGACAAATGTTTGAAATTCCGGTCACATAGGCTATATGAATTTACTGAGGTTAAAAATAAATCATATGCAGTAGTACGATATCAATGCAAGTCATTTAATAGTGTTTTTATTGAAAAACAGGCTATTTCAAATAAAATAAGTCCCGTCAATTGACTCACGAGCGTAACTTAAAAAAATAAATAAATAAATATTGCAGAAGCGCTCTTCTGACTCCGCTGCGCTGTTTTAATGCGGTTCTGCAGAGGGAAACCTCTCTCTGCTGGCACACTGGAGACAGGGATCAGCAGGCTATCTGGGCCTGTTGAGCCACTCGGGGTAGATTTCACTTAAATCCCGGATGAGAACTTCACAGGACGTTGAGAAGTTCAAGCCTCCATAACCGCGGAGCGCTGTCATTACGGAGATGCTTCTCTGCGCGCACCTGTGGCATCAATGAGTGGAGCTGTGGCTGGAGCCGACTCGTCCTCACACACTACTCATTAGTAAAAAAAAGGACATGTTTTTTCATAAAATCCATCCATCCATCCATCCATCCATTAGCTTCCGCTTATCCGAAGTCGGGTCGTGGGCGCAGCGGCTTAAGCAGAGACCTCCCTCCCCCCGGCCGCTTCCACCAGCTCCTCTGGGAGAATCCCGAGGCGTTTTTCATAAAATGATGTGGAAATAACCCATTTTATTACAACTGAAATTGTGCTTGGGAGGAGTATTTTCACCGGACATTTTGACCGGAGAGATTATAAAATCCCGGACTTCCGCATATTTTACCGGACAAAGTCCGGCAATTACCGGACAACGGAAACCCTGATCTGCAAAGAAAGAGAGTGAAACATCTTGAACTTTTTCATGTAATTAGCAGTGATGTGTTGGTGATCTAATGATTAAAAGGAGCTCTCTTGCTCCACAGTGGACCTCCACAGCTGGCCTTGGCTTGTGCAGTAGTTGCTGGCGGGCTTCCAGTGGGACCTCTGGTTAAACTGAGCTCAGCTGCCAAGCTCCATGGGAGTGCTGAAGGCCAGCAGAGCACTTGTTTCACTTCAGATGATGTTCTGGTAGTGACACTTGAAATGAGGATGTTTGGCCAAAATGGAAATAAATATGTACCGTATTTTCTCGACTAAAAGCCGCACCCATTAAAATATAAACTAAATATATATTATGTCACATATAAGCAGCACCGGACTATAAGCCGCCGGTATCTAGGCTGAGAAATAAGATATTTAAATCGAAAGATTTTGTACATAAGTGTTTATTCATATACCTGAACTGATTTTTCCTCCTCCTGTGTACTGAAACCACCCCACACAGCCAAGACATCCGGAACGGACCCGTGAAATGGACCCGTATCGGAGTCCACTTGCACTCAGTGCCGGATCCTCTTTGGAGCTGGATCACGGACCTGCTGGCTCCACGCTGCATCCGGGCCACATCTGCGATTAAAACCTTACCTCTGTGGCAGGTCCACTCAGAACCCTGAAATCTGCTGGAGAACCAACAAACTGATAAGTCCTGGCGTGGCCGAGTAGCTACAATGGTCAGACACACCTGGATTAATCAGTTTGTCCAATACTAACAGGTATTGATGCTCACAAAATGAATGTAGAGTAGCATAGCCAACATAGGCTACTTAACAAAAACAGAATAGCCTTTAACTACTTGTTTTTTTTTTTTTTTTTTTTTTTTGCACTTCCTGCTAGAGCGCCCTCTGAGGGCTGAAAAAAAATTAATAGAAAAGCCACATCTCTGTATAAGCCTCATAGTTTAAAGCGTGGAACAAAAGTAGCGGCTTTTAGTCCAGAAAATACGGTATATAAAAAAAATATGAATTATCAGTCAAGCTGATCTGAACTGAACTGGTTGTTCTCAGCACTGCTCGTCTGCCTCTTTGCAGTTTGAGCAAAAAGAGGCCTCAAAAGCTCTCTATACAAACCTATGGGTCACATGACTATATACTTTGTGGAGTCATATCTACAGTCTGTGGTCTCAACGTGCATAGTGCTTTCATAGTGCTAATATCCTCCAAATGTCTGTCCTTTAACAGGTTGTGTGTCTTGTCTGTCATGACATGTCTGTATTGCAATGACTGAGACATATCCTATGTTGGGTACATATTGCTATTTTGTGCTCTAATGATGATTCCAGTTTCTAAAACGTATGTTTAATGTATTTGTTAAATGGCTGACTACCCTGGGATGTGGTGGAATAGGAGATTCGCATCATAGATGTCCAGCCGACAAATTTGCAGCAACTGGTGACGCTATTATGTCAATATGGACCAAACTCTCTGAGAAATGTTTCCAGTACCTTGTTGAATCTATGCCACAAAGGATTAAGCCAGTTCTGAAGGAAAAAGGAGGTCCAACCCAGTACTAGCAATTCAGTTAAATTCCAAACAACCACATGAGCACGATGTTTATGGGAGGTTAAGATGTCTTCTGTAACTGATGTTCTACATCCTTTCGTTACACAGGCATGGATGACCATGTATTCATTGCTCCACCTCTAAAAATATACATTTTATGCTTGTGTGCAGCAAATTGATTGCTGTATAACATCTAAAATTTCTGTTGTAAATAAAACATGACTCATGAAAGCCACCATCAATAATAAAACAAAGATCAGGCTTTGCAGTGATCACGCCTTTTGTTTTCAGCTGCAACCATTAACCTTGATGTTGTGGAGGAAGCTCAACGACACACATCACAGAGGCCCGATGGGCCATGAACGAGCAACGGGGCCAATTAGAGCCACTGTGACAAACACTAAAGTTCCTTGCTGTCACAGTCAAAGACTACGTGTTAAGGGTGCTCATAAGGTCACCCGTGCTGCCTGTTTCACTGTGCTGTTTTAAAGCCCAGAAGCCCAAGGGCTTTTTTTTTTCTTTTAATTCTACCTGAGGACACATTTTTTAAATTCAGCTAGTTACAATTCCACAACACTGAGACCAATGTCAACAGCCTTGGCCCTCTGTGGATAATAGGCACTTGGGAAAATGTTGAAATGAAAAAATAATTAAACTCTAAAAAAGTAAAAAGAATCTATAAATCTGTAAATGACAAAGTAAACCAGAACTTGGGTTGTCCAAATTATTTTTCAACACTCATAGATTATGAAAACTTTTCTTCTTTACTCTTCTCTCCAGCTATGAGTTGAGACATTATGATGCCCACGTCGTGGCCCAACCTTCTCCGTCTGTGACAGTACCGTCTTTGCGTTCTCATCTTTTTTCCTTACGTCAGACAGATGACAATAACAGAGGCATGGCAACTGATTTTGGGGATAAGACAGAAAATTGACAGAGTGCAGTTTAAAATAGCAGTTTTAATCACAGACAAATCTGTTCAAAAAGTTAAGAGTCGATCCTTTTAGCAGGTATTATCACATAGCAGGGCTCATAAAACAGCACTGATCTGCATTAGCACCCGGAGGAGTGATGCATAGAAGTGTATAAGGAATCTTAAAAAAATTGGTTTTGTTCCCCTGATATTGTGACAGTTTTCTCCCATCCCATCAAAAAACGTCATCTTTGAATTAAAAAACTTTCAGGTGCACGTCTACAAAATTTGAATTGACAGAAACTCCTCTGGGTCCAGATGTTTGAATTTTTTCCCTCCCCAGACCTGAGTGATTCCTTCAGCTCTGTGATGGGAAGCCATGTCTTCTCTGGCGTTAAAAGAATTCAGTTAACAACTCTAAAACATGTTCTTATACATCATGTCTAGCTGTGCACAACTGTAATGATTTGATGAGGAAAATATAATTATCTCTACTGTGGAAATGCTGTCTTTGACTTCTGTCACGGTCATTGGCATCCAAATTGTTATCAGAATGCTTCTGCTGATGGGTGGCATGCAGATGTTATCTCTCTGTTCATTCGTTAATCCTAATAGAAAGAAATGATCAGGGTGAAGTGTATCATTGGTACAAGTGATAAAGAGAAGATAATGTAACCACGGACTAATTTAGCCATTTTTCATATTGCTTCACACTACACTCTTGACCAACATCAAACACAGTATCTTCCACACCGTTTACTCCAAACTGTGATGGTCCCCAAGTAGAGATGTTTGTTTTTCAGATGCTGGTCATGATTTTCTTTTTCACAATATTTGTCAACATTTTCCAAGTTTGTGTGAATGAAACAGCTCGGGATGCACGATAACTGTTTTTTAAAACCGATACGGATAACTTTCAGCTCCTGAAGGCCGATACCGATAACACACACACATATACCCAAGATCATTACATCAATACTATGAACAAAACCAAAAATAGTTTGGACTCTTTAAATAAACAGATATTTATTTTTTCCATTGAAAAACTATTGGCAAGCCTCTCAAACATTTTCGTAAAGCTATCAAACAAACCTATTTGATATCTCACATCAACTTAAATAAGGTTCATTACTGACTGATATAAAAAATAAAGGCTCCTTGAACTGATGGAAATACATGCATGAAAATTACTATTTTTGTTTTTTTTTTTTTCTCATGGAAGCTTTAGATGAGAGAGATGAGGGAGAGGAGAGGGGAGGGGAGATTGCTGCTGGCTTGCGCACGTTAGCATTAGCTCACGTTAGCATGATTTCAAAACTCCATGGAAGCGATTGTTATGTTGTAGGTGGCTGATCAGGTTTTACTTATTAAAGCTTGTGCTTCCCTCCTCGTAGAATTCACTCGGAGGATTCGTCACAAATAACCACCAAACTATCTTCTTCTGAAACTTTAACGAAGTTCCACACCACCATTTTTGTTGTGATCAGCACAATGCAGGCTGCATTCAAGGTGTAACGTAAATTCTGACGTTCCCTAACCCTAACCCTCTTTTATCCTTTTCTATTTTTTTCTTTTTTATGTGTAACATGTGGGAAAATACTGCAAATATCGATTCAAGTTAGCAACTACTAAAATTATGACCGAGTTAACAAGTTGTTTCCTGGCATGAGGGGGTATTCTTAATTTTCCTGATTGAGAAATCGTTTTTCTGATTATGCCGACGTCATTTAAGACTCAGAGGGAGCGAGGCACTGCCGTGTTGACAGAAATATATATGTTATCGGGGCTATTTGTCGTGATATTGGACTTATCAGAATGATGTCATAATTTCTTGTTATCGGCCCGATAGTTATCATGCACCCCTAAAAACAGCTACTCATTAACATCACTATTCAACAAGATCAAATGAATGCTTTTAAATGTTTGGCTTTTACATGTGAAGAGGAAGACTTGTTAACCTGAACAGTTTAGCAGGTATTTGCAAGTCATGAATGGTACCAGTGGGAGGGTCCAGTTCTGCAGCTGTGGTCCTAAAACAATGCTGATCCACAAACAAGTGCAACAATAATGTACTTTCTAGTCCGGCAATCGCTCAAAGCACTTTTACAACACACAGTAGCTTTCTCTCTCTATCACACACACACAGACACACACAGACATCTGTACAGGCACACAGACACACACACTCACATGCACATACGGGCACACATACACACATTTCTTAGATTGATTTATTTATTTGACAGAATTATTCCTATAATTACTTCTATTATTCCTAAATTATGCCGGTTTATATTTATTCCCTCCAGTCAACTAGTTAAAGTGGAGCATAGGAGTCAGAACATTATCATAACGACCTGAATCTCTTCTTTCACATCTGTGTATCCTCCTTGGATTCACAGATGTGAAACTGTCACATCAAGTACAAAATGCAAGACATGTCTGTTTTCAACGGGTAAAAATTGCATAATTTACTGTAAGCACAACTCTAAGCACAAAGCTTAGGGAATAAACGTGTGTTCTTCAGCTAAATAAACTGCTCCCTCAGTGTTGCATTCTGCATGTGCAACACGGTGCAACCATCACCTGTCAGGCCCGAAGTTCCCAGTGTGCACCACTTTGAACAAACATCTCATCATAAATATGAACAAGACAAAGGAGATGATTGTGGATTTAAGGAGGACAAGGAACAAGTTGAACAGCATTTCCATCATGGGGGAAGTAGTGGAAGTGAGGGAGAAATATAAATACCTCAGTGCTCACCTGGACAACAGACTGGAGATGCAACACTGATGTTCTTTATCAGAAGGGAAAGAGCAGACTTTACTTCTTAAGGAAGCTTAGGTCCTTCAGTGTTTGCAGCAGGATGTTATATATCTTCCATAAGTCTGTTGTGGAGAGTTCAATCTCATCTGCAGTCATCTGTTGGAGGAACAGCATCAGAACCAGTGACTTAAAGAAACTGAACAAACTGATGAAGAAGTCTGGTTCTGTTCTGGAGCTGATGGTGTGAAGGAGGATACTTCATAAACTGAAGAACATCATGGACAACCCTGAACATCCTCTAAACAACACAGTGATTCAACAACAGTGTCTTCAGTCAGAGGCTTCTTCAGATCTGCTGCACAGACGCTTTAGGAGATCCTTCCTGAACACAGCATTTGTAATGAATCCTGGAAGAGACTTAAATCCTGACAACTACTGCACAATTAATTTCCCTTCAGGGATGAATAAAGTATTTTTGAATTGAACTGAATTGAATTTATAGAAAATATTGGCAGTAAAATAAATACCAAAACAGAGTTTGTGCCAGCCGCAAAGTAAAATCTCCCCATAAATGTGGCATTTTTTTTCCCACCAGCTTTGTTTTTACTGGCAGCAGATGCTTGGTGCAACTGGAAACTATGTGATTAAAAATGAGTCAGAGCGTCGTAAAGTTAAAACAATAAGTTGAAAGATGTTTTGTCCTCATTAGTTTTATTTGATACTTGTTGATATAAAAAATACTGATCTGTGCAGTGTCAGAAAACAGCAGCCATTCAATTGCAATAGCAAAAAAAAGGTGTGAGCTTTCTTCTCAGCGAAATGCTTGTTGTCCAATATATTAAATGTAGCATCCGTTGTCTGTTAGTTATACTGAGTTAGGATCTCTGATGGAGGGTTTAATCGAGCCCCTAACCGGGCCCCAGATGCTGACTGTACAGAACGGTGGAGGGACTCATAATTACATTAACTGCAACTCTGCCATTGATTTTTTTTCCTTTTACCTCTTTTTTCAATTAGCCATTAATTTAGACTGATCCCACCTCAGACCCTCCAAGGCTGTAATTATGAAAGAAGAGTTTGTCTGGTGTACAGTGGTGTTTAGAGGGGACTGTGGTAAACACGCCTGCTAGCTTATCAACCCTGTCCTGCTCCTAACAGCGGGGGGGTGGGGTGTTAGGTTTAGGGTTCCTGCTGGGGTGATGAATGTCATCTCTCAGCCCTCCAGCATTCGTGTCTTTGTGAACAATGTGCTCAATTCAGACACGCACCAATCTTCAATTACACCTTTCGCTTTTCTCTCTCAGCCTCGTTAGGCATTGAGCCAGTTTTTCTCTTGATAAGAGTGTTTTGCATTCCACTCCTTTCATCCCCCTTCAGCAAAACACATTTTATAAATTGAGTTACTGTGGGTTTGGCATGTGTTGGGATAATCCGTTATATGATTATGGTGAAACAGGATGTCGTAGAGAGAGTTGTGAGGTTTTTTTTTCCCTTGTTCATTTGTTTCTCTGAGTAGGAAAGGAAGAAAGGGGGCAGTTGTTCCCTTAAGCACATTTGTCAGCTGTTTATCAGTACATCTCAATGCTGGTGGTGTTGTGCGTGGTCCCTGGAGCTGGGGCTGTTAGCCAGGTGTGGGGACAAACACAATCACCAGAATATTCAATCCTTAAACTAGTTCGCTGTAGATGTATAGGGTGTAAGTAATGGAAGGGAAATAAATTGTGTAAGAAAATGGATGAAGACAGATGTTAAAAACCAGATGGCAATACTTAAAATCCAGGAGGTGCATGAGCAGTAGAAGAATATCTACTGCTCATGCAGTAGATATTCTTATATTATCTACTACTCGGAGTAGATAATATACCAACAAGTTAGCAATTTAGCGATTTCAAGTTAGCAACTACTAAAATTATGACCGACTTAAAGGTGGGGTGGGTGTTGTTTTTTGCAACACTTTTTACAATATTGCCTGAAAACCTTTTCACATTTCCATTGCACCCACTGAAATAAAATGTTTGCAAAAAAAACTAAACATTTTGGTCCAGTCTAGAGGGTATAATCAGAGAAAAACTCTGACCAATCAAAAAAGTGATCATCACTATTTTGATTGGCTGCCTAATACGTCCATCAAATATCACCCCTCCCTCCCTCCCTCCCTATGGTTCATGCAGTCGTGAATCATGTGAAGGCGTGGTTTCGAGGGGTGAGCTGAAGAGGAGGAGGCGGAGCCTTTGGGAGGAGGGAGGGAGTGTATATTTTCAAAATCTCACTTGAGTTGGATTGCTGGAACCGTTTTTCACACAACACCTACTCCACCTTTAACAAGTTTCTGGCATGAGGGGGTATTCTTAATTATCCTGATTGAGAAATCGTTTTCTTAAACAGGAAAACGATTTTTCTGATTGAGAAAAATCACGTTTTCCTGATTTTTGAAAATCAGGAAAACAACACCCCGATGTGCAATTGGGGTATCATTGCCCCAATGCAGATTGGGGCAATGATACTCAAAAAAGGGTGTCATTGGCAATGACACCCTTTCCTCTGGGAAGGGTGTCATTCTTATGAATGAGCTTCATAAGAAGCTCATTCTCATGAAAAAAGAAGCCATTATGTAAAAATTCATTCTTAGATTAAAAAAAAAGACATTCTGAAATAAACTATTATGCATTAAACTAAGATTAAATAATAATAAAAATATATTTCATAATAATTAAAAAATTTTCATAATAATGGGAAATATTTCATACAGTCATGGAAAAAATTATTAGACCACCCTTGTTTTCTTCAGTTTCTTGTTCATTTTAATGCCTGGTACAACTAAAGGTTCATTTGTTTGGACAAACATAACGATAACCACAAAGATTGCTCATAAGAGTTTTATTTAAGAGCTGATATCTTACCATTTTCCATGGTTTTCTTGATTATAACCTAAATCACTTAAGTTTTTACATCAATAGCTATGGCGTTGTACTGCCAAAAACACTGCTTTTATGCATTCAGTGTTTTCTTTTCTGTCTGTTTTAGTCACATGATGACGTTTAGTGGCACCAGGTATTAAAATGAACAAGAAAGTAAAGAAAAAATGGTGGTCTAATAATTTTTTCCATGACTGTATATATCATAATAATGGGAAATATTTCATAATAATAAACATGTATTTCATAATAATGGGAAACATTTCATAATAATGGATACATATTTCATAATAATAAACACCTTTATTTCATAATAAAAGACATAATAATTTATTCATTGAATTATGACCCAAACGGGGCTCCATACAAATCTACCCACTGTCATACATGTACTGTAGGATAGGATTTTTCATGACATGTCCGAATGACGGTACACAAAATACTGTCTGAACGAGAGCCCATGTGTGTCTACAGCTAGTGTTGTTTTTTTTTTGCTGCCATCCACTCTCCAGTAACCATACGCCTAAATTCATGTGATATTCATAAAAACACAGAGAGTCATCATTTCAGATGAAACGGGAGTCTCATCTGCTAGTCTTGAACCGCTATAAACAATACACCGCAGTTCTACAACCACGCTCTTCATCATATCTCGCCTCCCGTGTGCCTTACCTGGGCATCACTGGAGGATTTCCAGCTGTGAGAATCATTCTCCGGTGGAGAATCTCCTGCTGTGAAATGCACAGCAGCGACTGCAGAGGAAGTAAGGATTAAATAATTCTTGGCGCATTCTCTTGGCATTCGCTGGTGTTTGTGTGTGAAAATAACTGATCTGTCTCTCCTTCTTACCCCCCCTCTCCTTGTTATCACACCGCGTGTTTCTTCCAGCTCTTGGCAGTAGTTCATTTATAGACCAAGGGCCCAAGAAGGGATTGTATTCAAAGGTTAAATGCTTCTGTTAAAAATGGGGGCTGAGACCAGAATAACGTGTGAAGGTGAGACAAAATGGGGAGCTACAAGTGTATGACAGCGACTCGGGTCAACATCTCCTCGATCCATTTGTTGAACCAACTCACACCAGGGAACAAAACCAGGCTGCCAGTCTCTGGCTGCAGGTGCAGAGCTGGGTCGAGTAGAAAATCCCCTTTGGACCGCACTTCTAAAAGATGTTTCTTGAGGCTTCAAGTGCTCAGATTTGTCAAATCTCTGAGAAAATAGAATCAGGTTGTCACATATGTCCTGGTCTCCTTCCAGTGGTCATCATCCTGCTGTGGTTGTAGTTCCAGTTTGTGTTTGTGGGCTTGATGTTGGTTAATCCCGACCATTAGTACTCTTTAAAGTCACTGGATTTCCCTGTCACACTTTTATATGCCTGTCTTTGCGGTCCTGAGAAGATTCAGATAGTTGTTAATTAAAGATTTATTGTTTTTAGTTTGGCATTATATGCACTAAATCTGAATTTGAATACGCCTTTTTTAATTAGCATAGAAAAGGTTAAAAAGTCTTGTTTTTCTTTCGATCTGCACGTGTACCGTACAATAGCATGGAGAGATGTGCTTGATGTAGTTTGGTTGAAATCTGCTGGCAAACAATGAACGTATGCCGCCTTTTCTTTTTTGTTTTACAGTAACATTGTGTACAACCTCATATTCTGTTTCCACGTCGGCACATCAGTACAGAACATTAAATTCTTACTGTAAACAGTGTGTTCTCACTTCAACAGCTAAAACTTCTGGTTTCTTATGGAGAATTAATTCCCTAATGGTAACGTATCCAAGGTTGCAGCGTCTGTTATTAATAAGACCATCTTCCCCTGCGCCCCCGCCAGATGCTGTCAGCTGATTCCGACAGGAAACTGCTGACAGTAGTGGTAAAGTCAGGGATGCGGTCTTTATGTCACGTATCTGTGAAAGTCACAAGGCTGCTCATTCCTGCTTCTCTTTACTCCGCTGTGGAGTTGATATTCCCTGTGGCAGAAAATGGAAAGGCAGATTTACAAGAAACTCCTGTCAAACTCCTTTTTTCCTGTTCAAGGTCAGGTTCACATCAGTTTGATCCTGAAACTGGTCAGAATGATAAACATCAGCAGAAACAGTAACAGAGATTAAATCCTCGATTCAAAACCTTGAGAATCTAGTATTTGTACTTTTAAGGCTGGTAACAGAAACTTTGCAGTCTTCATCACCTGGGTCTGCTGCAGGGGGCTGAGGAAAAATGGTTTCTATATGCACGTAGCTTTGTCCTAATGTCCTCTACAGCACAAGGATTGCAGCTAATTTTGTCCTTATTAGAGAAAACTGCAGGGACTGACAGGACTGCTGAGGAATAAATACACCACCTCTAGTCAGGCCATAAACTTATCTGGTTACATGGGTTGATGGTCTTAGATGCTTACAAGCCACAGATGAAGAAAAACATCATAAAGATTATTTTATTTTTTATTAAACACCTTACCTTATCAGATTTACTGGCTCACTTGTTACTGTAAAAATACTAGAAATACATTTTGTATCTGGTTTGTTAAACTGTAATACCACAGATTGAATAATAATATCAAAACTTAACTTGACTAGATGATGCCCTTGGGCCCAAATTGTGTGGCACTAATAGTCCTGTTGTACTGTGCACAGTTTAGAAATTGTGTAAAATATGTCCCTGTAATTGAAGAATGTGGAGTTCATTCAAGAGTTGTGGCCTTCATGGCCCTGCAGTAAATAGTGGGCTGTGTGCACGTGGCTGAGTTCACCGGCTAGAAACTAGAACTAAATTTGTATTAAATCTGATCATTTTAACCATTTTAAAACTCATCTGTTTTCATTAGACCTGTAGATTTAGCATGAAATCTTTCTTTATTATTCTTTACGACTGTTTCATTACATTAACAAGTTGTCTTTTTCCTTTTAGGTTAGATTTTTACAGCATTGCAGCATATTCTGAATGTTGTAGACCATCACTGGAACATGAAGACTGGGCTAAACTGGGCCCAAAAAGAAAATCTGTCTGAAACTAATAGCTCGGTTGCAACAAGTCTTGCCAAGATGCTGCAGGCTGAACAAGACATAATAATGTGCTGCCTTATGGCTCCACCTGATGGGCTTGAAAATTAGTTTTGGGTTATAAAGAAAATGTTTTTTCATAAAATGTGGATACCACACCCATTTAAAAAAAAATGTTGTTATCCCTCAACAACCCCTGAGGCCCAAACAAAGAAAGCAACAAGAAATGACAAACTTATTTCCCTCCATAGGTTTAATCTGTAGTTTCAAAGCGTATCATGAAATCCTGTCAGCTGTCATGACTGTAAGTGTTGTTAAACTTTAACTGCACTGAAAAGAAAGAGCTCTCTTCTGAAGTGGATAAAGAATAAAATAAAAAATCCTCAGATGAAAGATAGATATAAACTGGAAAACTCTTTAAGGTTTTTCATTTGAGTTATAACAGTCATCAGTGGGTTAAGAGGCATCTGTGTCACAGTGGGGGAAGTGGAAGGAGGACCCACATGCAGGAGGTTCAAAAACACAAAAAGGACTTAATTAACAAAAAATCCAAAACACAAAAATGCAAAAATCCAAAAGGTCAAAAATACAAACTTAACTTATTTGTAGTGATGTTATGAGAGAGCTGAAGCTCCGAAGCGCGTATCGAGAGTTGAGGGGGCGTGTCCGCGAAGCGCGTAACGAGAGCCGCTTCATTTGGGGAGGTGCCAAAAGTGATGACGTCCGAAGCTTCACCGCCTGGCTGTACCACGTGACTGCTTCGGGAAGTGGTTCATTTTTTGTCTCAAGAAATGGGGTTTGACAGCTTTATAAACGCCACAAGCTCCATTCAAAATGTGGGTGTTGTAGACGAGTTGCGGTCAGTTCAGAGTGTGGATAGAGTTTGGATAACTTGGATACTAGAATTCAATTCAATTCAATTTTATTTATATAGCGTCTGTTACAATGACAATTGTCTCTAGGCGCTCTACAGAGACCCAGAGCATGACCCCCGAGCAAATATCATCAACTAAGATTATATAATTAAATCCAATCAATGATAATGGCAGGTAAAAAACTCCCACGTAGGGAGAAAAAAAAACCATTATACCAAACAGTGGCAAGGAAAAACTCCACTTTAAGAGGAAGAAACCTTGAGCAGGACCTGGCTCATATGGGGGGACCTTCCTGCCGAAGGCCAGCCGGGTAGAGAAAGAAAAAGAGGGGAGACAGGACAGAGAGAGGATGTAGGACAGAGAGAAGATGGAGGACAGAAAGAGGATGTAGGACAGAGAGAGGAGAGCACAGAAAAAGTAAAAATAAAAATAAAGAAGTAGTGGAATTGTTGTAGGGTGAATGCAAGCGAGCTATGGAGGGCCCTTGGGCGTGTGGTCAGCGTAATGAGCCATGATAGGCTCTTGAGTATCAGTAATGTGCGGGTGGGGTGTAGGTGAAGTGTGTGAGAGAAGGGGGAGGAGGAAGGGGTTTGGGTTTAAGAAAAGAGAAGGGTAGGATTTCAAGCAAAAGGATGCAATATATAAACATAAACAGATGGAGGCGGCAGCACTGGGATGAGATGGCCAGAGGACCAGGTCGCCGATCACCACGCCAGTCGGTACCCAAACACAAGTGGAGGAGAACCCCGGGATGGACAGTGGATGGAACTGCAAGTCAGCATGAAACCCAGGAAACTCTGGCCTGCAAATACACAAAGAGAAAAGGGGGCAGAAACAGCACAACAAACACAGGAAAGCAAAGAAAATGGAGCACAGTTTCAGTAGCAGGGTGCTCCCAAATAATTATAAATGAGCTGGAGGAGGAGGAAGGGAGGAAGAAAGGGAAGAAAAAGGAGAAGAGCAGTGGAGACACCACTCAGCAGATCATGCTGGTGTCTCCCTGTAGCGTAGGCCTATAGCAGCATAACTATGACGAAGCTGTGATTAAGACGAGCTACTCTAGTCTTACTACTACAACTATAGTTATAACTATTAGCCCCTACACACTATAGTTAAGACTAATTGTAGGCTTTACTGAACAGAAATGTTTTCAATTTAGTTTTAAAGATGGAGATAGTATCAGCCTCCTTAACCCAAACTGGTAGCTGGTTCCATAAAAAAGGTGCCTGGTAGCAGAAGGCCCGTCCTCCAAACCTACTTTTAGATATTCTAGGAACGACGAGTAATCCTGCACTCTGAGAGCGGAGAGCTCTATTAGGAGCATAACGAGCTATCAAGTCTTGTAAATAGCGCGGAGCTAGGCCATTAAGGGCCTTATATGCGAGAAGCAGAATTTTAAACTCAATTCTAAATTTCACGGAAAGCCAATGGAGGGAGGCTAACACGGGAGAGATGTGATCTCGCTTGCGGATTCCTGTCAGCACCCTCGCTGCTGCGTTCTGGATCAATTGAAGGCTATTTAGCGAGCTTTTCGGACATCCTGCTAACAGCGCATTACAGTAATCCAGTCTAGAGCTAACAAACGCGTGGATTAATTTTTTCGGCATCACCCTGGGAGAGGATGCTCCTAATTTTGGCAATATTTCGGAGATGAAAAAAGGCAGTCTTGCAAACCTGATTAATATGCTGCTTAAATGACATATCCTGATCAAAAATAACTCCAAGGTTTTTCGCAACTGTGCTGGAAGCCAGCGTAAATCCAGTCAATCCATTCCTCAGGTGTTTGGGACCAAAGACAATAACCTCTGTTTTATATCCGAGTTTAGAAGCAAAAAGTTAGAGGACATCCAGGACTTAATATCATTAAGACACCCTTGAAGTTTAGCCAAAGGTTTTGTTTCCTCTGGTTTCATAGATAAGTACAGCTGCTGCGTATCATCAGCGTAGCAATGAAAGTTTATGCCATGGCTCTGGATAA
The DNA here is from genome assembly GCA_018398805.1 of Hirundichthys speculiger. Lineage (NCBI taxonomy): Eukaryota > Metazoa > Chordata > Actinopteri > Beloniformes > Exocoetidae > Hirundichthys > Hirundichthys speculiger. Next base: position 66,204 of record JAGFBZ010000461.1, on the reverse strand, counting down.
TTTTTCCCAAGGGCAGCATGTATAAAGTGAAAAGGATTGGTCCCAGAACTGAACCCTGTGGGACGCCATAGCAGACCCTAGTCCGTGTAGAAGAAACGTCATTAACATGGACGAACTGGAACCTGTCAGATAGGTATGACTTAAACCAGCCTAATGCTGTCCCTTTAATTCCAACAGTGTGTGCTCTAATCTGTACAGCAAAAGGCCATGATCAACAGTATCAAAAGCAGCACTGAGGTCCAGCAGAACAAGGACAGAAACTAATCCATTGTCTGAGGCCATGAGGAGGTCGTTGGAGACTCTAATCAGTGCAGTTTCTCTGTGCTATGATGAGTTCTAAACCCTGACTGAAAGACCTCAAATAGATCATTTCTATGCAGGTGTTCTCCTAACTGGCTAGCAACTATTTTTTCCAGAATTTTAGAGATAAATGGAAGGTTGGATATTGGTCTATAGTTTGCCAAGATGTCCGGGTCAAGGGATGGTTTCTTGAGCAAAGGTTTAATGACTGCAACTTTAAAAACCTGTGGCACATATCCTAATTGTAGAGATAGGTTAATCTGATCCAAAATTGATATACCAATAGAGGATATAACATCCTTGAACAGTCGAGTTGGGATGGGATCCAACAGACATGTAGATGGTTTAGCTTTACTGATAGTTGAGGTCAACTCAGAGAGGCCCACAGGAGAAAAACAGTCCAGAGTCAAATCAGAAACGGAAGAGATCAACGAAACTGCAGGGATGTCCACAGCCGCCGACAGTTGGGCCTGGCCGATCTCATCTCTAATTTTGATTATTTTCCCATTGAAAAAGCTCATAAAGTCTTCACTACTGAGAGTAGCAGGAATGCATGGACCAACAGAGTTGTGACTCTTTGTCAGCCTGGCTACAGTGCTGAACAGAAAACGTGGGTTATGTTTGTTCTCTTCTATTAGCGAAGAATAATAAGATGTTCTAGCTCTGCGTAGGGCTCTTTTGTAGACTATTAAACTATCTCTCCAGGCATGATGGGAGTCCGCAGATTTACAGGAGTACCACCTCCTTTCCATTTTACGTGCATTCTGCTTCAGCATGCGAATATGTGAATTATACCAGGGAGCTGAGCTCCTAAGATAAGAAACCCTCTTCCTCAGGGGAGCGACCGCATCCAAGGCGGAATGTAACATATCGGCAGTATTGTTAACAAGGTGATCAAAGTCTGCCGGAGTAATATTCAGGTCGTTGCTCTCAGCTATTCTATCATATTCCACCATAGGGAGATGAGAGAGAATGACCTCCTTAAAATTATTCACAGCATCTTCAGAAAGACATCTGCTGTAATGACACGTTTCATTTCCTGTTTTAATGCCACAAATGCTGAACTCGAATGTAACTAAAAAGTGGTCCGAGAGAAGAGAATTCAGCGGCGACACTAACAAGTGATGAGTATCTATACCATAGGTGAGAACCAGATCCAGGATATGATTAAAGCAGTGAGTCGGTTCTTTCACTTTTTGTGAGACGCCAAATGACTCTAAAAGAGATGTAAAGGCTAATTTAAAGCTGTCACTGTCAACATCCATGTGGATGTTAAAGTCACCCACTATGATGACTTTGTCTGAGCTGAGCACTAAACCAGCTAAAAAATCAGAGAACTCAGACAAAAACTCCGAATAAGCACCAGCAGGTGGCCGGTACACCACTACCAACAAGACTGGCTTTTTTGACCTCCAATTTGGAAAAGTTAAACTAAGCGTGAGGCTTTCGAATGTATTATAATTACATTTGGGTTTTGTTTTTACTTGCAGGCTGGAGTTGTAGACAGCTGCTACTCCTCCACCTCGACCCGTACTCCGGGGAATATGATAATTATTATAACCTGGTGGCGTAGCCTCATTTAAGCTCACATACTCTCCCTCTTGTAGCCATGTTTCTGATAAGCAGAAGACATCGCAACGAGTCTCAGTAATAAGATCATTGATTAACAGAGACTTAGAGCCAAGAGATCTCACATTCAGTAGTCCACATCTAATTACAAGTTCTCTTGGCTCCACGTGTCTGACAGTTTTTTTATTTTTATCAAATTATTTTTTGGTTAACGCCTCTATCACAGCGCGCTAAGTAGACTTTTGGAGGACGGGGAATTGACACCAATTCTATGTTTTTTGTTTTTATTTTTTTTTGTTTTTGGTACCATGTTAGCATTAGCAGCTATAAAGTTAATTTCTCTGTCTTTAGTGGATGGGGACGGTCCTCGAGAAGCAGCAGAGAAGCGTGTAAGACTGCAGCTCTGCATCCTGGCCTCCACCCTGGATTGTCAGGGGGAGCGTCTAAGAAAATCGGCCAGATTACTAGAAATAAGAGCTGCACCATCCCAGGTGGGATGAATGCCGTCTCTTCTAATCAGACCAGGCTTTCCCCAAAAATCCGGCCAGTTGTCAATAAAGGCCACGTTGTTTTCTGGACACCACCACGACAACCAGCGACGGAGCGATGACATGCGGCTAAACATATCATCACTGGTCAAATTAGGAAGGGGACCAGAGAAAACTACGGAGTCCGACATGCTCTTTGCAACATTACACACCGACTCAATGTTAAGTTTAGTGACCTCCGACTGGCGTAGCCGGGTGTCATTAGTGCCGACATGTATAATAACTTTACTGTACTTACGATTACTCTTTGCCAGCAGCTTCAAATTTGCCTCGATGTCGCCCGCTCTGGCTCCCGGGATACACCTGACTATAGTCGTAGCTGTCGGCCTCACATACCGGACTATAGAGTCGCCAATCAGCAGGGTGGGTTTCTCAGCGGGTGTGTCGCTGAGTGGGGAAAAACGATTCGATACGTGAAGCGAGTGATGGTGATCCACGCGCCTTTGCTTTGGGCTACGCTTCCTTCGAACCGTCACCCAGCCGCCCTGACTGGCCGGCTGCTCGGGTGCTGCAGGGGAACTGCTAGTTGCAGCTACACTAGGCCGCTCCGCCGCTACATTAGCCTGGCTGCCTATCGCCTCTGACGGACTATGATCTAATTGGCGGACACGCGCCTCTAGCTCACTGAGCCTCGCCTCCAAAGCTATGAATAAACTACATTTTATACATTTACCACTCTCGCTAAAGGAGGCAGAGGAATAACTAAACATTTCACACACTGAGCAGCGGGAGGGGGAAACAGAGGGAGAAGAAGCCATGCTAAGAAGCTACTAGGCTAAAGAGCCGGCGATTAACGGCAGTGAGAATCTCAAGGAAATGTGCGAAGCAGAAACTAAATGCGAGTGCTCAGATTACCATTTACACCAGCAGTGTAGTTATCACCAAATCGAGTTTAAATTTAAATTATAAAAAGGTTAAAGGAATCAAACACCGTTTAGCGTTCACCAACAACAGGAAACCATCGACAGGAAGTCCGGCCGCAACAGCAACTCCGTTCTTAAACACAACAACCGGAATTTGGATAGCGTGTATATAGTTTGTGGTAGTTCAGTATATAGTTTGTACATGATGGCACAAACATTTTTATGCAGCCCAGCATCCTCTGTGCCATGTGAAAGGGTGTTTTCCAAGGCTGGAGAGATTGTGTCTAAAAAAAAGGAATCGGTTAAAACCAAAAACTGTGGAAAAATTGCTATTTCTGAATAAATATACATAAAATCACCCCTTTAATGGTCATCATTGAGTATATTGAATGTGCCCCCTCCGTAGTTCCACAAAGACTTTGACTGTTCTCTGCTCAGCTGAGTTCAGGTGCTCCGGTAGCGCAGTGGTTAGGGCAGGCGGCCCATGTACAGAGATCACACTTTTCGTGAGTTCGACTCCAGGCTCATCGACCTTTTTGACGCATGTCTTCCCCGTTCTTATGATACTACTTTGGGAAACATTAAACAGAGATTACATTCAAACAATATTTTATTATGCATTTGATTCATTTATGTACACCAATTATTTGGTCATACACATTTTGTTATTCACAGTCATTCGCAAGAGCCATAACTGATACATAAATTCAATGCATCACATCTTAAGATTCAGCTGGCTTTGATTATAAACCTGACCAGTGGGTGGTGTCATGTGCATATGAAGCAGCAAGAAATGTACCATTTCTCGAACCAATTGGCTGATGTGTGACACTGCTTCACGAGGCTTCATCTCACCATCACTACTTATTTGCCTGGATGCAATGTGAAGAACACAAGGACGCAAGACCAACGTGCAGGGGTAAAGACGACAATGGACAGCAAACTGAAAGGGAGTGACAGGACTTATATACACACAGGAACCAACGAGAGGCAGGTGTGAACAATCAGGCTTGACAATGGGAAGGAAGCAAACTGAAAACAACGGAGACAAGACAGACCTTCAAAGTAAAACAGGAAGCACTAGAGACATGGAGAGACGCCAACTTGACAACACACAGAATATACAGAAAAACAATCATGGCCGCTCCAAGCCATGACAATCTGGGTTTATTCCAGGTTTTAATTTAGAGGCTGTAATCAGAGGGCTCCAGAGATTTAAAAAAAAAAATGGAGCCACAACAGAAAAAAAAAAATTATGTTCAGCCATAATCAGAAGTTCATCAGTTCATTGTCAGTTTGAATGGCCTATGGCCATTAAATAAAAGAAAAAAAAAAAACAATCTTTTCTATCATCGAGACTCATTGAGTCTGCATTTACTCCTTCATCTTTGGACACGCCGGTGCGTTCGTTGACTACACGGGATTAAAATATTACAGTAAAACAAATTATTCAATTGAACATGTTTTGTGGTGACCTTTGACCCAGTGTCACCCCAGTGACCATGTTTTAAAATAAGGAGGTAGATGGTAACACTACCATCATTCTCTGCTTGAACCTCTGATTTTAAATCAGAGGTTCAAGCTAGCGCAACAGTTGAAGCTATGCTAGCAGTAGCAGCCAACCTTGGCAGGTCACACTTGACCGGGCATTCAGGTGTTCACTGAGTAAGTTACCTGTGACTGAGTAAGTTACACCCTTTCAAAACAGATAAATAGAATGCAGAGCAGTTGAGACAAGACAGAGGCTTAAGACATAACATCCTCTGAAACAAGTCAGAAGTCATTAGAAATTGTGACCAATATCCAACACCTTTATAACAGAAAAGGGAACAAAAGTGGCCACAACCAAATGTGGGTAAAGCTGCTCTGACTGGGGATCACTGGAATTCAACTGGTAGCCACATCTGTCTGTGTTGGTGTGTACAGTCATGTCATTAACCATGCTATAATCATACACCTGCACTGTTTTTTTTTTTTAATCAATGTCTGTTTATTTCCATTTTTTCTTTTATACAAACATACAGAGGCCTGCAACCACAGGTCATTTGTCATAACACACACAGAACCCAATACAACAAAATAAAATACAGAAAAACAATCCCTGCAAAGCAACCCCATTTACTCCCACCCAGGTCACTGTTCTGTAGGTCCTCACGTTACACCTCTGCCCCTGACAAGTGCGAAGCACATTTTAATAAAGGTATATTAGTCTTAAGTGTTATTGTGTCTTTTGAAACATGTCAAGGAAGGGGCCTCATGTTTTTTCAAATTTCCCGGTTGAGTGCTGGAGAGAACATCTAATTTTTTCCAGTCGCAAGTATGACATGAGGTCATATAACCACTGCTTGTGAGTTGGAGGAGCGGCGCCCTTCCACCTGGTCAGAACCGTACGCCTCGCTAGCAAAGTACAAAACGACAACGCCTGTCTTTTAGAGGCTGTTAAAGCCATCTCCTCACCACTGTAGCCAAACAGAGCTAAGAGAGGGCTAGGTGTTTCTGCCACTCTAAGGAACCTTGATAAGGTATGAAAAACATCTGTCCAGAACTGACCAAGACGTTAACAAGACCAGTACATATGGACCAGTGTGGCTTCAGCAGTTTTGCATTTATCACAGTATGGGGTGATTTCTGGATAGATACGGGATAGTTTGCTTTTGGAGAGGTGGGCTCGATGTACCACTTTAAACTGAATGAGACAGTGGCGCGCACATAGAGATGATGTATTCACAAGTTTAAGTATGAAGGCCCATGTCTCATCCAGTATAGTCATATTCAAGTCCTCCTCCCACAAAGTTTTAAGTTTAGGTGAGGAGGTCTCTGTCGTGTTCATCATTTTGTTATAAAGCCATGAAACCAGCCCTTTACGGGTGGGGTTTAATAATAGAATGGTTTCCAACAATGTATGTTTCGGCAAAGAAACTGAGCCTGAAAGATAGGATTGGATAAAGTTTCTGGCTTGCAAGTATCTAAAAAAGTGGGATTGTGGTAAGCCATACTTGTTACTAAGCTGTACGAATTATGCCAGTTTCTTCTCTATGAAAATGTCCTTGAAGTGAGTAAGCCCACCTCTGTGCCACTCTAGGAACACCCCATCCTGAACGGATGGTTTAAAGAAATGGTTAAGTGCAATTGGACTTAAGCAGGAAAAATCATGGAGTTTAAAGTACCTTCTGAACTGGTTCCATGTTTTCAGCGAATGTTTCACTACAGGATTTAGGATAGGATAAGGCGAGGATAGTGAAAGTGGAGAACAAAGCATGGCTGGAATGGACATATTGCTATCACTGTGTAACTCCATGGTCACCCAGTCGGGACGGTCACTTAAGTTATGGTAAAAATACCAAAACACTAAGCATCTAAGGTTAGCAGCCCAGTAATAATATCGAAAGTTGGGTAGGGCAAACCCCCCCTCCTCTTTAGGTTTTTGGAGCTGTGATTTGTTTATCCTTGGACGTTTACCCTGCCAGATGTAGGATGAGAAGATTGAGTCTAGCTCGTTAAAAAACGTATTGGGAATAAATATAGGTAATGCCTGAAAAAGATATAAAAATTTGGGCAATACAGTCATTTTAATTGAGTGGATACGTCCCACAAGGGACATGGAGAGTGGCGTCCACTTTGTAAGGGATCGCTTCACTTGGTCCAGCAATGGCATCAGATTCTCTTTGAACAGGTTTTTGTGTTTTTTTGTCACTGAGATACCCAGATATGTGAATTTTTGTCTCTCAATTCTGAACGGCAGATTAGTAAAATCTGATAAATTTGTTTTGCTACCTAGAGGGAAGACCTCGCTTTTGGTAAGATTCAGCTTATACCCAGAGATCCGACCAAACTGACTAAACACATTGCGAGCATAAGGCAATGAAGTTGATGGTTTGGAAATAAAAAGTAAGAGATCGTCTGCATAAAGTGCCACCTTGTGTCCTATATTATTCCTCCAAATGCCACATATCTCCTTATTGGTATTGAGTGCAATGGGAAGGGGCTCTATGGCCAAGTCAGAAAGCAGAGGGCTAAGGGGACAGCCCTGGCGGGTACCTCTTTGTACTTTGAATGGTTTCGAGGTCTGAAAGTTGGTACGAACTGTGGCAGTTGGCTGATGGTATAATAATTTAATCCATGAGATAAATTTTTCCCCAAACCGAATCTACTAGGGACTGCAAAAAGATAGTCAAACTCGACCCGGTCGAAGGCTTTTTCGGCGTCCAGAGAGACAACACACTCATCTGAGTCTGTGGGGCTGGAATAAACAATGTTAAGCAGTCTTCTGACATCACCTGATGCGCCCGACGAGGACGCCGGCATCCTCATTGTGTAATAATTTTGTCTAAAAATGACTCATACACAACGATCACTTCATCTGTTATAGCTGTGTTTGGTATCATTGAACTCTGCAGAGTCTCCTCTTTGCAAAGATGATACCGTTTTTCTTCCATCTCTTATATATCTTGCACAAGAGGTGCCTAAAGACATAAAAGCCGAAAGTCGTGAAAGTCAGCACTTACCGGTTTTCGTCGGTAAAAGTCCCAGAAAACGCGGAGAAACGGTTTGAATCCGGTCCCTGTTTGTTGACAGAGGCTTAGCTTGTCTATAAACAGGAAGATGCTCACTCGAGCGTTTTTTGGTTGCTGAGAAATGCCCTGAACAAGCTTGGTTCTTCATGTACGGTTGAATTCTTGTGATCATTTATTGAGATTTAGTGTCAATAAATGTTATTACTTATAACTAAAGCACTTTTTTGCAATTCAGTACCATATTAGAAGTGTAAAAACGTTTTGTTTGATTTCCGATCGTAGTTTTTCAAGCAGAGGAATCATCTTCCCGAAACGAAGATGGCTTCGTTTGAATTTCCAGTGACTCTCTTTGCAATGCATTTGATTGACAGCTACAAGGCGGACCTTAGATTCGTCATTTCCACCTTTTAGAGCATAGATCAACCTTTCCAATGACGTATTGCATGTGTAATTCGACTCTATCTGAGCCGTTTAATGCCTGCGCGTAGCAGTGCGCTCCTCCAGTTGTGCCTATGCGCATTTACGCAGAGCGCTCAGCGGTGCAAGCAGCAAAATAACTCGCGTAAAAGAAGATAACTTACTTCACGGTTAAATGGCTCAAAGTAAGTCAAAAACACGTTTTAGTGTCCAGGAGGCACTGGTTTTTTGAAGATTTTTGAGGACTCTTCAGACAGTGAACATTATTCCTGTCTCCTCCCTGCTTGACCTTCATGCAATTTAGCCCTCATAACCTCAATACCTTAACTGTAACATATATTTTAAAAGGTATATATGCTCCACATTTAGTCATATATATTTGTAGTCATCAAATATATTATGAATTGGTGGTTTTTACACACTTATGTATGTTAGTATGTGGTTTATGGTAAACCACATAAACCACAAAAACTAGTTGTAAATTTAAAAATGGCAAATTTGTGACTATTGTAACTCAAAATGATGAAAAATACCAAAATGTAAAGGAAAAAGTACCTATTGTCTCAGAATATCATTTTGGTTACCATGTGTTCATTTGGAGTCTCCAAAGGCCTTTTTGGAGCTGCGCCTAGATTTTTTAATGAAAAGACCACTGTAAAATGGTCATATGTTGTGCTATCTTCTTTAAATTTGAAACACATGTTCAGTTATAGTGTGCCTACAGCCTCATACTGTCATTTACTATTTCAGATGAATATTCAGACTATTATTCATCCTGAAAGTAATTTTTTATTTCAGGCGGAACAAAATTTTAAATTTTTTACTGACTTCAGAGTTCCATTACTCTGTCTCTGTATCACCTAGAGTGTTCCTGACAGTTTTATAAGAAACTACAGAGTGTCTTCTTTATGGAACACTTTAATGCATCCATGTGGACAGAACAGTTTAGAAGTTACAATCATTTTAATTTGGGTATGTCATTTTAGGCGTTTTGCTAAAAAAAGGGGGTCAGGGTTTATCAGGTTAAAATACGAATGCCGACCTTTAATGAAACCTGTTTGGTCTTTTGAAATAACTGATGGCAGAATGGTTTCGAGCCTACGGGCAAGAATTTTGGCTAAGATTTTAACATCTGTATTTAAGAGAGAAATAGGTCTGTATGAGGAAGACTCCACTGGGTCCTTCCCCTTTTTCGCAATAAGTGTGATACAAGCGTCATAAAATGACTGGGGGAGGGATCCTTGTTTAAAACAGTCGGTAAAGGTGGAACTAAGCTGAACAGAGAGTAAGCTTGAGAATTGTTTGAAAAATTCTGTGGGGAGACCATCTCTACTTGGACATTTGCCAGACTGCATTGAGGCTATTGCTAGGGCGACTTCTGACTGGGATATGGGTTGATCTAACCTGTTTTTAAGTTCTGGAGAAATTACAGGAATGTGAAGTTTAGCCAGAAAATCATCAATCATGTTAGAACTGGTTTGTGATTGTGAGCTGTAAAGTTCCGCATAGAAGTCCCTGAATGTGTCATTAATTTGTCCGTGGTCTGTGACTATGTTGCCGTCCTGTTTTTTAATTTTAGAAATGGTTTGTTTTGACCTAGAACCCTTGAGCAGGGTTGCTAATAACTTATCAGGTTTGTCGCCATGCACATAGAATTTAGATTTGTCATGTAAAAGCAAATGCTCAGCTGAGTGTGTTGTCAATAAGTCAAGCCTTGATTTGAGTTCAACACGCTTCTTGAAAAGTTCTGGGCACTGTCTGTGAGCATACTTTACATCAATCTCTTTGATTTGTTTCATTAAATTATCCTGTTCATAGGTGAACTGTTTTTTAAGTTTAGCTTAGTAGGAAATAATCTGGCCTCTGATATAAGCCTTAAAGGCGTCCCATACTACCAGGCTGGAAGTCTCCTGGGAGGAGTTGGTAGCAAAAAAGAAACATATCTCATCCTGGATGAACTTTAAAAAGTTTTCATCTGACAACAGGGTTGAATTGAAACGCCATGGTCCAGCTCTAAGGGGAAAGTGAGGGAGGGACAGAGACATAGTGAGTGGAGCGTGATCTGAAATAACTATACACTGATAATCACAGGATCTGATCTGCGGCAAGCATTTAGTATCGATGACAAAATAATCAATTCTTGAATATGTTTTGTGTACATGTGAGAAATAGGAATACTCCTTCTTATTAGGATTTAAAGCACGCCAAACATCGCACAGTCCGTATTCAGCCAAGAAGGTTTGAATGATGCAGACTTACTCATGACATTACTTCTTGCGGATGAGCGGTCTAAAGCTGGGTCCAGCCAACAGTTAAAATCGCCCCCTAGGACCAGCGAATATTTATTAAGATCAGGTAAAGAAGAGAATAGTTGTTTAAAAAAATTTGAATCATCTGAATTAGGAGCGTAGACATTCACCAGGAAAACCAAAGTGTTGTACAGTTTCCCGCTCACGATGATAAACCTACCATGTTTATCGGCTATCACATTTTCAGCCTCAAATGGAATATTCTGGCTGATCAGTATGGAGATTCCTCGTGCTTTAACCTGGAAAAGGGAATGAAAACATTGTCCTCTCCAGCATGCCATGAGACGGCCACCATCAGAGCTCCTGATGTGAGTCTCCTGTAAAAACGCCACATCTGTATTAAGTCGTTTAATATGGGAGAAGACCTTCCTTCTCTTCACTGGATGGTTCAAACTTTTAACATTCCAACTTAAAAAATTTAGATACTCGCTCATGTAAGTTTAGAAATTAAGTCTGTGCGTTACCTTACTTCGATAAGTACAACATAGCAATGCAGGTAGCGATAACTGAAAAAAGAGAAATGAGAAGAAAGTTACGGGACAGTGTAGGACCCCCGCAGCAACCTTAGCCCTCCCCTGAACACCTCTCCCCCAAACAAAAACGGCTGCCATACTAAAAAAACTAAATGGCAGCAAGCTCTTCAAACTTAACATTCTAAAAGTTCTAATCTTCCTATAACTAATAGCAACCTTGATATTAGAAAACGCAGAACTACCTATAGCAAACTAACCACTGCTCCTATTAGGCTTGTGACAGGCGTAACCCCCCCACGATGTTAATGATTTCTGAGGTATACTTTGATGGACACCAAAACATACAAAAAAAAAAAAAAAAACTAATAATAATGTTAGCATAACATTTATCATAACATAAAAGTAAGGCACACTCCAGTCTTCACACGGCCAGTGCTGGACCATTAACAAACAGGGATTTATCGAACTACCTTTCTACTCATAGCCTCCAACACGGACCAAGAGGAAGCCAGGAATGAGTCCTTTGGTGATAACATAAAATAGGCTATATTTACAACATCAACTGCGCAGAGGAGGAACAACCACTATGTGTGTGTCTCTGGAGTAAGCACTCATTATTATATGTATGTTTTGTTACCTCGCATACAATGTCACCGTTTAGGTAGCGATGTTGTTCATTTATACGTCCTCTGTTGGTTTTGGAAGGCTTTTGATGAACTGTTGAGCCTCCTCCACTGAGCCGAGAAACTTTTTGGCGCCGCTGGGTTGGGTTATGCGGAGCCGGGCTGGAAAGAGAAGAGCCGGCTTCAGGCCCCGCTTATAGAGCTCTGCCATGATGTCCTTATACTCCGCACGTCGGGCCAGGACGTCTGGGCTGTAGTCTTCCACAATACGAAGAGATGTGCCTCGGTAATCGAGCTTCCCTCTCCTCCTGGCTTCCTGGATGATGAGGTCTTTGGTCAGGTATCGATGCAGGCGAAGGATCACCGGGCGAGGCGGCCGCCCAGCGGGCCGCTTGGCTGCGAGGGACCGGTGCGCCCTATCGAGCTCCAGAGGGGTCGGGAGCACCTCTTTTCCAAATAGCTCGCAGAGGAGGTTGGAGAAAAACTGAGTGGGGCGTCCACTTTCGGTGTCTTCAGGTAAACCGAGAATGCGGATATTCTGTTGCCTGCTGCGGCTCTCCAGGTCAGTCACTTTGTCCTTTAACTTCGTGTTATCTTCGCGGAGAGCAGCATATGAGTCTTCGAGGCTAGCTACTCGCTGGCTCAGAAATTCTGTTGCGAGCTCTAATGAGGAGACTCTTTCTGCCTGTTCCTCCAAGGCCTGCCATACCTGGTCCAGCTTAGAACTAAGCATGTTAGCTGAAGCTTTGAATTCAGACATCAGGTCCTCACGGTGCCGTTGCAACAATGCGGTGATAGCTTCTAGCGTTAAGCCTGCGTCCTCCTTCTTACTTCCCTTCGTACCCTTACAAGCCATCACTGACGGGCAGATAATGTTCCAAAGTTAACCAAAATGTTATTGTGTCGGCGGGCTATGTTAAAAGAGTTGTCCGTGGGGTGAGTTTTAATTACAAGGTTGAATTTCGCTGGAGCAGTTCGTTCCTACGTCTACTCTGGTCGCATGTCAGAACCGGAAGTCCCACTATACTAATGTGAAACAAAAGCTTTCCATTTCCGTTCACTGAAATGCCAAGAAAAAAATGAAAAACCGATTAACTTCTTCCTATATTTTTTCTTGCTGTCACATTTTTATGTGTGGCTTTTTTTTTAACCTGAACAGTGGAAAAAAATGTTGAGGACAAAAGAGACTTTGAACTTTAAACTCTGTAATGCTGTTTGTGTCATGAATTCACTTACCTAGTGAAATAATGTGAATTTAAACACTATAAATACTTTAATAGCAAAATTGATCTATACTGTTCATTTAGATTACTTAATCACAAAGTGTGAGATCAGTTGAGTTTTTTAATTGCCTCTCTGTCCTACAGTTAACACTGCAATAAAGTAAAATCTTTTTTTTTTCGTTTTTCTTTTTTTTTTTTTGGTATTTTGTCAAATGTCTTAACAAACTGTATTCATTGGAAGGATTTTCTTTTCTACAGTCAGTCATGTTGCCCACGTCACCACGTAAACGGTGTCATTTATCCAGAGAAACTTGTATGTGATGAATTGGCTTAAAAGGTTAGAAGAGATATATCTGGATTTCTGAGAAGTTAGATCTCTCTTATTTCAGTTTAGAAGCATTTGCTGACAGCTTCAGATGTATTTCACTTACGGCGTTAGGCTTTGTGGTTAACCACATCCTTGCTGAGATAGTGTCATACTTCAATACACCAACACAGTTGCTGCATTTCAGAGAAGCGAGGCCTCACTTCCTAATACCACAGTGCTCCCAACAGATATGAAAAATATATTTTATTTGATGGTAACTCAAAGTGTGAAAGACAACAGAACATCAACAGGAAATGTAATCTGCTTGTGACAAAAAGAAGGAACAGCATTCAGTTCTCACTTCCTTCTATGTACAACATGATTTCATGATTTACTAGCAGCATTACTTTCTTTTTTGAACATCCAGTCTGTCTCAGTGTTTTTTTTTTAATCTGTACAGAACTTTTGTTTCTAAATGCATTTTGCAAGAAAGAGTGATTTTGATTTGCTGTTCAAACACAGTTGGGATTTCAGGGTCAAATTGGCGATTAACTGGTCGCCAAATGCAAACAAAATTTGACAATTTCGAAAAGGTTTTTTTCTGCCTGTACGCCAGTGGCGAGGGCCAAAAAATACACCATCATCCACCATCATAGAAAAAAAATCATTTTTTCTAGGATTTCTGCACATTTGTCATGTGTCACCCAGGCAAAAATATCTAAATAATTTAGAAACAAAGTTTATTTGGCTAAAAGTGGCCATGTTTTGGGTGCACATCAGTTGCCGGAAGTCATAACTACACATGCGATTGACGGATGGACAAAACTGAAGACGGACAAATGCAAAAATCTATCACTGAATCTACTCCACAGCAAAATGGATCATTTTGGTAAATAATCTCATAAAAATACACAACAGAATAGTTAACAAGAAAGAAATGATATTAGTTTTCATAGTAAGTATTAGGGAAACAGAATAAAATGTGATTTCATGCTTGTAAATCAGACCTGTCAAGTATCCCGTTTTGGCCAGAAAGTGCCGTATTTTACTCTTCTCTCCCGCCGTCCTCCAGTATTAGTATTTTTCACGTAAATCTCCCATATTTTTAACCTGAATTATTAAAAAATGATAATACCGCATCGGGCGGAGTAAAAAAAAACAAAAAAAACATTCCCAATCTGAGATCTGTCACTTGTCTTGTGATAACTGCCAGTGATAACTGCCACAGCAGCAGCTACTACAGGTACTGTAGGTGGTAGATGTCACGATAACTGCCACAGCAGCAGCTACTACAGGTACTGTAGGTGGTAGATGTCACGATAACTGCCACAGCAGTTGCTACTATAGGTACTGTAGGTGGTAGATGTCACGATAACTGCCACAGCAGCAGCTACTACAGGTGCTGTAGGTGGTAGATGTCACGATAACTGCCACAGCAGCAGCTACTACAGGTGCTGTAGGTGGTAGATGTCACGATAACTGCCACAGCAGCAGCTACTACAGGTGCTGTAGGTGGTAGATGTCACGATAACTGCCACAGCAGCAGCTACTACTACAGGTGCTGTAGGTGATGTCACGATAACTGCCACAGCAGCAGCTACTACAGGTGCTGTAGGTGGTAGATGTCACGATAACTGCCACAGCAGCAGCTACTACAGGTGCTGTAGGTGGTAGATGTCATGATAACTGCCACAGCAGCAGCTACTACAGGTGCTGTAGGTGGTAGATGTCACGATAACTGCCACAGCAGCAGCTACTACAGGTACTGTAGGTGGTAGATGTCACGATAACTGCCACAGCAGCAGCTACTACAGGTGCTGTAGGTGGTAGATGTCACGAAAACTGCCACAGCAGCAGCTACTACAGGTACTGTAGGTGGAAGATGTCACGATAACTGCCACAGCAGCAGCTACTACAGGTACTGTAGGTGGTAGATGTCACGATAACTAACTGCCACAGCAGCAGCTACTACAGGTACTGTAGGTGGTAGATGTCACGATAACTGCCACAGCAGCAGCTACTACAGGTACTGTAGGTGGTAGATGTCACGATAACTGCCACAGCAGCAGCTACTACAGGTGCTGTAGGTGGTAGATGTCACGATAACTGCCACAGCAGCAGCTACTACAGGTGCTGTAGGTGGTAGATGTCACGATTACTGCCACAGCAGCAGCTACTACAGGTACTGTAGGTGGTAGATGTCACGATAACTGCCACAGCAGCAGCTACTACAGGTACTGTAGGTGGTAGATGTCACGATAACTGCCACAGCAGCAGCTACTACAGGTACTGTAGGTGGAAGATGTCACGATAACTGCCACAGCAGCAGCTACTACAGGTGCTGTAGGTGGTAGATGTCACGATAACTGCCACAGCAGCAGCTACTACAGGTACTGTAGGTGGAAGATGTCACGATAACTGCCACAGCAGCAGCTACTACAGGTGCTGTAGGTGGTAGATGTCACGAAAACTGCCACAGCAGCAGCTACTACAGGTACTGTAGGTGGAAGATGTCACGATAACTGCCACAGCAGCAGCTACTACAGGTACTGTAGGTGGTAGATGTCACGATAACTGCCACAGCAGCAGCTACTACAGGTACTGTAGGTGGTAGATGTCACGATAACTGCCACAGCAGCAGCTACTACAGGTACTGTAGGTGGTAGATGTCACGATAACTGCCACAGCAGCAGCTACTACAGGTGCTGTAGGTGGTAGATGTCACGATAACTGCCACAGCAGCAGCTACTACAGGTGCTGTAGGTGGTAGATGTCACGATTACTGCCACAGCAGCAGCTACTACAGGTACTGTAGGTGGTAGATGTCACGATAACTGCCACAGCAGCAGCTACTACAGGTACTGTAGGTGGTAGATGTCACGATAACTGCCACAGCAGCAGCTACTACAGGTACTGTAGGTGGAAGATGTCACGATAACTGCCACAGCAGCAGCTACTACAGGTGCTGTAGGTGGTAGATGTCACGATAACTGCCACAGCAGCAGCTACTACAGGTACTGTAGGTGGTAGATGTCGTGAGGTTAGTGTGTGACATCCGATGAGTGACAGCGCGCGAAGAAAAAAAAGATTGTTACAGAGTATAGGATTGCGCTCTTCTCTCATGTAAAATAAACTACTCTGGACCAGTCCACAAATACACTCCTTCCAAAACAGTCATAAATAATTCAAAGTCTGCAACAAATGAGTACAACAAGTCATTAAAAGTGTAAAGAAAAGTCACGTGAAATGAGATGAAAAACTGTAAAAGAAGAGCAATATGAAATGAAAACAATGTGTGGAATGAAAATCAAATGTAAATGTAAATACAAGCAATGTTAAATGAACAAATATATGCAAATCCCTTCAAATAAATACTCTTCATATATACCCTTTTGTGTTTTCATTTAGGCTGTAATGAATGTTCACAATATGTCAACGTGGCTTTATGCACAGCTTCACTACTTCCTGAACTTCAGCCAGCTGCTTTGTTTCCTGTGTGCCATTAATTAACAAACTGATTAATCCAGGTGTGTCTGACCTCACAGCAATGGTCAGACACACCTGGATTGATCAGTTTGTCTCAGTTTGTCCAATAATGGCACACAGGAAACAAAAGAGCTAGCTGAAGTTGCTGAACATGCTGGGAGCGTCCATGATGATGTCAGCAGTCTACGGACTGAGGCGACGGGGCGACGAAAAACACTGGTGACCAAAACTGCTAGCTGGCTACCAACTTCAGAAACCTGGTAGCCAGGGGCTGCTGGGTAAAATTCTAATTTTATGCCCTGGATTTTACAATTTTCAATTTGTTGGGATTGCAAAATCACCTAATCGCTGTGATAGAGACTTTGTTTTTAACACATAAATTAACTGAATATAAAAGAAGTGGAGAGAAAACATACTTTGTGTCAAATAAAAGTCCAGGAAGTCACTGAGTAATCACCTAGTCATGACATATTTGTGGGGAGATATTAAATCCGTGTGTCGTTGATTCTTTGGTTTTTCTGTTTAGAACCAAATAAGAAAAAGGGAGAAATAGCGTCAAATTCCTGTTTGGTGCTCCATGAGCAACGTTTTTTGTGATGAGGATATCAGGTCTCAAATTAGTCTCCGATTCCCTCTGAATGCAACAAAGCAAGCCATTAAGACTCTGTGTGCCAGTAATATGCTACTCACCTCATTTTCCAATTATTCCATTAATCACACTTAAAAAGACAAACAAAAAAAAGAAAAACATAGAATGGATTGCTAGATTTGTTTCCCCTCAGTCTTTTTGTTTTGGTTTTAGAATGAAAAAAGAAAACACGACTGATTCGCCTTTTTTAAATTTTCTTTATGTATGGCTCTGGAAGAGAAAACCCAAAGAGCGGACAGTATACAGATGCTATTACACAAAACCACAATTTAAGAAATGGGGCTGAATGTGAGCTGCTTCTCAAAAGTTAAATTACGGTATTCAGCTTGGGATTTTCAGGAGGAAAGCCTCTGTTTTTACTCAGATGGAGAATATTTCTCTATTTGTGTATAAAACACAAATAAAAACTGAATGCAATGATTTGCATATCTAATAAAGCCACATTTTATTGCCAATAAAACATAAAGAATGTATCAGATGTTGAAATTGGGACATTTTAACATTTCATGGAAAATATAAGCTAATCATTTCTTAGACAGCAGCAATACATTACAATACAATTTATTAACCTTTTTCATTCTTATTTGATAAGAATGCAGTTATGTTTCCTGATAAGCAACACATTAACCATCATATGTTGTAAACTTTCAAATGATGTTATCAATAAATAAAACAGCTGGGGGCAACTGGTTTCTCTGGTTTCTCTTCCCTGCTGGCTGCCTACTTCATATTCTTATGAAAAGGCTCATTAAATTGTATACGTATTTTCTAATGTTCCCCTAAAATCAATATGTGAACCTGTAAATGAGCATAAAGTGGGCAGTGTAAAATAGCATTATTTCCACATTGCCCTCAGGAAAGTGCATGAGTTATAAATGCCAGTGGTTTTATACAGATATATTTTTTTTGATATGTT
The DNA here is from genome assembly GCA_018398805.1 of Hirundichthys speculiger. NCBI lineage: Eukaryota > Metazoa > Chordata > Actinopteri > Beloniformes > Exocoetidae > Hirundichthys > Hirundichthys speculiger. Next base: position 48,007 of record JAGFBZ010000461.1, on the reverse strand, counting down.
TGTTTGATGTTTCTCAAATAAGATCACTTGTTTTACATCTTCAATTATTATTGTTATTATTGTTTTTTTTTCCCTTTTTGTTTTTATTTCCAATCTGCAGTGTACCAGTAATTCAGTTCAAACTGAATTAGAGTACAGAATAGGAGCACATCAAAAATCTACAGTATCTCAGGTTCAAAATCTGCTCTTCTTCTTCCTTTGTTTGCATTTTCCACATCATCTCAAGTTTTTTCTGGTTTGGGGTTGTACAAGTTCATGCAGTAATCCATTTACCTACAATTGCTAATGTTAGAATAAATAATTATACCACAGTTGTTTTATGTTTTTTTCCAAATATTTTCTTTGATGAATATTTTTGAAACCTCTGCGATGTACTGAGACCGTGAAGTGTGAGGGATTACTGTATACAATTATAAAATCATTGCTGGACCAAATCAATTACCACCATAAAATAAAAATGCTGCCATTACAGCATTGTAAAACGTATAAGAAAATTAATTTTGTTTGACTCAGATTGGGTTATTTGAATGGAAAGGCAACTGATGCTGCAAGATATTATAAATAGTTCATTTGAACAGAATTAGATTTGAATTTGTGCCTTGCAATTAAATTAATTATCATGAAAAAACTTGCCTGTTACATTCCAACAAAATTTCAGTTCAAAACTTTTGAATCAAGCTGAAGCTTAACACACATTATAAGAGATGTAAGGCTGTTAGTGTATGTTAAAGACACAGTGTGCTTGGCTTATTTCTCTTCTGTTCACTTTAAGTTACAGAGAGACTTGACTCTGTAACAAATGTTTGAAAATCTATTTTTCTTTGATAAGGAGGTTTGAAGGTAATTTTCCTGTAACTGTCTTCTGTAAGACTTTTTTTTAATATGTTATTTTTGATTTTAGGATGAATTTGCCCAATACTCAGACCCAATCAATCACATGATGGTTATTGACCTGGATCAACACAAGCACAGTAGTAACTGAAGATCAACCGTGATAATCAATGGTACCTGAGGACTGTAATCTCTGTTGTCAACCATAAATATTTCACTGATGCTCACACTGATCTGTCAGTCAACCAGAAAATATGTCCTAATCCCTGAGACGTTATCAAAGACACAACAATTCCCTCTATGCTTCAAATTCATTCTCTGTGGAGCTTTTAAAGATCATCAGTAAGAGCCACAGAGATAAATTTTGTCTCTGGTTTTTGAGCGTGGGAGGAATTCTAAACATCCTCTCCTTGACAAAAAGGTAAAGCTAAAGCCACTAATGCATTTTCTTGTAGTTGTTGAGAAAGTTTATTTGTTGTAAAAACCCTGTGGAACAGCTTCACCATGATCTGCTGTGGTATTTTATACTCAGAATCAGTATTTTATTCAGAATAACCCATTCAGCTGTGCATGTCAGTGAAATAATGGATAGCTTTACTACAGTGGAAGCATTCACTGCCGTTGGTGTTCCCTCTTTTAGTCTCAGCAGCACCTGATTCTTGTGTTTGTCAGCAGAATCTTCTAGTCATATGCTACTAGTCATTTCCATGTAACACTTGTTTTGAGAGCTATCTGCTCACGAGGTTTGGTGAAAACAGAAACCTAAAACTGAGGCCTGTGACTGTTGGTGTTCCAGTATTTAGACTGATTTTTTTTTTTTTAATTTTTTTTGTGTAGTGTTCTTTGCTTGGGCCAGGGTTACTTGGGTCCTATCCTGTAACCACACCTGGGGGAGGGACTCATTCACAAGTGGGCGGATCTTTATCCTGTCAGGTTTGGAGGTTGTAAGGACCCAAAATGCAGGAGTGCGGGAGGCAGGCGTGTTCAACAGAAAATATCTTTAATAAAACAAAAGTACAAACCATAACTCAACTCAGGAAAATTCCATGACCGACAGCAACACAGGGAACAAGTGGGAAAGACAGATGGGATGAACGTAGAACAGAAGCATAAACCATGGGCTGAACAACAGATGAACCAGCAAGGAAGAGAGGAAAAGACAAGACTTAAATAAACCAAGGAACAAACAAGATGCAGGTGCAAATATTCAGGGAGATAAAACAGAACCCAACGTGGGAAACTGACTTTCAGGACAGTCACGGCTGTGTCCAGTTGTTCATCCTCACAGCCTGCTTTAAGAGTAAACTGTCAGCACGTAATCTGCCTGCTTTCCCTCTGCAGTGAAAAGAGCCCATTACATGTATTCTTGGAAATACATGTAATGGGCTTGGAAATGATTTGACCTCAGCTTCACTATGTGGCTTTTTCACTGAAGCTTCAAGTAAGAGAGACATGATGGGTGTTTTTGTGTAATTATTTAGGAAGAGAAGTGCTGATGAGTGGTTTTATATCTACTGACAGTTTTTTAATAAGCACTCATGGAAGATGACTGCTTAGCACAGCATGTGGCAAGGAGAGATCTATGCACGTCTTCCATTACAGAAGACAAGGTTTGAATCTAGAGCAGTTAACTACAATAAAAAGATGTATTTGGAAAACATTTCAGTAATAATCATCACATTTCTAGTTGACTGTAATGGCAAGCCTCCTCAGTGAATGCAGTAGTGCTCCTGGGGCAGAGATTGGTTTCAGCTTTCATGTCCTTCTTCCAGTTGTCCAGGGATCAGTTGCTGATGTGTGTCTCTTGCCCATCAATAAGTTTGGAGTTACAGTAGAAGCTGGATGAGGCCAGACGTGGTCACGGTCCCACTGATCCATTTATCTGGAACACTAAAGTGTTCATCACAAATGCCTTGGCATTTGACAGCCAACTTTTCTTCATCTCCAGAAATGACAAATATCTTTTTCTTCGAGAGGCTAACAGGGAGCCAATGCATTCTTATTATAAGATGATCTTTTAGGACACATCAATCTTCTATCATTATGTCGCAGTTCTTTGCAAGCCATATTTTTTAATAGAGCCTTAGAAATCTGTGGATAAAGTAATCCTTTGTTGCATCAGATATGATTTTGTATCATATAAATAACTAACAGATCAATCAAATTTGATACAATGAAATTAGGGCATTTTTTTTAATAAAGCATTTCTCTCCTTTTCTCCCTGTTATTATTGTCAACATCATCAGTATGAAAGACTCCAGTCATGATCCAACATTTCATTTGGAGGAGATTGTGGTTTTGCAATGAAGTTTTATGAATACAGAAATGATACTGGGGATGTCAACAAGCACCAGAAGAAGCTATATCATTAAAGCTTTGTCTGATTTTGCAATTTGTTGATAAATAATTCTCAGTAGTCAAGGATCGTGAAACTAATCGCCCCTTTGGGGACAAATAAAGTCATTGATTGATTGATTGATTGATTGAGGATAGTTTGAGATGAAACAAAGGCTCATATATCAAGCAGTCGTCATTACTCTGAGCTTGAATGCCAATGGTGAAGAAGCCTACGACTAGTCTCTCTATATTATCTGAATATGCAGATTATCTTTTTTGTGCGTAGTCTGTTTATAATAATGAGATCAATGTGAAAATTTGAGACCAAAGAAGAGTGAAAGTCTTACAAGTTTTGACGTTTGTGCTACTAAAGCGTCAAGCAACATATAACTGTCTAAGTGGAGTTGACACCACTCAGACTAACATGCCAACTCGTGTGCAGATGTTATTGTCTAAAACTAAATTAAGGAAAGTTACCAACACCAAAACCTGAGGCTATAAAATTGCCCCAAATCTTTTTCTGCAAGAAACATGTAACATTTAAAGGAATAATCATATAAAATAGTGCAGTGCTCTAATGTTAGGAACTCTGGACAGATGTCCTTTTCTCATAATACAATCAATATTCCCTCTGCGTGATTCTCTATCTTTATGATAAATCACACTCCAAGTTCATTACATTGGCTTTCACTTTGAATGAATATTGCCTTTCACATCTTGGCAAACCACGGACTTAGATGTGATTTCCAAATGAGTGACATAAAAGTGGTGGTTTTGCTGAAAATGATGGGGGACGCCTGGAGGGAAAAGCACTCCTTACTCAGTTTCTAATTGAAAGGGGACAAAGCAACTTGTATCAGGTCCACATAAGAAACTAGTCTTTATTTCTAATTTTCATGGTCATTTTGTCATATTGCGTGCTACACAACAGTATTCCTTGTTCTCTGGAATGTTCTCGTGACCTAAATAGCTAATGCAAAGAACTGCGCTGCATTGAAACTTGACGTGGACCCCTGAGCCTTTGACTATGACAGCTATGCAGAAGAAGCAGCACCGGAAACATCATTTTTATTGCCAGGCAACTGCACAGACACTGTTGATCACTTGGCTAGTCCAGCTAATTACATTATTACCATTAGCTAATGTGATTAGCTTCCATGGCAGTGCACTCCAAGCTTGAATGCTGTGAATTATGTCATGACATATTTGATCATGAAAGAAGGCTAAGCTGAAAAAATTGACCAGTGTTTTTTCCCATCTGGTCAGTTTGGATATTCTCAACCCAAATGGACAGCTACATGCCCCAGTACAAGAAAAACACTTTTAACCCGTTAACATTCCGACGGCCCGCCCGCGGGCCGTCAGTCCGAATTTCTGTAGTTTCCGAAACTAAACTGTAATTTACACAGCTCAAATGTTACGTGAGGCACTCATGCGACATATCTTTGGAAAGCTAAGATTCTTGTGATTCAATCAATGTAAACCATTTCAGGATATAATCATAACAGCAGGTACAATCAACGCCTTTGTCACACCACAAACAAACAAACAGGGAGTTACGAAATTGACGCAACTCACCTTATGAGCGTTATAAAAGTCGTCCGATCAAAAATATTCCCACAAAAATGGTCTGGTTGAACTCACAAAGGTCCAGTCGATCCAATTCAGTAAAGTATTTAGTCCAAAATGCATTATTATACCAGAAAGTATCCACAAAAACGCCACTGGTAGCTGGTCAGTGTTCAGTAACTTCCGTGTTTTTTTTCCTTATAAAACGCTTCTTCCTGTGCTGACGTACGTGTGGCTGCTCTCAAAATGGAGAGGGGCTTGTGATCTTTTGATTGACACCTCATACAGCCATATAGGAGCCTCGCTGCCCTTTCCACAGCCTAAAATAGCCAATAAGGGCCAACGTTGAAACGAAGCCATCTCCTACTTTGAGTGATGAAAAAACCAGCCAGTTAGAATCAATCATGCTGATGACTGACGCATTGAATAGCCAATGAAATTCTGAAAACAACGATGTGCCGGTTGAAGGGGTGGAGATAACGGGGAAACAAAGGGACCGATGCGTAATGCAAATTGTCTTCATTCAGGCTGCGTGCGCAAAAGGTGCGTAACAGCAAGGCGCATCACAGTGTGGACTGTTTCTCAGCGTGTTTGACTCTAGGAGCGTAGAAAAAATGGCGAAAAGGACGCAGAAGACTAGATTTACAGTCCAAGAAGCAATGGAAGAATGTGCTCGTCGGGACAGTGACGAATCAGGAAAGGAGTTATCAGAGGAAGAGAGCGACATGTCATTTGTTGATTCCTGCGCAGAGGATATGTTTGCCGTCGGAGAGGACATTGCTCTGGATAAGTAAGTATTTGATCAGCTTATATTATATTATTACGTATATATTATATCATAATTGGTAGTATTCTTCATATTATTACGTATTACTGTATATTTCGACATAAAAAAAAAAGCATCACTTTGAAAAATAGATACAAATGCCTTTGTTTGTGCGTGTGTGGGGGATAGGGGGTTGGGGTGTGTGATGTGTGCGTGTTTGTTGGGGGTAGGGTATGTATATGTGTGTGGGGGGGTTTGGGGGGGGTGTGCTTGCGTGTGTGTTTTGTTGGGGGTAGGGTATGTATATGTGTGTGGGGGGGTTTGGGGGGGGGTGTGCTTGCGTGTGTGTTTTGTTGGGGGTAGGGTGTGAATATGTGTGTGGGGGGGTTGGGGGGGGTGTGCTTGCGTGTGTGTTTGTGGGGGGTGGGGTGTGAATGTGTGCCTCTTTACCTCCCAGACCCCTCTGTGTTTCATTGTGCAAAGCAGTAGAATACAGAAAAGATAGAAAGTTTTGTGATGACTTATTTCTTTATTTTCACATAATAGGCAGCCATCTGAGGATTCAGATGTGGACTGGGAGCCAGTCAGCAAGCAGTCACAGAGAGAGGATAGCAGCTCATCAGGTGAGGAGCTCCATCCTCCAACTGTCCAGAGAGGTTCTGCCAGCACCAGAACATCGAAAGGTGTTGCACATATTTATGTTTTGTATATATTTTTTTCATTGTTGTTCCAGGTGTATGGGTGGAGTGGACCTGTCTGACGCTCTGATCGGATATTACAAAGTACTTCACAAGACAAGGAAGTGGTACAAGACATTTTTCTACCATTTCATGGACATCGCAATCGTGAATGCCTTCCTCCTCCACACAGACATTGCAAAGGGTAGAGGAGAGGTCCCTCTGCACCAGAAGGCATTCCGGGAGACCCTCGCCGTGCAGCTGGCAGAAGCAGGGTCTTCCTCCACAGCCAGACCTGTCCCACCTCCTGCTCTGCGTGGAGCACATCACATACTGGTTTTTATCAGTGGGCAGAGGACTACTGGTAGGCTGAAGTGCAGGCACTGTCATGCTAAAACACAGTTGAAATGCTCCTCGTGTGATGTGCCTTTGTGCTTCATAACTACAAGAAATTGCTACAGTTATAAATGGTTATAATTGTAAATATGTGAATAGTTTGCTGTGTTGTTGCTGTGTTTTTATATAAATTACATTTTTCCACAACAACACTTGTTTTTGACTCTTTTTATATGCAAAGTTTAGCTTTATGGTTCAGTAACTTTTTTTCAGCAATATTGATAGTGAATCTGAATGTGGGATAAGATACCTCTAAGTGTCACCTTTCATTAGAGGCCAAGATTATGACTGTACGATGAAGCGTTCAAGAGTTATGTCCTTTTATCCGAGGTATGTGGCCATGTTATCCAAGTGCCATTTTGGAGTCTCCAAATGTGCCATTTTTGGAAACGCCTAGACATACTCTTACAAAAACGTGTGTAAAATACTCATTTTTAGTGGTATTGTTATCAAATTTGAACTTGCACTAGGTAAGGCTTCATGCTGTGGTCCTATTGTGTTTTCCAGCTAATAAGTCACAGCTGCACTCATCTGCAGACATCTGTTTACAAAAAAAATTCAGGCGGAAATAAAAAACTTATATTTCAGTGTGTTCCAACTTAGATTACTCAATGCTAGTAGCACTTACAGTGATTCTGACAGTTGGAGGAAAAACTTCAGAGTGTTACCTTTCAAAAGAGACCAAAACCATCCATGTGCTACATACGGTTCAAGAACAGCTTTCAATTTACTTTGGGTATGTCTTGGACAGGCGTTTTATGCAAATTATACAGGAATGTTAAGGGGTTAAGAAAAGGTATTGTGACGAGGCACCGTGGAAACATAAAGGCTTAAATAGATTACTGTGACTTGAATGTCAACAAAGCTACAACATCTAATGGGAATGAAAGTGCTAAACACACATTAGTCTGCATTTTAGTATAAGGTTTGACAGTGGTTTTATATCACAAAAAGATTAGACAATATGATAAATACAAAAGCTGTTGTGAATCGTGGCCATTTAAATCAATGAGATTAATTGCACCAAAAGCCTCTGCAGAAGTGAACATCCACCAGAGATATGCATCAACTCTATTTTGTCGGTTGGCCGCTGGTTTTAAATGGTCGACTGTGTCAATTTACACACAGCGCATCGAGTTGGCGGGAAGTCAGACACAAGAATGGCAGATAATCCGCTGAAATTTCAAATTCAAATTCAAAAATACTTTATTAATCCCCAAGGGGGAAATTCAAGTTTCAGTACACCAGTCTGGTGTACTAGGGGAGCTGCCAGCATCCAGCGCTCCTTTTCATGCCAGGTCCCGTGGTCCGAGTTAACAGCCGTTAACAGCCGTTAAAACAGTTAACAGCCATTAGAACCAGTATATCTCCATAATGATGACAAGTGAGATATCTCCAGGTCAGAGGAGGAAACACCGATGGACCAAACTGTCTCCTCTGGGAAGACCGAGCTCCATTCAGTCCGGTGAGCGACGGAGCCAACCGTCCCAGAGCCCGGTTCATCATGTGGACCGGATCAGGCCGTTGTCGTCTCCCCCGGCGGTGCTAGGCCCCACCAGGTCACCAGACGGTCCCTGCTACGTCGCTGCTACGTCGGGGGCTCCCGTCCTGACTCCGTGATGCTGCAGCCCGGATCCAGTGGCGGTGGTTGCCGCGGGTAGCAGTTTAGGACTACTTAGCTTTCCTGAACCGGCCTCCAGCAACACCGTCCATGTCCGCGGCGGCAGGTCTCCATCAGCCACAAGAGGACCGATCCGATCCGCCACCCCGGCAGACAGTATGTAGACATCCGACCGCAGATCACCACAAACCGGGCACAAACTGGAGCGTCCAGCGTTCAGTGTCCAGCGTCGCAGGGATAAGTCCCGGAGCAGCAGCGAGAAGCGTCCATGCCAGGCGTCGTCCGGGCAACTGAATAAAACACCATCAGTGGACTCCGACTCGTACATCAACATCACAGTACCCCGTGGGGGATGTCTGTAAATGCTTCACAGGGTTTTAGAAGAGATTTGAAGCATATATGAGGACAGGATCAACCTTTCAGTCAAAAAGCACATGTTATTTGACAGCTCTCAGTCTTTTTAAATGTGTTATTCTAGAAAGTAAAAAGAGATGGTGACATATATATGTCGTTTAAATGAGCAGACTCCTGAACAATAGTCACACGATCTTGAAACCTTCAGGTACATTTAGTATCTTTCACAAATCCAGCCTAGTAGGCGGTGCTTGCCAGCACCAGACACAGTAATTCAATAATTATATAGATATTCCATCCATCCATTTTCTATACCCGTTTCATCCTTGAAGGGTCACGGTGATCTGCTGGAGCCTATCCCAGCCGTCTACGGGCGAAAGGCAGGGGTTATATGGATAATGATTCAGAATTTATTACTAAATACTGAATGTGTTATTTTATAAAATATTATGAATGTATTTTTAAAAAAAAAATTGATCAATTGCAATGACCACATGCGGAGAAGGATAACTGAGATAAACCTTCAAGCATTTCAAATCAGTGCTACCTTCACAAATGCCACTTTAAACCTTGTCGTCTTCCGGAGGCGTCAGCATCTCTAGGATCAGAGGCATCTGACTTAGATTATCATCTGGTAGAAATGTGGACTGTGGAAAGCTGAATCAGTATCATTTCTGACGTACCCCTAGATAGACAATGTTTGTGTTTTCTGTGACTGAGCAGGATCCAAGCGTGCAGACAGACCTCAGACTGTCAGACAGTATCCTGGCAGCGTGGATACATTTCTCATGACAAAATTAGGACAAACAAATGTGACGTGCTGTGGGGCATTTTTGCAGGAAGATTGGCAAAAGATGTAATCATTTGTTTATTACAATTAAATTTTATGTACTCATCTACTCCCTGGTCATATTTCTTTTTTTCTCCTTTTTTTCCCCAAGTGGGCTTCTGGGCCCAGACTTTACAGAGACCTACTACTCAGAAGATGGGCAGCCAGTGACCGTGGCCAACCACAACTACACAGTAAGTATAAAACAACAGAATGAAGCACATCAGTGGTTAGTCATTGCACTGAAGACTAGGGCTGTGCCGATACACTTTTGTGCCGATTCGATTCTCCTACGATTTTTGGGTCCCGATTCGATTTATATTGCGATTCTGATTAAACAAGTATTGCAGTTCGATTTTACCAAGTATTGCGATTTTTATATTTCAATTATTGAAATATAAAAATCATATAATAATAATATTAAATATTATATTTATTATATGTAATTATTGTATATAATATTATAATATATTATTATTATTATTATTATTATTATTATTATTATTATTATTATATTATTTTAAGTATGAAATAATAATAAAAAATATATAGTTTAAATAAGTTTTAATATTTTTAAAAAATGCGCAATTTCTGTAGTTTAGAGAAGAGGTGTTCAACCCTGGTCCTCGAGGCACCCTATCCAGCAGGTTTTAGATGTTTCCCCTTCTTCTTCACACCGTGATACAAGTGGCTGTGTCATCAACAGACTTGTGCAGACTTTGAGGACAACCTGATAATGACCATTAATTAAAATCAGGTGTGTTGAAGCTGGGAAACCTCTAAAACCTGCTGGATAGGGTGCCTCGAGGACCTGGGTTGAAGACCTCTGGTTTAGAGGTCTTCACGGGTCCACTTTCATGGACCCGACCCCGAATGGAGCTGTGAAAATTCGACCTGAAACCGACCCGACCCGAGCTATTATCATAAGTACGGAAGTCCAAACCTGAATGGACCCGCAATTTTTGGACCCGTAAACGACCCGACCCGAGTCTTTAGTTTCCGACCACGAACTGAACCGAGTTACCCGAATAGAACCAAGACAATACAGCCCATAGTTGCTAATTTTAAAAGTTGTCTAGCGTTGAACAAAACTTGATTTTCTTACCTAAAGTTGTCTTCTTCTACCCGGTTCAGTTGCTCCATAGGCTACGTGATGTAAACAACAATAAATCCACGTCGTTATTCTCTTTGCGGATACAGATGCGATTGGTAGCAACTGCTAACACTAATAGCCTACATCGGTCAGGATGTGTCGTGAATATGTTCTCTCATCCAGCGTTGTCATGTTGGCGATCCGTTGTGCTTTACAGCTGCCGGGCAAACCACGCTAACACGCTACGGCAACACGATTGTTTCATGACAAACACGCCACGTTAATTAATAATCATTTAACTGCCCGAGTCCAGGCATTAGCTGTCACCGCCAGTATCGTTAACTCTCGAGTAAACGCGGACCCAGCCTGTCAGAGAGCTCAGACCTCTCTGGTTGGTAGCGAAGGATATGCGCTGTCATGTTCGTGGTGTTACCACAGTAACAGATTTGACTGCGACAACGCTTACATATGGCTTTCCTCATATCGAGCTCTCCTGTCCCGTGCTTTTTATAAAAACCAAATAAAGTCCATACGTTTGATTTGAAGTGGGGCGGTGGGGGAAAGAGTTCAGGCTCTGTGAAAGTACTCCGCTCGCTGCACTCCGCCATTTTGTCGCGTGAATTTGCCGGCATTCTGGTTACTATGGTGACACACATGCTTCTATTTCCGGAAGTGTAGATGACAAAAGAGACAGCGAGCGGAGTATTTCCACGGAGCCAAAAATCGATTAGTGTATGAGAATCGATTTTTTAAAATCCCAAGAAAAAAATCGCGATTAATATAAAAATCGATTTTTTGGCCCAGCCCTACTGAAGACCCACTATGTGGGAATTTGTATTTTCTCATCCTAAAGCGCCTCTAAGGTGTACAAAACAGTTTATGTTTGCTATTATAGTGCTCAAACTTGGCCCATCATTACCTGGGCTGCAAGAAAGAAGAGAAGCATTGTTCAGAAAGAATTAGAGCCTATAGCTAGTAGCAAAGGAAATCAGCAAATATTATTTTAGAATAATGTTCCATTACACAAATTAATATGTCTGTACCACTGTGCTGCATTGTTAGATTTCATGTGAAAAGCCAGTCCACACGCACACACAGTCCAAGGTTTTAACCCTCCTGTGTTGTACCAAACAGGAGGGAGGGATGCAGTTGAGTGAGGAGAAAAATACACCCAACACATTTATAGTGAATTATTATTAACTTGGCCTATTTTTGGGATGTGTCTGCCTGTCTATCTATCTATCTATCTATCTATCTATCTATCTATCTATCTATCTCACATTTTTAGTATGTCCCAGTTGTACAAAAACTGCATTTACAAAACCCATTTCATGTCACATGTATGGAAGTATAAAACAGATTAAAGTCATTCCTTCATATTAAAATTTCACTTTCTGTGAACATTTTCATGACAAAAACCATATGTAATTCAAGAAGAAGGAGAATGCCATCGTACTGTCTTCTTCCGCTTATCCGAGGTCGGGTCGCGGGGGCATCAGCCGGAGTAAGGAAGCCCAGACCCCCCTCTCCCCGGCCACTTCTTCCAGCTCCTCTGGGGGGATCCCGAGGCGTTCCCAGGCCAGCCGAGAGACATAGTCCCTCCAGCGTGTCCTGGGTCTTCCCCGGGGTCTCTTCCCAGTGGGACGTGCCCGGAACACCTCACCAGGGAGGCGTCCAGGAGGCATCCTAACCAGATGCCTGAGCCACCTCACCTGGCTCCTCTCGATGCGGAGGAGCAGCGGTTCTACTCTGAGCCCCTCCCGGATGACCGAGCTTCTCACCCTATCTCTAAGGGAGAGCCCGGCCACCCTGCAAAGGAAGCTCATTTCAGCTGCTTGTATCTGCGATCTTGTTCTTTCGGTCACTACCCAAAGCTCATGACCATAGGTGAGGGTAGGAACGTAGATCGACCAGTAAATCGAGAGCTTCGCCTTCCGACTCCTCTCTCTCTTCACCACAACAGACCGGCGCAGCACCCGCATCACTGCAGATGCCGCACCGATCCGTCTGTCGATCTCCCGCTACATCCTTCCCTCACTCGTGAACAAGATCCGGAGATACTTAAACTCCTCCACTTGGGGAAGGACCCCATCCCCAACCCGGAGAGGGCACTCCACCCTTTTCCGGCTGATTACCATGGTCTCAGATTTGGAGGCGCTGATTCTCATCCCAGCCGCTTCACAACCGGCTGCGAATCGCTCCAGCGAGAGTTGTTGATCACGGCTCGATGAACCCAACAGAACCACATCATCTGCAAATAGCAGAGACCCAATCCTGAGGCCACCGAACCGGTTCCCCTTAACACCTTGACTGTGCCTAGAAATTCTGTCCATAAAAGTAATGAACAGAATCGGTGACAAAGGGCAGCCTTGGCAGAGTCCAACCCTCACTGGAAACGAATCTGACTTACTGCCGGCAATGCGGACCAAACTCTGGCACCGGTCGTACAGGGACCGGACAGCCTGTACAAGGGAGTCCGGCACCCCACACTCCCGAAGCACCCCTCACAGGAATCCCCGGGGAACACGGTCGAACGCCTTCTTCAAGTCCACAAAACACATGTAGACTGGTTGGGCGAACTCCCATGCCCCCTCCAAGACCCTGAAGAGGGTGTAGAGCTGGCCCACCGTTCCATGGCCGGAACGAAAACCACACTGCTCCTCCTCAATCCGAGATTCAACTATCCGACGGACCCTCCTCTCCAGGACCCCTGAATAGACCTTCCCAGGGAGGCTGAGGAGTGTGATCCCCCTGTAGTTGGAACACACCCTCCGGTCCCCCTTTTTAACGAGGGGGACCACCACCCCAGTCTGCCAATCCAGCGGTACTGTCCCCGATGTCCGATGCTGCAAAGGCGTGTCAACCAAGACAGCCCCTCAGCATCCAGAGCCCTGAGGAACTCCGGGCGGATCTCATCCACACCCGGGGCCCTGCCACCGAGGAGCTTTTTGACCACCTCGGCAACCTCAGCCCCAGAGATAGGAGAGTCCGCCCCTGAGTCCCCAGACTCTGCTTCCTCATTGGAAGACGTGTCGGCGGGATTGAGGAGGTCTTCGAAGTATTCCCTCCACCGATCAACAACGTCCCGAGTCGAGGTCAACAGCTCCCCATCCCCACTGTATACAGTGTTGATGGAGCACTGCTTCCCCCTCCTGAGACGCCGGATGGTGGACCAGAATTTCTTCGAAGCCGTTCGGAAGTCGTTCTCCATGGCCTCTCCAAACTCCTCCCATGTCCGAGTTTTTGCCTCAGCAACCGCCGAAGCCGCGTCCCGATAAGCCTGCCGATACCTGTCAGCTGCCTCCAGAGTCCCACGTGCCAAAAAGGCCTTATAGGACTCCTTCTTCAGCTTGACAGCATCCCTCACTGCTGGTATCCACCAGCAAGTTCTGGGATTGCCGCCGCGACAAGCACCAACGACCTTACGGCCACAGCTCCGGTCGGCCGCCTCAACAATAGAGGCCCGGAACATAGCCCACTCGGACTCAATGTCCCCTGCCTCATTCGGAACATGGTCGAAGTTCTGCCGGAGGTGTGAGTTAAAGCTCTTTCTGACAGGAGACTCTGCCAGACGTTCCTAGCAGACCCTCACAACACGTTTGGGCCTGCCAGGTCTGACCGGCATCCTCCCCCACCATCTGAGCCAACCCACCACCAGGTGGTGATCAGTTGACAGCTCCGCCCCTCTCTTCGCCTGAGTGTCCAAGACATGCGGCTACAAGTCCGACGATACGATTATGAAGTCGATCATCGAACTGCGGCCTAGAGTGTCCTGGTGCCAAGTGCACATGTGGACACTCTTATGCTTGAACATGGTGTTCGTTATGGACAGTCCATGACGAGCACAGAAGTCCAACAACGAAACACCACTCTGGTTCAGATCAGGGGGGCCCTGCCTCCCAACCACACCCCTCCAGGTCTCACTGTCATTGCCCACGTGAGCATTGAAGTCCCCTAGCAGAACGAGGGAGTCCCCAGATGGAACATTCTTCAATACTCCATCCAAGGACTCCAAAAAGGGTGGGTACTCTGAACTGCTATTTGGTGCGTAAGCACAAACAACAGTCAGGACCCGTCCCCCCACCCGGAGGCGGAGAGAGCCTACCCTTTCGTCCACCGGGGTAAACCCCAATGTACAGGCGCCAAGTCGGGGGGCAATAAGTATGCCCGCACCAGCTCGGCGCCTCTCACCCGGAGCAACTCCAGAGTGGAAGAGAGTCCAACCCCTCTCGAGGATACTGGTTCCAGAGCCCAAGCCGTGCGTCGAGGTGAGTCCAATTATATATATAGCTGGAACCGCTCAACCTCACACACCAGCTCAGGCTCCTTCCCCGCCAGAGAGGTGACATTCCACGTCCCTAGAGCTAGCTTCTGCAGCCGAGGATCGGACCCCCAGGGTCCCCGCATCCGGCCACCGCCCAGCTCGCTACGCACCGGACCTCTATGGCCCCTCCTGCAGGTGGTGAGTCCACGGGAGTGGAGGCCCATGTTTCCCTTTCGGGCTGAGCCCGGCCGGGCCCCATGGGCAAAGGCCTGAGCACCAGGCGCTCGCTTCCGAGCCTCACCTCCAGGCCTGGCTCCAAGGGGGGCCCCGGTGACCCGCGTCCGGGCAAGGGAAACCTTGGTCCTTTGTTACCAGAATGCAATTAATAAAAAAATAAAACAATTTAAAGTGTGCACACAGAATTGGATTAGATTTTATTCAGTGCAGCTCCAGACTTCCCTTGTTGAACTTCCAGAGATGCAGAAATACAAACATATCACTGACTGAGGTTCTGACAGTCTTTTTGCTGTTGAAGTTTAGCTTGTTGAATAGGCTGTTCAAGGCTTCCTAAATTCCCTCTGACATTCATGTTTCCACCAGTATTTTTTATATTGTTTATCTGTTGGTGGAAGTGACTTCCCTAGGAAAAAGCAAGCACGACTGGACAGTCTTTATGCCAGAGTAAAACAAAGGACTGAACTCTGTGCAGCAGGACAGTAAGTCATGCTGAGTTTGAGCAAACAGAAAGATTGGTTTTATTAAATGCACTGCCTGCGTTGCAAGATTAGGAGATCAGTTTTCATGACGTGAATATTCTCAAGTCGATTTTTTTGCTTTTAGAGTGAATCATATGGCCTGGCTGACTCGCCTCTTTAGTGCTGTCTAGACAAAATAAATTGAGGCTTGCTATGTAGTTAAGTTTGCCAAACCTACAAAATAAAGATAGTCTTCTTCTTTACCATTACATGGCATTGATGTTTGTCAAAACCACTCATGTCTTGGTATACAAAGAAAGGATTTGCAAAGTCATGTCTTATGGTCACTAGATGTAAATATTCAACAGAATATGTCATATTACAATTTTATTTAAACCATTAGTTACCAAAGAAAAGATTCATGTCAATCTGATTTTTTTTGCACATGGTAGAGTAAGCATTTGTTCCATAATCTACTACTTCAAAGACAGTTGGGGATAACTACAACATTGTATATTTCATAATAATTATGGCTCTGTGAGTCATACCACTTTTCACCTGCATTATAAAGATTTGGGACGCAAAGGTGTTTGCAAACCACATTGATTGTGTAGACTATCATGAACTCCCAGCAGCTTCCAAAGACAAAAGAAAAAGAAGAAAAGCTTGAAATCTTTTCTAATCAAGATCGAGTTCAATTCCTCATGCACACAATTAAAAAAAACAGCAACCTAGTAGTCCAGTCAAAAAACAGCTGTTAAGGCTAAATAGTAGCCTTAACAGGAGGACCCAAAGTGCAGGAGGTTTCAAAAACAATGAAAGCTGCAAGAAGCGTTTATCGGGCCCTCGCACCCATGGCCACCGGCCCCAGGTGTCCACCACCTTCCCAAGCCAGTCAGGAATCTAGACAATACAGTGATAATTCCATTTGGTTATAAAATGGAAAAGTTGCTGCTCAGCTTGAATCCAGAGGTATGAAAACAAAAAAAACTGGCCTGGAATTCAGTCAGAGCTGAGTTCTAACCTGCCATATCAAGGCTGTAACTGTCACAGATGTCTATTATATTAAGCAAATATAAAGAGTCAGAGATCTTATGTCCAGAGCAGATTTAGACAAGCTCAATTTTTGAGAATATGATTTCTAGAATAAAATATCGTCCTATCTTCGGGCCAATACAGTAGTAACATATCATAAATATATCTGACTTCACTGTACCCACAGTTTTTGTACTGTCCCCCTGTCTTTTCTTTTTTTTTCTGTATATGTTTTCAGGCCTGAGTTTTCAAAGTTACATATCAAAGTGCAGTTCCACCCTCTGACAATCCCAGTGTTTCCCTCCACCTGTTTATATAGATGTCCTCCCAGCGTTGACCTCCACCTGTCTATATAGATGTCATCCCAGCGTTGACGTCCACCTGTCTATATAGACGTCATCCCAGCGTTGACCTCTACCCGTCTATATAGACGTTATCCCAGCGTTGACCTCCACCTGTCTATATAGACGTCATCCCAGCGTTGACCTCCACCTGTCTATATAGATGTCATCCCAGCATTGACCTCCACCTGTCTATATAGACGTCATCCCAGCGTTGACCTCCACCTGTCTATATAGACGTCATCCCAGCGTTTACCTCCACCTGTTTATATAGATGTCATCCCAGCGTTGACCTCCACCCGTCTATATAGACGTCATCCCAGCATTGACCTCTACCTGTCTATATAGACGTCATCTGTTATGCCAAAATTTGGGCATATCTTACTCATTAGAATACACTCCAATTATACTCTAATTGTGTTCTGGTGATGCAGTCAATTCGGTTATTAAACAAAGCACTGACAACCAACGGAGGTGCAAAACGGAGTTTTATTCTCCAAGTCTGCATGCAAATTCAGAGAGGTCATTACAGAATGCCGGATGGTTCAGAATGACCCCGTCTCAGTAGGAAACAGTTGCCTTTGAACATCACATGAAAAACATCAGGACCTTGGATAAGTTCTCTAGACGTCCACGTCAAAACTTAGCAGACTCGTTGGAGCCTGAACGATAACAAAACTGTGGCCTTCGAACACGCAGGAATCGAGACCAGAAGTCATGGACTCATGACACAGCACTTTAGCTCAAAATGCAATTTCTGACACAACAATCCCTACTTTTGTATTTGCACCTCATTTTCTTTGCATATATGAAAAGCTTATCCAGATCACAGCAGTAGAGAGCGCTCTTCCCGCCCAAAGGGCCCTGCCCACAACTGCGAGCTAAACAGGGAATAATGAAGCACAGTCTACTCTATTAAATGTGATCCCTCTAGTGGCCAAACACCCGTCCCCAGCTATGTTTCACGGGTTTGCAGCTCAGATTGGAATCAGTTGATTGGTTAAAATGATTAAAGTGATTAAATTTAGGGTTTGAATTTTGAATTTTAGTACAATTTAGATTGTCAGATTCCGAAAATAAGGGGAACGGCAAAAGACCCTCTAGAGACTATCTACTCTAGACTAGGCCAAAAAACCCAGTGGGAAAAAAAGGCCACAAGACTATCTAAAGCAAAGAAGAACATTCAATTCTCAGAAGCACCCGCAGGTGCACCCCCAGTTGATGTCGGGGAACAAATCAGACCTCTGATCACGCAAGAAAGATGTTGTCATTGCTTTTAGCATCATGTGGCGTAAACATGGAATCACACATGAAAATAAAAACAGAACCAAAACAAACAGGAATGGAGTAAACACTTTCAAAAATACTGAGTACCAGGACCCTGAGGTCAGCCATGTCCACAGATCAAACCCCCAGGGCTCCGCTGAGTCCCTGTGGTGCTGCATCTCCATTGTGACATCCCAAACCCCCTCTGAGGCTAAGGATGTAAGGTTCAAAGGTTCAATCAAACGCCAGATTGCCAACCTGGCCGACCAAATTTATAGTACCCCTCTGAGGAACTAAACCCCTAAGAACTTTGCCCCACTGAGACGCAATTAACATGAGGCTAGACCTCACGCTTGGAAACAGATAACAGGGATAATTAACTAATTATTAACTAATAATTTAACATGATAATGAGTCAACGAATCATAAATACCCATAAAGAAGTGTTGATAAACCTGAGAATTATCAGTAACATCCAAATTATTAACCTAAATGAGAAGCTCAGAGATATTTAAAGATGACAAGTAAGGGTGGAGACACCCCTCACTATTATCTCGACGTTGAACTCCACATGCGGCCTTCCTAGCGAGACCACAAACGCTTTTTCCCAGAAGCCGCCCACGAGGAGAACACGAACGAGAAAACAACAGGAGCTTCACAAAGTGTTGGACTTTATGAAGGACTTGCTGTAAACCAAGATGTAAACGCTCTGATCCTGAAGCTGAGTTACAACATTTGAATTTCGTATTATAAATCAAATACCCGAATAGTCAGGAATGGACACATCTCAAGCAGATCATGGCTGTCGCACATGTTCCTGGCACATGAGTATGAAACCAAAAACACAGGAAAATGATAACATAAAACATAAATGAATAAACAACATAAATGAACCAAAACCCATATTATAGTCATATTTCATATTACATTCACCCCCTCCCGGACCCCCCCACTCCCCCATTGTGGAAGCCTTGGAGGATCCATCTTCTTCTCGATCAGCAGTGTGGGATGAAGAATATGTGATGTAACAGTCTCTGGTTGGAAAAACATTAGTCTCTCTTTTCCTCTTTTTTTTTTTAATTTTTATTTTCTAGTACCTCCTTCCTGTCCAAGCTCAGGCGTGTGTGTGTGTGTGTGTATGTGCATGTATGTGTACGTGTATGTGTGCTCAGAGGTACAAACAGGCTCCAGAAGCCTGAGATACCAAGGAACCTGGGGGTCCAGCAGCCAGAAGCTGGATCAGGAACTGTTTGCAGGGGCAGGTGTGAGTCCAGGTCGCCCGCTCCGCTATGTTAACAGCAGTGTGGGTTGTTAGCAGAACCTGGAAAAGACCGTTCCACTGCTCCGTTCCTCTAGCGCCTCTGAAGCAGGTCTCGCATCAGGACTCACTCTTCTAGCTGAGTGCTGTGCAGGGGTCCACTGGCTGGTACAGGCTGGGCACCGTCACCTGTGAGTTAATCTGTGTCAATATAGAGTGCAACTCAATACGACAACACAGAATTCTCACACAATTCAGATGATGGAAGGAAACACTCATCTGGTGCATCACTCCCATCGGCGTTGGTCTGGCCAAAGAGGATCACGAACAGACTCAGAGTAGCCCTCGATCGCACTCGTATCCTCAAGTCCACAGCATGACAGGTAGAGCCTCCAAAGCCTTCAGCCAGGACACCCCTGTTCCTGCACAGCACTGTACCAACTCAAAAGTCAAGACACCATACTCCCTCTCAACAGCGCCCCCACAGGCAGGATGGTAGGCACAGTGTCTCCTGAGGCCAAACCCCAGAACCTTCCCTACCTGCACCAGGGCTTCGTTAACAAAATGAGTGCTGTTGTCACTGGAGATTTCAGATGGAATTCCCACCGTGGCAGGATCTCCTTCAGCCAAGCCTCTGCCACTGTGGAGCTGACATCCTTAGAAAAGTTAAAACTTTAAGACGTGTCAACAACAACCAGACAATATTTCTTTCCCTCACAAGGAGAGAGTTCAATAAAATCCAGCATGATGTACTCCTCTGGACCTGGCATGAAAGTGGCTGGATTTAATACAGTCAAAATAAAAAGAACTGTTTCAGATGGAACTGAACAGTTAAAGGCAACTGTTTAGTACCAAACCCACCTAGCAGCAGACAAATGTGACGTTTTCTGCTCAAACAGTGTCATAGACACGGCATGTGGTACCCAAAGAGTCAAAACAGCATAACTTACCAGATCACGTGAGCAGCCACAGCTCACAAACAACGTGGAGAGCCACGTTGGATCTGGATCCAGCTTACCAGAAAAATAAGCCACAGGCTTCATGTTCCTGTAACAGAACAGATGTCATTCCTGCCAGTGGCCATCACACTATACAACCAATCACTTTAAATCTGTAAAATCTATAGTATCTCTCTATGTCCGTTTAACCTAGGTTACTGTCTCTTTTTTCTTTTACTATTAGACAGGGTATTTTGATAATCTCTTATTTGAAATATTTGTACACTGGATTTGCACACGTGGGCCAGAGTTAATTAGTCTATTTTGTTATTCTTATATATTTAATTCTTGGTAAGGTGTAGTACTTAAAGTGTTAATTTACTTATTTTATATGTAGAGACTAATGTCTAACTTTAACGGATGCAACGGTCTTTCATAGGATGAACAATGGCGGCAGCAAAACATTTTCATTGCAGTTGCTTAGGTGTTGCTAAACAGTTGTATGGAGTTGCTGGACAATTTAATTGCAATACCAAATAAATAGCATAAATATGGATATGTATGTCATTACCGGCCTCCTCATTCTAATCAGCGCTATCTGAAACTAGCGCGCAAGCCATGAACAGATAAAAAGCCGATTTGAAGTTAGTTATCATAATTTTACCATATAGTCATGTCGCTTTTCACAGCAGTGAGAAATGTACATTAACAGTCTAGACTACAAATCATTTAACAATAACCTGTTCATCACATTTTAACCAGTTATTATTCACATAAGTTCACATCAGTAGGATCTGGCAGACTTACGCTTCAACAGATAGCCTCCATTTTGATATCATTATCCTAACGGCCCGGTTTTTTATTTCCCAAGCTGACTTCGCGTGACCCCTGCAGGCCAGCTCTCATCGTTTTTAATTGTCTTCTTTCTATTTTAATTTAAAGCAAAAACACATGAAATTAATTCTAAATTGAATTGTCACCATTTTTACTTTATTTAACACAATTAAGATTTTCATTTTGAATAGTCTCCATTCTTGGGGTTGCTTTGAGGTTGCCAAGCCATAGCTTGAGGTTGCTATAGCAACTGCAAGCTATTTTATTTATTTTATGTATTACATCATTACAGTTTTATTATTACAGGTTTGCAGTTTTTTTTCTCTTTATTGCCTATTTAATGTCTATATAATGCCCTGCCTATTTATGTATATTTTTGTATCTGCTGCAACGAGCCAATTTCCCCTCGGGGATGATTAATGTATTTTCAGTTCAATTCAATAATTCGCATTAAATTAAATTTATTAATCCGCAAGGGATCAATAAAGTATTTTCAATTCAATTCAATTCAAACACCTGACAATAAGAACCCATCCCTACAAAGGACAACACCTGTTTCTGTTCACAGCAACCTTGACACAGACGGGTGAATGTCCAAGGTTCACCCTGTAGGTCGAACACCGGAACATTAGCCAAATCGACAACATCAGTGTTTGGATTGGAGAATCAGGGCATGGACAATCACACCTGCAGCGCGCAAAGATCTAAAAACAGGTGTAACTCCCATCACTGCTTCCACTGTCAATATTGCTGAATTACTGTTGGATATTATCGCTGACACAGCCTAACATCAGAATTTTTTAGAGTGATCACAACCGGTTCGACATTCCTGATCAAACCTACATCGCATGGACCTTGTGCTCCCAACGTCGTCGTTGTAACGTTCCGGAATGTTGGTAATTGGCCCAATTCACGATCAGCAGGCAGAAACCCACATCGCCCTCCAGGTGAACACAGCGCGACACGTGATCACCTAGAATGAAACAACACACGATATGCACCTCTGTCTGCATGGTAAAAAAACAGTAGGGTCTCCTGCTCGCACAGTCAGTCAAAAGGAGCCCACGTTGTCGTCAAAGCACTTCGAGAGTCGGAGTCGTCTGAAACATTCACACTTCTGCAGACAACACATAATACAACAAATAACAAGCAGTTACCAATTTGCCTGACTCAGAGTCAGTGCCACTGGCACGCACTACAATGCGTAGACCAGTATAATATTGCGATTTCAGTTTCATATTTTACCATGTTCCTTCTTATAAACATAAAATAGACAAATACACACACAAAAATGGTTATTATTGTTGGCAGAGGAATGGACAAACCAAGTGATCTTCATCTTCACCTTAATTACCTTGAGGCAGAATTTACAAATTAATTAACTTCGGTATGGATGCAGTCCATTAGCAAGGTGACTGAGGAATCAGAGACAGGCAAAATTATTTGAGGCAATATATTATGACTGAAATGACTAATTCTTGGATCATAAATTGAATTGGTGAAAAGGTGTAGTACCTTTTTCCAGACACGCAGTGTCGACAGAAAAACTTTAGCAAGCAGTTCTTCATTGCAAAAGAGCCAAGGACAGAGGGAAAAATGTGTTGCGATGTCTCATCAGTATTTGCATTCTTGTGTATCAGTACGTGTGGTAATGACGTGTCACCTGGCCCCACCCCCTCGTCCACGGCAGAGTCCAGATGGCGTCACTCTGTCAATCCGCTGCCGGCGCCTCCCACTTTTCCAGCACACTGCCGGACTGCTGAACACTGCTGACCAATGTCCCATCACATTGAAGACGGACGTCAGAGCCCTCATCTCTGACCAGGTCCACCACGGCTGTGTCGGCTGTCCGCTGTTGGGCTGAGAGACATTGTTATGCACAGCAATCAGTTCAGTTCCTCCAAACGTGAGCGCGCACAGGCTCCAGCTGGAGCAGTCTGGAACGCGCAGCAGTCTCTGGAGCGCGCAGGAGGCTGCCTCTCCCCCGCGCGCCGTCAGCGCAGCGCCTCCGAAACTCCCAGAACTTCCCGGGGTGAAGCAGATGTGCAGTTGTCATGTTGTCTGCTATGTACACGCGAGTGAAGGGTTAAGATAGATTAGGGTAAGAAAGGGAGAAGAAAAAAAAAAAAAAAGAAGAACAGTCAAGTTCCGCACGCGGAACTTACTACGCCAGACAGTTTTCCCAATCAGTCTGATAACACTGTTACATAGAAAGTTTCTGAACGAACAAACTTGCCTCTTTCCCAAAAACTACAGTGCCTCTGGTTCCCCAGTGCATGCTCAGACCGCAGCGCTTATCTGTCTTTTTTTTTTTTTTTTTTTTTTCCTTTAACCGCTGCTTCTTCGCTTCGCGCCCGCGCATTGTCTCCCCAGATCATCGAGAACGCGCATCGTCAGAAATCTTTAAGTCATGTTTGTACATTCAGCTGCCAAGCTTCATAACATCAACCAGGTAATCATCTAAAGCCATAGCCTATTGCTTTAACCAGCATCATACTTTAAGTCAGGAATTGTTCCACAAACAGCCCGCCCCCATGAGCCCAGCGCCTCCGTCCGGTCCAAACACAACTAAAACCCCTTTTTTTTTTTTCTTCTTTTTCAAGACTTAAGTCCGCAACTGCTCACTACTTCTGGTTCCGAGACCTCGTTAGCCGCCCACGCTAGATCCGATCGTCACCGGATCGCGGCAACTGCTTATGCCATCTCTTTGCCCATAGAGCTATAAATAGCTCCACTATTCCACACATAAATTCCCACTTCTGTCATCGAGGTGCTGCCCCGCGCACACTCAAGCAGCCTAGCTCACCAGCTAGTAACACCAGAAAACGGCAGTTCGACAGGCTGTCCAACACGACACCTGTCCCAGGGGTCGGCACCCAACAGCGACAGAAAACTCCGGTGCTCGCACCCCACGGACCAGAGACCCACAGACGAGGCAGCACGGCTCACAGGGCACAGAACAGCTCGGAAAACACCATGCAGACGAAAACAACACAAAACAAACCCCCGGGGTACCCCAAACAGACAAAACTCCTCACCGCTCCGCCGCAGCTCAGTGATCAGACAGACAAAATAAATCTCACCCACCAGAACAGTGGTTCGGTCGTTCATCCGTCCTTGTCCCCATCCAGTCGCTGCGGCTGCCCATCACGAGACCGGATTCCTCAAAACCTATGGAATTTGCGGCCAAAAAGAGCTTTCTCTCACCGATCAGGACCGCAGCGAGTGGAACCAGCAGACAAAGCACAGAAAAACAAGTAAAAGCCAAAGGGACGCCAACTGTTATGCCAAAATTTGGGCATATCTTACTCATTAGAATACACTCCAATTATACTCTAATTGTGTTCTGGTGATGCAGTCAATTCGGTTATTAAACAAAGCACTGACAACCAACGGAGGTGCAAAACGGAGTTTTATTCTCCAAGTCTGCATGCAAATTCAGAGAGGTCATTACAGAATGCCGGATGGTTCAGAATGACCCCGTCTCAGTAGGAAACAGTTGCCTTTGAACATCACATGAAAAACATCAGGACCTTGGATAAGTTCTCTAGACGTCCACGTCAAAACTTAGCAGACTCGTTGGAGCCTGAACGATAACAAAACTGTGGCCTTCGAACACGCAGGAATCGAGACCAGAAGTCATGGACTCATGACACAGCACTTTAGCTCAAAATGCAATTTCTGACACAACATCATCCCAGCGTTTACCTCTACCTGTCTATATAGATGTCATCCCAGCATTGACCTCCACCTGTCTATATAGACGTCATCCCAGCGTTTACCTCCACCTGTCTATATAGGTGTCTCTGGGATATCAACTAACATGCTGGCCTGCCGTCTGATCCTCTGACCATCTCATTGTTGCTGCCTACATCTGTTTACATTGTCATTTCTGTCGTTCATGTACTAACAATGAACAGACAGTCAGAATAGAAGTACATGGAATTATTAGTTTCCAGTTAATGGATAATTATTATTTATACATTTTAATCATATATATTATTTTCACAAGATATATATATATATATATATATATACATATATATATATATATATATATATATATATATCTTGTGATGAGGCAGGTCAAGGTATGACACTCAGGCAGATGGCATGGTGCATGGTGTTTAATTTGAAGCAGTCAGTGTAGAAAAAACACAAAACTCTCCCTCCTATAATGCCTAGGGGAGGAAAAGAAAAGTCTGATTAGTGTCTCACAAAACTCAAATGATGTTCTTCAAAACACAGTGGACCAACACTTACTGCCCGAAAGAGTAGTTCCTTCTGCAGGAGCCAGCCACACAGTAAGGAGGAGACCCTTGGTCTTTTCAACCAACGCTGGTGATTGCTAACCTGGCCCAGCTGTGACCTGCTCAGGTGGCAGTGCATCCAGCTGGTGGAGGATGTAATTAGGGATGTATTTGCCAGACCAAGTGAGGGTCGCTGTTTCTCACTGTGCTGGCTGGCCCTCTGCCTACTCTCACCTGGTCGGGGGTGAAGTGAGGCTCCACATATCCCCCCCAAGGTCCTTGTCGGGGCAAGGGGCTTCCTGTTCCTCGCCCTCGTAACAGCGAGACATGGCATCCGCGTGTTCGACCGTGAACTTGAAGTTCTGGAGGTCCAAGAATCATCGGGTGACACGGTCATTGTTGTCCTTGTTGGTTGCCATCCGTTCGAGGGGTGCGTGGTCCGTCACCAGGGTGAATGGGCGTCCCCACAGATAGTACCGTAGGTGATGGATGGCCCACTTCACGGCCAGGCACTCCTTCTCCACGGTTAAATATAGTTTCTCTCATGTTTCTGCTGCTTCTGGCTGATGAAGGTCACCGGATGTTCCTCAGAGTCCACCTCCTGGGCCAGGACTGCACCAATACCGGTCCGTCTGTATGCAGCACGAAGGGTTTTTCAAAGTCCGGGGCCACCAGGACAGGTTCTTTGCACAGGGCCTGCTTCACGGCCTCGTACGTGGCTTCCATTTCCTCGGTCCAGCGCACATGGGTGGGGGACTTCTGCTGGGTAAGGTCGTGGAGAGGGGCGGCTATCATGGCGTAGTTTCTGATAAACTTTTGGTAGTAGGAGGTCAACCCTAGGAAGGACTTGACTTGTCTTTTGGTGACAGGTCTGGGCCAGTCCTGTATTCTCTCCACCTTTCAGGCTTGAGGCCACACACAGCCTCGGCCTATGGTGTAGCCCAGATAGTCAGTTTCTGTCAAGCCAATTCGACATTT
The DNA here is from genome assembly GCA_018398805.1 of Hirundichthys speculiger. Taxonomy (NCBI): domain Eukaryota; kingdom Metazoa; phylum Chordata; class Actinopteri; order Beloniformes; family Exocoetidae; genus Hirundichthys; species Hirundichthys speculiger. Next base: position 21,675 of record JAGFBZ010000461.1, on the reverse strand, counting down.
CTTGTTAGCCTGACCCACCAGAAGTCCCCCACCCATGTGCCGGGCCGGGATCCTCGCACCCTTCCTCACCGGGGAAGGCCAACGCGTCTGCAAAGATCTAACATTGGCTGATTCTCGGGACTTTGCTAAGCTAAAGGCAGCCATCTTAGCCAGCCACGGATATAGTCTCCCTGCACGAGCGCAGCGTTATCACTCCTGGACTTACTGCACTTCCCAGTGTTGTGCAATAAGGCGTATAACATGCTCGTTTAGTCATAAAAGGGGTTATTATCAACTGTCTTGATGGACAGCTGCTAATAACCATAAAGTATTAACAAAATTAATAAAATGAAATGGGGCACAGATCAGGAAAAAGGACTATACGGCACAATCAGTCTCAAAATGGCTGTTGTTCTATGTGTGCCAGCCTGTGACCAGGTGTGGCACTATAGAGCAACAGAGAAGATGTGAGTCCGAGCACAGACCTCTTCAACCAGCCAATGTTACAAAACTGTGTAAAATAACCACAAACAACTTCTCTTATTAGAATATATCAGAATTTATTAACACAAGTATCAGAATGAACAACACTTGAATCACAATCCTGATATCTTCTAACTAAGCGATGACTAAAACTAACATAAGTGAATTAAACATTTAAAGGAAACCAGTTTAAACTTATATACATGTGTACTAGAAATTATAGGTGTGTGTGTGATATTGTGAGAGGGTTGTCCAGGATGGCCGCCGGCTCGCACGATAGGGCGCCACAAGATGGTGGGTGGGGCCACGCGGTACTCTCGCCGGACCAAAGATGGCGGATGGAGTCACGCTGTGGTTCCGCCCTAACCAAGATGGCTGCCGACTCGCATGATAGGCCGTCACAAGATGGCCGACGAAGTCACGCGGTGACCCCACAAAAGTGGTTAGTAGGAATGAAAATCAGAGTACAGAAACGGCAGGTTAAAATCAACAACACGAGGGTGATTCCTAACCACCGATGCTGTGATCGCTCCATGGATTTCCACAGAACAGAGAGTGTGGAGCTGACTTCCGCACTCTCCAACTGATTGTTTATCTGAAATCACGGCGCGGTCAGCTGGTGGTGAGGAAACACCGCAATCACGTGGGTAAATGCGCGCCGGCGGATCACCGGCGGGCTCAATCGTAAACACTGTTACAGTAAGCACAAGAAAACTGAATTGGCAACAACTAACTAAGCTCTGCCCAGACACCAAAAGCCTCTTACTTGTTTCGCTTCTGGAAAGCGATCGATGGCGTGGTAGTCTCCTGGGGGGTTGATCAGGCTGGGATGGCGGCAGCACCGCTAAACAATTACGCTCCGTGGATGGTCCGGAGCGGCTCTGCTTGTCTCTCTCCTTCAGCTTAAAGGGGGAATATAGGTTGTGGCACTTCAGCGGAACCGGGTCCTGTAGGGCGCACGTGGAGCCGGGTGTCTTCCGTGGGGCACCGAGTCTCTCTCGCGCCGATGTGCGCGGTTCACTCTTGGTGCTGGCTGGACGGCGCGCGTAAACCGGTCTTCCTTGCCGGTGGCTGCCTAGCGTGCCGCTGGGTGGCCTCGCGGTTGCTGGCCGGAAGCAATGATGGGCCGAGGTAGACCCAGGGGAGAGGATGCTTTGAGTGTGCAGATTAGATCCGGGCTGGAGAGCCGAAGGGTCAAAGCGAGAGCGGAGTAAAGGCAGCAAGCGAGGTGGAGAAGCAAGAGAGCGATCGAATCGCGCTCTCTGAGTTTTAAACGGCCAGTCTGCGATCCGCCTCCGTTTGGGGAACCCCGCTGAGACTAGGCGCTCGCCGCCAGTGAGAGGCCATGACATCACGTTCACACCTAGGTGTGAACTTGCAAGGAATGCTGGGGATTTGAGTTTTAAACGATTTTCTTTGTCCTTTGTCTCAGCACAAACCATGTGGTCTCTGTGATACATGGCGTGGCCCAACACCAGCCGCCATGGGCTCAGGTTGCGGAGTTATTGCGCTGCACCCAAAGCTGGCTCGCAAGAGGCGCTGGCCAGCCATGGATCGAGAGACTGGTGTTGGACAGATGTATCCGCTCCCTGCCGCCCGACTACCGTAAATATGCTGCCCAAGTCAGCCTCACCTCCCTCGACGCCCTTGGGGCTTTACTTGAGAACTTTCAGGTCAGCACAGAGATGTTAGGGACTACCAGGGCCGGGCCGGGCTGGGCTGCCCCCCCCCCCCCCCCCCCCCCCCCCCCCCAGCGGAACGAACGAGCCGTAAACTTCCCCCCAGGAGATGCTATGTCTGTGGTGATGCCAATCACCTCTCCTGGGCCTGTCCTGACCGTGGCGACAATTCCATGCCCTCCACAGCCTGCTCTGAACCAGCTCAGCCCTGTTTGCAGCTAGGAGATGCCGGTCGCCACCGCACCACCATACCAGTGCGCGTCAGCAGCGCGGACACCCAAGCACTGGTCGATTCAGGGAGTGTTGTCACCCTAGTGCATGCTGACTATGCTGGACCGGTCGGGACAGGACAGGTCCCCGTCACGTGTGTCCACGGCGACGTACGCCGCTATCCGGTCACCGAGATATAGGTCCAGACCCCCCAAGGCGACACGGTCGTGGCTGCTGGGGTTGTGCCCAACCTGCCAGTGCCCCTGCTGATCGGCACGGATTGCGTCCTCTTCCAGCGACACCTCCGACAGCGAAAGCATCATCCGGCAACAAAGACCCCTCGAGCTGCCTGCCCTGCTTTTTGGGCATCAGCAGAAGAAGTTCCCGCCGATGGGGACCGGTCCGAGGAGGGTGCCAGCGGAGGTGCCACCCATTCGATGAGTTTCCGCGGGTGGACGTCGAGGTTAACCGACCCCCAGGAGAGTTCGCCACCGCCCAGTGGGCCGACCCTAATCTGGCGGCTCCCCGCCAGATTAGGGCGGGCTCCCCGCCAGATTAGGGCGGGGAGCCGCCCTAATCTGGCCACCATCGATCGCCATCGATGGTGGCGATCGATCGCCACCATCGATCGCCAGCTATGTTCTGGGGTGAGCGATCTAACCTTCCCACACTTCTTGGTAAAAAAGGGACTCTTGTACCGCTGCTCGAAGAATAAAGGGGGGGATTATAGACCAACTGTTAGTACCGAGAAGTTATGTCACCCGGGTGTTGTATTTAGCACACACGCACCAGATAGTGGCCCACCTGGGGGCACAGAAAACACATGAACGGGTGGTGGCACGATTCTACTGGCCCGGGGTGCGTGCCGTGGAGGACTTTTGCCACACCTGTCCAGAATGTCAGAGAACAGCTCCACGGCTGTTCCTTCGCAACCCCCTTGTGCCCCTACCAATCATCGGTACCCACTTCTCCCGCGTAGCGATAGACATTGTGGCGCCCCTACCCAAGTCTGCCTGGGGTCATTGTCATATCCTAGTGCTAGTTGATTATGCCACCCAATACCCAGAGGCCATTCCTCTACGGGTCCCGAGTGCCAAGAACATTGCACATGAGCTTTTAATGCTCTTCAGCCGGGTGGGCATCACCGACGAAATCCTGACAGACCAGGGTTCGAATTTCATGTCGCGAGTTCTGGCTGCTGTTAACAGATGGCTTAAGGTGAAGCAACTCTGGACGTCAGTTTACCATTCCCAGAATGACAGGTTAGTAGAAAGGTTTAATGGGACATTAAATGGATGTTAAGGAAGCTGGTTGTTTGCCATCCGGGAAGTGCCCCAAGCCTCCACAGATTTTTCACCCTTTGAATTGCTCTACGGCCGGAACCCACGAGGCTTCCTAGACGTGGCTAAGGAGGCCTGGGAAAGCCAGCCCTGTCCCCACCGGACTGTCATTGACCATGTGGAGCACCTCCAGGAGAGGGCAAGGAAGATCCGAGAGCACATGGAGAAGGCTCAGATGACCCAGACTTGTACGTACAACAAAGGCACCAGACTACGAGAATTCAAGGTGGGTGATCTGGTCCTGGTGCTAATCCCCGCTGTGGAGTGCAAGTTCTTGGCCAAATGGCAGCGACTGTATGAGGTTGCGGAGAGGGTTAATACAGTGAACTATCGGGTGAGACAACCAGGCTGACGGAAGGGGTTACAGCTTTATCATGTGAACCTCCTGAAGCCTTGGCACACTCCCCCTCCCTTACCACCAGTTGCCCTCCTAACCAACCTCTCTCCCCAGAAGCCGCCAGTCGACGTTGGAGGTGAACTCGGCCCGTCCCAGGAGCAGGAGATCCAGGAGCTCCTGAGTCGAGCCGGACCCCCCCCCCCCCCCCCGGGTGCCCCCATCATCTTGTGAGCACGATATAGAGACCCCCCCCCCCCCCAAAAAAAAAAAAAATCATCTGGCAGCGACCGTACAGGGTCCCGGAGGCTCGGAGGAAGGCTATCAGGGAGGAAGTGGCAAAGATGCTCGACCTGGGAGTCATCGAGGAGTCTTATAGCCCCTGGTCCAACCCCATAGTCATTGTGCCGAAGCCAGATGGATCGCTGAGGTTCTGCAACGACTTCCGAAAGCTGAACGAAATCTCTACGTTTGACACCTACCCCATGCCCCGGGTTGACGAGCTCATCGAGCGCCTAGGGCCTGCTCGCTTCGTCAGCACCCTGGACCTGACGAAGGGATATTGGCAGGTGCCACTGACCCAGCAGGCCAAGGCCAAAACAGCCTTTGCGACCCCAGATGCCCTCTTTGAGTATCGGGTCCTCCAGTATCGGCATCCACGGTGCCCCGGCAACCTTCCAACGGCTGATGGACCGGGTCCTCCACCCCCACCAGGCGTATGCTGTGGCCTACCTGGACGACATCGTGATCCACAGTGCCACCTGGAGCCAACACCTGGAACAACTGGAAGCGGTAATTGGGGCACTACGATGGGCTGGGCTAAACTCAAATCCCCAGCATTCCTTGCAAGTTTACACCTAGGTGTGAACGTGATGTCATGGCCTCTCACTGGCCGCGAGCGCCTAGTCTCAGCGGGGTTCCCCAAACAGAGGCGGATCGCAGACTGGCCGTTTAAAACTCAGAGAGCGCGATTCGATCGCTCTCTTGCTTCTCCACCTCGCTTGCTGCCTTTACTCCGCTCTCGCTTTGACCCTTCGGCTCTCCAGCCCGGATCTAATCTGCACACTCAAAGCATCCTCTCCCCTGGGTCTACCTCGGCCCATCATTGCTTCCGGCCAGCAACCGCGAGGCCACCCAGCGGCGCGCTAGGCAGCCACCGGCAAGGAAGACCGGTTTACGCGCTCCGTCCAGCCAGCACCAAGAGTGAACCGTTCACATCGGCGCGAGAGAGACTCGGTGCCCCACGGAAGACGCCATCGGCTCCACGCGCGCCCTACAGGACCCGGTTCCGCTGAAGTGCCACAACCTATATTCCCCCTTTAAGCTGAAGGAGAGAGACAAGCAGAGCCGCTTCGGACCATCCACGGAGCGTAATTGATCAGCGGTGCTGCCGCCATCCCAGCCTGATCAACCCCCCAGGACACTACCACGCCATCGATCGCTTTCCAGAAGCGAAACAAGTAAGAGGCTTTTGGTGTCTGGGCAGAGCTTAGTTAGTTGTTGTCAATTGAGTTTTCTTGTGCTTACTGTAACAGTGTTTACAATTGAGCCCGCCAGTGATCCGCCGGCGGGCATTTACCCACGTGATTGCGGTGTTTCCTCACCACCAGCTGACCGCGCCGTGATTTCAGATAAACAATCAGTTGGAGAGTGCGGAAGTCAGCTCCACACTCTCCGTTCTGTGAAAATCCATGGAGCGATCACAGGATCGGTGGTTAGGAATCACCCTCGTGTTGTTGATTTTAACCTGCCGTTTCTGTACTCTGATTTTCATTCCTATTAACCACCTTTGTGGGGACGTCACCGCGTGACTTTGTCGGCCATCTTGGTTAGGGCGGAACCACAGCGTGACTCCATCCGCCATCTTTGGTCCGGCGAGAGTACTGCGTGGCCCCACCCACCATCTTGTGGCGCCATATCGTGCGAGTTGGCGGCCATCTTGGACAACCCTCTCACAATATCACACACACACACACACCTATAATTTCTAGTACACATGTATATAAGTTTAAACTGGTTTCCTTTGAATGTTTAATTCACTTATGTTAGTTTTAGTCATCGCTTAGTTAGAGGATATCAGGATTGTGATTCAAGTGTTGTTCATTCTGATACTTGTGTTAATAAATTCTGATATATTCTAATAAGAGAAGTTGTTTGTGGTTATTTTACACAGTTTTGTAACATTGGCTGGTTGAAGAGGTCTGTGCTCGGACTCACATCTTCTCTGTTGCTCTATAGCATCACACCTGGTTACAGGCTGGCACACATAGAACAACAGCCATTTTGAGACTGATTGTGCCGTTTAGTCCTTTTTCCTGATCTGTGCCCCATTTCATTTTATTAACTTTGTTAATACTTTATGGTTATTAGCAGCTGTCCATCAAGACAGTTGATAATAACCCCTTTTATGACTAAACGAGCATGTTATACGCCTTATTGCACAACACTGGGAAGTGCAGTAAGTCCAGGAGTGATATCGCTGCGCTCGTGCAGGGAGACTATATCCGTGGCTGGCTAAGATGGCTGCCTTTAGCTTAGCAAAGTCCCGAGAATCAGCCGATGTTAGATCTTTGCAGACGCGTTGGGCTTCCCCGGTGAGGAAGGGTGCGAGGATACCAGCCCAGTCTGATGTTGGCTACTGTTCGTTGGTGGCAGTACGCTCAAAGAGTTCCAAGTAAGCCTCCACATCATCCTCTGGGCCCAGTTTGGTGAGCACTTCACCTGGTGCTCGGCCGTCTCCAGTCTTTTACATAAGTCCTTGACTGGTCTGGCTTTGGAGGAGGGCTGTTAGTGCTGCCTCCATGGGGTGGCCGGTGTGGGTCTCTACCTGCATTCTCCACCACTTGTGATGAGGCAGGTCAAGGTACGACACTCAGGCAGATAGTCACTTTTGACACGCCGAAGACTGGTGTTCAATTTGAAGCAGTCAGTGTAGAAAAAACACAAAACTCTCCCTTCAGGAGTTTACTCGGGCTCCCAGGGGAGGAAAGGAAAAGTCTGATTAGTGTCTCACAAAACTCAAATGATGTTCTTCAAAACGCAGTGGAGCACAGTGGAGCAACTATATATATATATATATATATATATATATATATATATATATATATATATATATATATATATATATATATATATATATATATATATATATATATATATATATATATATATATATATATATATATGCAGCTCCTGCTGCTGTGGCAGTATCAATTTGATGGCCGACAGGGTGAGGACCTGGGGATTGGCAGCCAGGTCTGACAGGTTTGCCAGAAGGGGGGGCCTAAAAAAACCTTTACCACCTCCATGTCGGTGGTTCCCCACAAAGCGGACGTGAGGCAGTGGAAGAGTTCACAGAAGTAGTTGACCTCCTCCTGTGCTGCCAGAAGAGTGTCTGGGGACGCCACAGAGACATGGTCGGGGGCCGAAGTTCGGACGTCCTCCCAGACGCCCACCGAGATGGGAGCTGGGGTCGAGGTGCACTGCTGAACTGCCTTGGCAACAGAAACCCCCCGAGGACTGGCAGCCCGTTGGGTCGCCCCAGACTGCGAGCGCCTACCTCATCTTCTTCGAGGTAGCCTCTCCGTTGGCTTGAAGGCCAGCTCTGCTAAATAGCGGGCCGGGCCAGCCCCTGAGCCCCAGCCAGCCTGCTGGAGGCTCTTGGGTCCCCCGAAGTCCAGTCGGGTGCCCCGAAAGGTGGGAAGTCCTCCCGCTGGGTCCATTCTCTGGCTGTCCATTCTCTCACGGTGGTGTGGGGGGGAGTGGAACAAGGACCCAAGTTGCAGGAGGTTCAAAAACAAAAAGGTTTTATTAAACCAAAATACGAAATCCAAAAATCCCAAAATACCATAATACAAAACGAACACAAGCACAAGGACGACCATACAGGCATGCAGGGGGTAGAGACGACAATGCACAGCAAACAGAAAGGGAGTGACAGGACTTATAAACACAAGAACAAATGAGAGGCAGGTGTGAACAATAAGGCTGACAAGGGGGTGGGGGGGTGGGGGGGGTGGGGTGAGAAAAGCTGAACACCGCGAAGACCAGACAGACCTTCAAAGTAAAACAGGAAGCACTACAGACATGGAGAGACGCCAACTTGACAAAACAGACAGAAAATACAAATTCTTAGTCATGGCTGACCCGGGCCATGAGAATAATGTAATGTAGTTTATAGTAGTACCGGTAATCATAAGAATGATTTGGGGTGAATTCCAATTCCTCCCTTAACCCTCAATCTCAACCCTCAATCTCAAAAATGCGCGTTCCCGCTAAGGGCAAGTGCTGTCCCAATTCTAAGGGACATCAAGTTGAGGGACGAGTTTGAGGGCTGTATCGCCCTCAATATTAAGATTTTCCGACACCACCCTTGAAAGTAAGGGCTATCCAGAAGCTAGCTACAAACGTAAGTATCTTCGTATATCTTAAAGATATAAATGTTACGAAACCATTTTATTGTGTTTGTTTGAGATTTTTTTCATTGATTAACATCGTCGTTTATTTATTTTACATTTATTTTTTTTACTTTACGATGTTTGCTGCCGGACCGGCAGTCCCGTTGGCTTCACGTTATACTCGTCGGTGGTCCTGGTACATTATTCAGTCCTCCGTCGCTACACAACAAGGTATACAAGTAACGTGAAGCCGACCCGGACCGCCGACGGGACCAGTCCTCTGTCCCGGGACCGCCGATCTTTTCTTTAGACCAAGTCTATACCTTGTTCTTTTATTAAACAAAATAGCCTCATGGTATCTATCTTATTTACACTACAGGGTGTCATTTCTGTCCCCCCCCCCCAATGCAAGCACACACACTCCCACCAGCTGACAGAGAGTGCACGTTGGAAAATATGTTGCGTCAACCACCTGAAAAGCAGACAAAGATGTCTGCGCTCTTTTTAAAAATGCTCTCAGGGTGGTGAAGAGGCTCTGGAAATTTTCATTTAGAAACTCAGAAAGATACACTGCAGTGACAAAAGATGCACACTTTGTGGATCAATGTCGCCCAGGGGGGCCTCTTGGCAAAAGTAGCACAGGTGTCCAAAAAAAAAAAAAAAAAAGATGTCACTTATATCCTAGGATTTATATTTTTTGGACCATAAGGGAGAAGTTGGCACCCTCTGAGTTTACTAGTCTCTGAGTCAGAGGAGGGGCGGTGCCTAACTCTTCAATTAAAGAGTGGAAAAATAATGAGGTTAACTAAGTCTAGTCCATGTTAAAAAAAAGAACTGATCTGCATCTCATCGTCTCAGCGTCTGAAAAGATCTCCATCATCTCACATCACAGATCATCATGATCAATGAACATAAATGCACACTTGAAAACAGGCTGAAAACTCCTACTGCAGATTACTAGGGATGCACGATAACTGATTATTAAAGCTGATATCGATAACCGATAACTTTCAGCTCCTAAAGGCCAATATCGATAACACACACATACCTAAGATCATTACATCAATACTATGAACAAAATCAAAAATAGTATTGACTTTTTAAATGAACAGATATTTATTTTTTCCAATGAAAAACTATTGGCAAGCCTCTCAAACATTTTCATAAAGCTATCAAACAAACCTATTTGATATCTCACATTAACTTAAATAAGGTTCATTACTGACTGATATAAAAAATATAGGCTCCTTGAACTGATGGAAATACATGCATCAGAATTACTAACTGAAAAAGATTAACAATTAAAGGATTTTGGCTTGTGGTTCCATTTAAATTAATACCTTTAATTAAAGTAAATGAGGTTCAGTAGTTTTTGTTTTTTATTTTTTAATCTCATGGAAGCTTTAGATGAGAGGAATGAGGGAGAGGAGAGAAGAGGGGGAGGGGAGGGGAGACTGCTGCAGGCTTGCGCACGTTAGCATTAGCTTCCGTTAGCTCAGATTAGCGTGATTTCAAAACTCCATGGAAGCGATTGTTATGTTGTAGGTGGCCGATCGGGTTTTACGTATTAAAGCTTGTGCTTCCCTCCTCGTAGAATTCACTCTGAAGATTCATCACAAATAACCACCAAACTATCTTCTTCTGAAACTTTAATGAAGTTTCACGCCACCATGTTTGTTGTAATCAACGCTGTGCTGCAGGCTGCATTCAAGGTGTAACGTAAATTCTGACGTTCCCTCGTTTGCTAGTCGTTCTTTCAGCCTTTTCTATTTTTTTCTTTTTTATGTGTAACATGTGGGAGAATACTGCGATTATCAATTCAAGTTAGCAACTACCAAAATTATGACCAAGTTAAAGAGTTGTTTTCTGGCATGAGGGGGTGTTCTTGATTTTCCTAATTGAGTAATCATTTTTCTGATTATGCCAACGTTACTTGAACATAATATTCACTGCCGGACATTCAAGGCTCAGAGGGAGCGAGGCACTGCCGTGTTCGTCGTGATATTGGAGTTATCGGGATGGCGTCATAATTTCCTGTTATCGGCCCGATAGTTATCGTAGACCCCTACAGATTACTCATGTCTTTCCTTGGTTCTGTTAATGTTATATTTTTAATGGCAAAATATTTGTCCAAAATTTATTTATTTCATTCACTATTGTATACATTTTTGTTTATTGATGGACACAGGCAGGGGTAACACACAGATGAACTAAGACTGGAAGTGCTTTAAAAAGACGGGTAATGCATCAGAACATTAAAAACAATAAAATCAGTACTAAAATCCATTAAGACAAAAGGAAAGTAGATTGAAAGATATGAGGTGCCGTGAGGGACATTATTCTGAATTAGCATTCTAGCACACATATGAAACCGACCCCCCCCCCCCCCACACACACACACACACACAACACACACACACACATACACACACACCTTGGATGTTTCAACTTTTCATTGCTTTTATAGATGAAATCATGGTCAATATAATTTGGCTTTTTTGATAGAAAAAATTGCAAAAAAAAGAAAAAAAAACTTCTTTCATGTCAAAGTAAAAACAGATTTTTACAAAGTACTGTCTATTAATTGAAATTATTTAAGGTAAAATAAATGCATAAGCATTCACCCTATTTAAAGTGATTCAACAGCAGTCTGGCTAGTTGACACCAGCAGGTCAGAGTTAATGAAGTGGAGACCACCGATTGGGTCAAGCAATTGTAATAGAAAAACTGTGTCTGGGAGGTCCAGTCTCTGGTTTATCAGTATTCCTGCTACAGTTGGAACATGAAGACAAAGGAACACTATTAGCAACTCAGAGAAAAGATAATTGAAAAGTATAAGATAGGAGATGGCTACATGAAGACTTACTGGGCATATAATGGAATTCAGTTAAATCCATTATTAAGAAATGTAAGTAATGGAACTTGTCTAAATCTGCCTAGAGGTGGTCGTCCTCATAAACTGAGTGATTGTGCAAGAAGAAGATTGGTAAGGGGGTCCACAGTAGGGCTGAACGATTAATTGCATTTGCGATAATCTCGCAATATCATAAAACGAGATTTTCTAACCGCAAAGGCCGCGATATTACTTGTCACGTGATCTGGCGACGTCACGTGACTTGCGAGTGAGCCCAGCTGAGCTGAGCAGAGCAGACAGGGCAAGCAGTGTTGCCAACTTAGCGACTTTCCAGACCCCCCCAGCGACTTAATTTGTAAAAAGCGACTAGCGACAAATCTAGCGACTTTTTCTGGTGATTTAGAGACTCACGCGCACTCAAACCGCTAGGTTTGAAGCCATCATTGCTGTCCGCCTCGCGAACCGCGCTTCTCTCTCTCTGTCGGGCACAGTGCACAGCCACAAACACCCCGCCCGCCGCGCGAGACAACTCGAGCCCCCCCCCCCCCCCCCCCCCCCCCCCCTTTTCCTTGCAAAAAATCTGTGAGCTCCTGAGCTCTATACAGACGAATCTTTCTGGCTAACAGTGCCATACTCATTTTGCACTTCAGTATGTTGTGTGCTGCTGTTACTGAGTAAATATAATATTTCTATTAGTGTTCAAAAAGTTTTTTTTTTTGAAAATGTCCAATTGGTTAGAGCAGATATTTGTTCTTCTTTATTTTCCTGTGTGATGTTACTGACTGGAGATCAGTAAGCTTTATTTTTTCTATATCTGTATATTTTATTTATCTATTTATACACTGTCCTGTCAATCTCAGACAGTGTTTAAGAAGTGCAGTCCACATGTTTACATAAACGTTACACATGTTTCATGAAACGTGAAAAGTTAGATGTTGAAGAGGTAAAGCCACAGATTTGTTTGCTTTATTGTTGTAATCTGCACTTTAAATAAATCTGATATTGTTTATTATGACAGTGTTTGAAAAATACATGAGAAGAGGACCTTAAAAATAATCGCATATTAAATCGCAATCGCAATTTTGAGGAAAAAAATCGCAATTAGATTATTTTCCAAAATCGTTCAGCCCTAGTCCACAGAGACATCTACAACCTCTCTGAAGGAGTTAAGAGCTTCAGTGGCCCAGATGGGAGAGACTGTATATGCAACAACTGGTGCCCATTCTTTCCCAGTTGAAGCTGTAGGGGACAGTGCCAAAGAGAAAGCCGCTATTGAAAAAAGCTCACATTAAATCTTGCCTGGAATTTGCCGAAAGGCATGTGGGAGACTCCAACGTCAATTAAAAAAAAAAAAAAAAAAAAGCTTCTTTGGTTTGATGAGACATAAATTGAGCCTTTTGGCCGTCAGACTAGATGCTAAGCTGCACTGCACATAACTACAGGAAACTGCAAGGAACCTACAGCTTGGGAGAAGAATTATTTTCCGTTGAGACAACGAGGCCAAGCTTACAGCAAAAGCTACACAGAAATGGTTCAAAGATAACAAGAGGATTGTTTGGTGTGGCCAAGTTAAAACCCAGATCTCAGTCCAATTGAGAATTTGTGGCTGGACTTAAAGAGCTGTTCACTGTACCCTCAGCAACCTGACAGAGCTTGAGCTGCTTTGCAAGGAACAATGGTGAAAAATTGCAGTGTCCAGATGTACCAGTCTGATTGAGACACATCCACACAGAGTCAGTGCTGTAATTATAGCCAAAGGTGCATCTACTAAAAAATTGATCAGTTCAATTCAATTTTATTTGTATAGCGTCTGTTACAATGTCAATTGTCTCTCTGTGCTTTACAGAGACCCAGAGCATGACCCCCGAGCAAATATCCATCCATCTATCCATTATCTATGCCCGTTTAATTCTCTGCAGGGTCACGGGGATCTGCTGGAGCCCAGCTCTCCCCAGCTCTCTTTCGGGCGAAAGGCCACCCTGGATAATGGCAGGTATAAAACTCCCACAGTGGGAGAAAAAAACCTTTAAGCCAAGCAGTGGCAAGGAAAAACTCCACTTTAAGAGGAAGAAACCTTGATCAGGACCTGGATCATATGGGGGCACCTTCCTGCCGAAGGCCAGCTGGGTTGAGAAAGAAAAGAGGGGAGACAGGACAGGGAGGACACTTATGCATTATGTTGTAAAAATCTGTTTTCCTGTTGATATTAAAGAGGGTTTTCTTTTTTCGTTTTGCAAAGTCTTGTCCAAAAGCCTAAATCATATTGACCATGACTTCATTTATAAAGGCAATAAAAGGATGAAACATCTAGGGCGGTGAACACTTTTTATAAGCACTGTATTTTCATTGGTTGTCTTGGTTGGTAAAATTGTGATTTTAGGTATAAGGTGGCCAGTACACACATGCATCCATTCTCTTTTTATTTTTAGAGGGATGTTCAACATTCAGGAACATTCAAATACTTGGGCCCCGATCGTACACTTCCCGCTACCCGCCATCCCTTAAGAGTGGCTTTAGGAGATCTGGCGGAAGATCGGGCCCTTGGTATTTAACAAAAATGGCAAATTCAGTTTTTCTTTTTCATTTTTAACAATATGCTCATGTATATTAATGGTCAGTGCCAAAACTGGCAAAATATTTTTTAAATCAGATATTCTTTATATGCTATTTGATCTTGCAGTAGATGTTTCAGTTTTCTTGTGTATATGTGTGAGTGAGAGTGAGTCCTTCAACAGCCCTCTTTACAGTCTAATCTAACATATTTTATGAACACCTGAGACCATGATTCCATCAAAGACTAAAAAAGTAAAAAGTGAGCACGAAAGGACGGACAGAGACACGATGCAGTGATGAGTGTAATGTATGTATGATGATGGAACGTGTTTAGTTCATTATAGTATGATGATGCACGTGGTGTTTGTGTGATGTGCCATGTTGTCAGTAAATTAATGTTCGGAAGTTAACAAAAGAAAGCTCTGTTGTGCAGGCTACAGCTGTGTGAGGCAACGCTCTAAACCAGGGGTTTTCAAAGTGTGGGATAGTGAGCCTCCCCTGAGAGAACTCAAAAGCATGCCGCCCCCCCTCCCCCACACACACACACACCTTTCAACATCTGTATGTTTTCAACACATATTTTAACATATTTCTGCACGCGCTCGTTTGGATGCGTTTAAGTGCCCGAGTGTGTGTGCACGCGCAGTAAACCGCGCCGCCAAGTTACGGCACGTCAGGCATCCTCTCCGCAGCTGCACTCAGCATGCTGAGTGCAGCTGCGGAGATGCAGGAGGGTAGACTGATGGTACAGAAAAGATGTTGTTACATCAGAAAAGTTGCCAGGGCTTTTTTAAAAAGCTGTGCATCCTGGCACCGACGTGGCACCGCCGCGCGCCCTCTAAGTGGAGATTGAACCTGATTTTTTTTTTAATTATGAGAAACAGCACACTCAAATGTTATCTGTGTTATCTTAAAGTAAAATCTTTTGGGCTCCATTTAATCTTTAAATAAATATTCTGAAGTCTAACATCTTCAGCCAAAAAGGCATTTTTCATTTAATATTTTAACAGTCCAGGACGTTTCATGGTCAAAAACCTGGAATTAAAAACGCATTTAAAGCATACATAAAATAATTTATACGACATGCCAAGCTTTGACTATCAAAAATCTAATTTTACAACTGTGACCACAAGACAGACCAGAGCCTGGTAGATCCACACGTTAGTCCTCATGGCTGGGTTTGGGTTCGGGTGTGAAGCAGGTTAGGATCCGGATTAAGTTAAAGTCCAGAGAGGCTGATGATCTGCGGGACTCGCCTTCCTTCACACAGATGCCACTTTTCCAAGAAACCACACTTGGTTCAACCCCCTTAAAACTAAAGCTTACCGGTACGATGCCTCGGTTGCCTTGGTAGTCACAGTGCCAAACGCCTCGATGATTTTCTTCTGTGACCGCAATTCATTAAGTTTCCGATCAAGAAACTCCCGCGGCTTGGTCGTTAAACTTTGGTGCTTGGTTTCAATACGACGCTGGAGTTTCCATGGTCGCGTGCTGTCGTTAGCTAGCAGCTCTTTACACATAACACACTGTGGCAGCGGAGCATCGTCAGGACCAATACACGAAAAGCCAAACTTTAAATAATCAGGGTCATACTTCCTTCGTTTTCTGATCACCCCAGACTCTGTGCCCTCTCTCACTTTCATTTGAGATACTAAAAATCGATCCATTTTGCCCTCGATGTTTACACTCTTTTTGTCTTTTCAGGTTTATTTTTTCTCCCGCGCCTCCCCTGAATCCCTCTGGCGCCCCCCAGGGGAGGCGCGCCTCACACTTTGAAAACCGCTGCTCTAAACCATCATCTGTGCAACACCAAATAACTTGGCTCCCTGGTGGGTTCTTCAATGTGGAGGCACCTGTTGTTGTAGGCGTTCCCACCAAGCAAAGTTACACTGAAAAGACTTTGAAAAGACAACTTCGTCAGGTGTCTAAACAACTTCAGAGACGTTGAAAAGACGTCTACAGGAAGACGTCCATCGACATCCAAATGTGGTTAAAAATTGAAAGATGATAAAAGCTACACAAAGGGATAAAAGCTGTCATTTTTAAGATTGAACAGTTGAAGAGACAGTTGAAGCCAGAAGTTTACATACACTGTGCAAAAACACATGTTTCATTTTTGTATCACTGTCTGAAGTCAAATCAGACTAAATCTCTCCTGTTTCAGGTTAGCCAGGATTATCTGAATTATTTCATTTTGTTAAATGCCACAATAATGAGAGGGAGTTCATATTATTTTCTTCAAGGTCAAAAGTTTACATACATTTCCTTAGTATCGAGTAGCATTTCCTTAGAACTGCATGACTTGGGTTAAACATTTTGGGGAACCGTCCACAAACTTCTGAAAGTGCTGGACTTTTGGTCTAGTCCTCCTGAAAGAACTGGTTGAACTGAGTCAGGTTTGTCCGTCTCCTTGCTCACACATGCCTTTTCAGATCAGGGCTTTTTGATAATCACTCCAAGACATTGACTTTGTTGTCCTCAATTCACTTTTTAACCATTTTGGCAGTGTCCTTAGGATCATTGTCCATTTGGAAGACCCATTTGTGCCCATGTTTTAGCTTCCTGGCCAATTTCTCTTGACTTTCCTTTTTCAAACAAGGAAGCAGAGTGTTTGAGGTATGGGCTTAGTTACATCCTCAGGTGTCCCATAATTAACTCACATGTTGTCATTTAACCTATCAGGTGCTTCCAAAGCCATGACCTCATCATCTGGGCTTCCCTACGTTGTTTAAAGACTTAGTACTTTTTGTGTATGTAAATGTTTGACCTTGAAGACAATGACATAAGATGCTCTAAGAAATTCTCTCTCTCATTATTGTGGCATTTAACAAAATTAAATAATTTAGGTTATCCTGACTGACCTGAAACAGGTGAGGTTTAGACTGATTTGACTTCAGACAGTGAGACAAAAAAATGAAATGTGTTTTTGCAGTGTATGTAAACTTCAGGCTTCAACTGTAACATCTTAAAAATGACAGCTTTATCCCTTTGTGTAGTTTTTATCACCTTTCACCTTTTCAACCAAATTTAGATGTTGATGGACGTCTTCCTGTAGATGTATTTTCAACTTTTTGGAAATGACGGCTTCTCACCTTTCAAAGTGCTAGTAACAATAATTTGGCACCAAAGTCCAAGACTGATTTACTGTAGACATCTCCCTTGAGAACATATCCTCACAACCTATGCACATAATCAAAAAATATGATCAGAGCATTTAGGATTGTAGCAAATTACTTGTGATGCATAGAGCACATAAGATACACTGCCCATGTTTTATAGGGGCTACCCAAGTAACCACAGGGTAATGGGTGTGCAATGGGATATAACTCACATTCTTCTGGGGCTTTGCAGACCTGTGCCTTTCTGTGATAGTAGTCTCCTCCAGTTATTTCAGTAGAAGTAGACAGGATCTCCACTTATTACGCCATCAGTGCTGATCTTTTTCTTGCTAAAATAATGTTAACGTAGCCTGGAACTTATTGTCAGGTTCAGGACGTTGACATTCTTCTGTATTTTGTCCCTTCACACAAATGTCTTCTGAATCAGTGGGAGTTGTGTAATGTTTTTTTCAAAGAAGAAAAAAGAATGGCTAAACAGAGACAAGTTTTCAACATCTTCTTTTGAGCTAAATGTGGGCCATGACAGGACGTCTAAACAGGGACGGGTTTTCAACGTCTTCTTTTGGGCTAAATAATGGCCACAATGGGCCAACCTTATTTAGCCTTAAAAAAGATGACCATGGATGTGTTTGGTGGGTTGTTTGGATAAAACTATCATGGTTTTTGAATCACATAATTGCCACACTTTTATACATCTTTTGCTCTGTACTTGGTTATTGTAGGCTAAGTTGAGCTCAGTTTCACATGGGCCAGCTTTTAAAACATCCAAAGTAGGGATGCACATGGTTAACAGTTAAACTGTTAACCAATAACAGTAACTCTAACCGATTAATACTAACGGTCAATTTTGTTTTTAAGCTACGCAATTCAATCAACTCATGGGGGCGTGTCGACAGGTGCAACAGGCCTCTGATTGGTCAATTCTACATCCGCGTAGAAAAGAGCGCGTCATCAAAAAAATGAGGAAGTACCCACATCTGTACGATTCTGGTTCTCCACACTACAAAGACAGCACATATTCTAGTAATTCATGGAGGGAAATTGCGATGAATGTGGGTCTGGATATGGCCGAGACGGTGAGGAAGTGGAAAAACGCAAGAGATAAGTTTAGTAAGTTTAGCTAGTTTGTGATTGTCGCTCTTGCGTTGTGGCATAGAATAACATAGCGAAGACCGCGCTAGTATAAATCAAAAGTGACGGCGGCATCTCTGCGACAAGCTGACGGCGACACATTGCCGCGAGAGTATACACGGGGAAGTGTCCGCATGCGTCCACGACAACGCGTGCAACATCGCGGCAGCCAACCCTCCCGGACTTATTGGTTAACGGTAGGGATGCACCGATACCACTTTTTTACAAACCGATACGAGTACGAGTATTTTTATTTGTGTACTTGCCGATACCGAGTACCGATACCGATATTTCTTAAATTGGATTTCCATGAAAGAGTAATCAATTTGGAAGCATGTTTTATTTACTCTTCTGCGGATTTTAACAAGTCTTAATACAAAAAGTGTAGCAGAAGGCTATTCCAAGCCAAAAATAAACTAATCACTCTGGTTTTAACAAAAAAGGCCTTGTATAAGGCAGCGTTATCACATCAGAAAATAAAAATGTAATGTACCAGAAAACCAGAAAAATAAAAATGTAATATTTTGCACAGTTAACCTACTAAACGGTGAGCATAACTGTAGCTCTTTGTGCACATTTCAATTACACGAAGTATTAAAATGGTCTCCTGCTTTCAGGTGCACAAACCATCACTTAACATGACGTGACATATTTCCATGTTTCAGTTAAAGAATATTTACAACACTCAATGTTGTCAAATGACTTCTTCTGGGGGAAAGTGAGATACAGATTTTTTTTGATGAACAGAATCATCTCTGCATGATCAGGTGTTATCCTGTTTCTGCTTTTATTCACAATATGTGACACTGAGCTAAACAGCCGTTCGCTGTCAACACTGCTGCACAGTGCTGAAAGGTAACTGCATGCCATTTTGGCCAGAGAAGGAAACCGCATTTTGTTGACCTCCCAGTACTGCAGAGGCTTGTCCTCACGGGACATAGGGGCCTCTCCCAGGTATGTCTCTACTTGTGCAGTCAGTCCTACAGCGGCTGGGGTCAGTGCTACTGATGCCTGCTCATTTGCAATTTCATCAAATATACTGTCCAAACTGCTGCAGGCCTCTTCCCTGCGTGGCTTTCGAGTAGGTGGCTCATTTTGGTTGTGATCCTCCTGCTGGTCCTCTTCAGCAGTCAGCCTCTGCAGCTCAGCCATCAGCATCTCTTTGGCATTTGCAGCAGTGTTGGTGTTTGAAAAAAACACACATTTATACCTAACAGACAAAACATTAAGGGTTAATATCTGGTCATTTAGGAACTCCACAAAATATCCCAGCTAAGTAAATTGGAATCCTGTTTAGCGTTCACTTCTCACTCACTCTAGACATGCACGCACGCTCGCGCGCACACACACACAGACACGCACACAAACATACCTCGGATCGAGCAAAGTTGCGAGGCTGTAGAGAGGATTTCCTTCCACATCCGCAAATCACTTCTTGACAGCTGCAGCTAACGTTCCCTTCATAGTTTTGATGCCGTGGTCCTCCTCGGTCTCTCGAGATAGAAATCTTAGCAGCACAGTGATTGCAGGAATTACGTCTGCTGCCATTGCATCAGAAGAGCTGACTTTTCGCGTCAACTCCTCAAATGGACCCATGACAGATGCGGTCTTCTCAGCAGTGTCCACTGGTTAGCCGTGAGATTGTCAGGGAGACCGTATTCAGACGCATATATCCCAAGCGCCCGTTTCTGTTCGACCAGGGACTGGATCATATAAAACGTACTATTCCAGCGTGTTTGTACGTCTTGCTGGAGACGTTTTGTGGGCTGATTAATTTGTAGCTGGATGTCTTCGAGGCGTGAGTAGGCTAAAGCAGAATGTTTAAAATGCCCAACTATTTTGCGACCTACTGCCACAGCATCGGCAACTTTCCTCTGAGACAACAGGCCCTTGTGAACCACCAGCTGGAGAGTATGAGCAGCACAAGACAGGCTAGGAAGTCCAGCATCAGTCATAGCCTTTATCATATTTCTTGCGTTATCTCGGAGCACAACATGAACGCAGGTTTTTGAGATGCCCCGGACCTGTAGCATGTCCTCGAACACATTAGCTATAGCTTGGCTGGTGTGAGAACCCCGAAATGGCATAGCTTGCAGTGTGATGTGGTGAAGTGTAAACGCATCATCTATCCACTGGGCTGTTAAGCTGAGGAGAGACAATGGGCAGACACTACTTGTCCATATGTCAGTTGTGAAACTTATTGCCGCAACATGCACCAGGGACCTCACGTGATTTTTCACTCCATCATACACCTTCGGCAACATTACATCTGTGATGTAGGGACGACTGGGAATTTCATATCGTGGTTCTAGCACACCAAGAAGACGGTGAAATCCAGCATTATCAACTACGGAAGGTGGCTGGTCATCGAGAGCTATAAAATGAGTAAGAGCCTCTGTTATTTTTATGGCCCGTATGCTGTCTTTTGACATTTTCTCTCACTTTTGCAACACTTGAGTTAAGGTTGGTTGCTATGGTCTTGCACTTGCACTAGCATTAGCGAACTCTGTGTACTTAGCACTGTGATGCGTCTTCAGATGTTTGATCAAATTGCTGGTGTTAAACGACGTACTTTCCTTTCCACCCCTTGACACCGTAGCAGCACATATCTTGCACTCCGCCTTACTCCTGTCCTCCTCTTTTATTTTAAAATGCTCCCAAATCACTGACATTTCTTAGGTTACTCTCCTGACTGAAAATCTAGCCGTCCATGGTCTTGCGCCCTAGTTATTTGGTAGAAGAACTCGGCTCACTGACTCCCCAGAGAGGTTGAAGTCAGGTAGGACAACAGTCACCGGCTTAGTAGGCTGTAATAGTCGTGCTCGATCAGTTTGGTCTGCCTTGATGTTGTGGAGTGGTATCGGTGCATGGTATCGGCAATGTATGTGCGAATACGAGTACGAGTATTTTAGCTTAGTATGGGCCCGATACCCGATACTGGTATCGGTATCGGTGCAACCCTAGTTAACGGTTATTAATTGTTAAAGGGCGTCGGTTAACGGTCATAAAAAAATTATCCAAAATGTGCATCCCTAAACGAAAGCTAATTGGTAAGAAACAACACTTAATAATAATAATAATAATAGATTCAATTTATATAGCGCCTTTCAGAACACCCAAGGACGCTTTACAGAGTAGTAACACACAGAACAGAGGACAAAGACAACAGACAACAACACATGCTACGGGAAAACTCAGCCTAGCTAATCGAGACCAAATGCCAGAATGAACAGATGTTTTTTGAGTGATGCTTTGAATGAGTCCAGGTTTGCAGCATGGCGTATGTCAGAGGGAAGAGAGTTCCAGAGAGTGGGGGCAGCCACACTGAAAGCTCTGTCCCCAAAGGTGCGTCGGTTGGTGCGAGGGACAGCAAGCAGTCCCATGCCGGTGGACCGAAGGTTCCTCGATGAAGTGTGGTAGTGAAGGAGGTCTGATAGATACGGGGGGGCCAGGGAGTGGAGGGATTTGTAAGTGAGGAGGAGGAGTTTGTAGGAGATCCGGAATGTGACAGGGAGCCAGTGGAGGTGCATGAGAGTGGGGGTGATGTGCTTAAGAAAATTCGGAGGCTTCATAGCTAAGCGAACTTCAAAATGAAA